>JAIEZT010000068.1:9386252-9937556 GCA_019594935.1 Periophthalmus modestus
AACACATCTGAGTCTTGGTCGATTCTCTCTGTGATTAGTTTGTAGATAAAATGAGTTCCCACTTTTGACATAGGAATAAATAATAAAATAGTAAGTCTTTTGAACGGCTCTTTTGAATGAATGGATCCAAAAGATTCAGATCACACAAAAGAGCTGAAATTCCCATCACTACTTTATATGATAATACAGCAATATACCATAATTTTCCATTTTTCATAACAAATTACTCACTGGTTATAATTTGTCATACACCATACAATTATCAGTTTGATAAACGTATTTATCTCCTTGTCATACTTGCCTTAGGCCTATGTATCCCCATGAGTGTAGCGTTATTTAAATAAGAGAGTGTGCTTCATGGGTAATGCTACATATTTGTATACATGCTGTTTTCCGCTCTGTATGCTTGAATTGTGTGAACCACTCATCTCCAAACAACATGGGGCTTGTGGCATCCATTTAGATGCAGGACGGCAAAGCTAATGTTGATTCCGGCCCATAACAGTCTGCGTGCAAATATGCAATCAACAATGTGGAGCAGGCAATTAGAACAGTAGTGCCCCATTCAGCAAAAAGCATTTTAGCTCCATCTTGTTAAATGACAAATTCAACAAACTAATAAACCACATTAATATGCAATTTAGGACATTATTTAGTGCATGGCTAACGGGCACATGCATTAGAGAGATTTGGATGGTGATGGTCTAGTAAATAAATCAAGCACTTATTCACTAGACAGTTGTGTTGCAGCTAAGACACTGGATATTATAAACATTATATACTTGGACATACTTGGATGGCAGGAGGATTTAAATGCTGGGCAGTTAAGCGGATCCAGACTTTTTTTTTCACAGTTTGTTTTCAGATTTGAAGTTTTGCACAAATCACATTAAAAGGCCCATGTTACACTATTTTCTGCTGTATGTTTTAATGTTGTTTCCTCATCATAAACATACCTGGAGCTGTGTTTTGTTTCATTCGCACATGCACAAACTCTGCATATTTAGCCTGAATTCTCAAATGGAAACCACTCTGTTCCACCTTGTGATGTCATGTGGTAATACAGGAAGTGCTCCACTCTATTCTACACCTTCCCTAGAGTCATTTAGATGATTTCAGCCCTGGAATTGCTGATGTAAAAGTTAGCTGTCAGCTTGAAAACAAACTCTTCATGGCATCACAAGGTGGGACAGAGCATTTTGCGTCCTGGAAATGTAGAAAGACTAATACAAAGGGTTACTTAAACATGTGTGAATGAAGCAAAACACAACTTCAGGCATGTTTATGATGACGTAACAACAATATAACATGGCTTAAAGCTCACTAGAGTCATATTGCATCATATAGGACCTTTAAACAAAGAAGACAAAAGGTTTATTTGGATGATCTAAGTCTGAATATATAGCCTTGTTAAGTAAAGTAATTTAAAAACTGAATTTCAAGATGCAACCTCCTTATGATGCTTAAATGGCACATAGAAAATCAACAGTCATCTCATTATTGCCTTCACATTTACATTCAAGTTAAAATGCATCTCCCCTACAGTGGAAAGACAAGAAAAAGTAGAAATAAATACCAGGACACAATGCTGCTCGAGATCGACTATTCATGGGGTCTCATCAGCATAAATATGAGTCCATTTTTGACTAAGTACTCTCTTGTTTGTATCTCCCCAAAGAAAGAAATTTCCCCCACCGAGTGACTGCACATTTTCTTTTATGTACTATTGTCTGACACTTCCTACTATCACTGATAACGCTGCATGTTCATTACGTGAGACAAATGTATAAACAAAGTGAGCTTCCCTGACTGTGCTGTAATTTGCATTCACATGAATCTCAATGATGGGCCAGAGATATGGGGCAAGACAGCCCTCTAGTGGCACATATAAGGTACTGCAACATATGATTGTAAAAGCTATAGGGCTGTAGTTCTCAACTGGTGAAGCTTCAGAGCAGAGCTGGCCCTAGCTTTCCGCGACAGTGTATGCCTCCTGGCTCAGCTATGATGATTCACATTTGACCAGTTGTATTTGTATTTATATGACCAACATCAGACTGAAAACATCCAGAATGTCACTACTACCATAGTTACAAGAAAAGTAGACAAACATACAAGCGGTCAAGACTTTTTAAATTCTAGACGTTTTTTCTTCATTTCTGCTGGATTTTAATGTGTTCCAGTTGGAGACAGTGGGCTTAAATTTACATTATAAAAGGTCCTTGCACCTGCACAAATACATAGCTGCCCACACCTCTGCCCAGCTCAAAAAATGTAGCAGCAGCAGATATTTTGCTACTATAGGTATAAAACAAATGTAACTGTTTTAGAGGGAAATTTAGGCTGCTGTAAACACACAAGCCCTGTGTCCAATAAAACTTGATATATTATTTTTAATATAAATGTATGGGCTCATTGAGGCCCTCTGGTGGCCTCGGGACCCTAAGCAGCTGCTTACTCTGCTTATAGGCTGGGCTGGCCCTGCTTCAGAGCTCATTTTCAAGCCATTATGACAAGCCACAACCCAACTACAAATATTAAATAAAATATAATTAGCAACATTTAGTATTTTTATAGAATAGAATTTTAAAATACAGCGTTTTCTGTTGATCAAGCATTGAACAACACACAGAAAATGGACCACATATTCTCTTTTGGGTCCTGACCAAACTCACTGCCTGGAAATTGTAGGAAAATCAAATTGCATTTCTGTCCCATGTCATATTTTAGGCAACAATTATCTGGAATTAATAAAAAATCTGCAGTGTTAAGTAAAAAACGTAGTTCATGGAAAATAACAAAGTTTTTTGTTGCTTTATGACAAAAAAAAAAATGAAAACCTATTTGACATTTTCATAAGCGATTTCCTGCTTCACGGCTTCTCACGATGGATGTGATATTTAAATGAGGATTTTGCCAACATGGTGAAGGTATTGTACAGTCACACAGGTATTGACCCTCTCAGAGCATATTGAAGCCTTTGTGCTCTGCCACGTCAGGATTTATTCTCTCTCCAAACCTCAGGCTGTTTGCGTGTCTGCTGAGTAAGGTTATGTTTTGCAAATATGACGGCAGTAGAGCCAATTTAAAGAGGGTATGAGAAATTGTGCTTCTGTATAATGAATGCTGAAAAAGCAAAAGTGTTGTAAAACAGAGGTCACAGCAAGAAGGGCTCTGGTTTGATGCCCAGAATCTATAGTTTCACCTATTTAATGTAGTGTATATGCGCAAAATAGGGACGTCAGGCACTTTGGACAAGGATCATGGCTCCTATGGCTGAAAGCTGGATGAAGAGCAAAAGAACAATTCCTGATAAGTAAAAACAAAAATCTAAATGTTACTATTAATTACCAAAGGATGAATGTTATTTTACCATAATATTTTTAATTAAATATTTGTTAAAAATGCAAAAAGTTCATCATGAATTATAAAAAACATTTACACCATTATGAAGGTAGGCCATAGTTTAAAACACACACACAAAACCTCTAACACCCAAACACGCAATCGCCAAGATTATCCTCCATAATGTCGTAGAGTCAGAAGAAATGAATAAAGTAATATCAAACAAGTTCAAATCCAAGGTAAACATGTTACGGAGATAATAAACCTGTCAATACGTCATAGGCAAAGACACAATTTCATGTTATCAGAGGAAGGCTACAATTAGCCCTGCCTCACTCCAAGTGCTGCAAACCTTGTCACCTTAAAGCCAGTAAAACCTACTAATCCATAATCCCACTGGCCTTTCATTGGCTCTCTTTAGTCCATGTGCAAAGACTGTCCCACAATGCACAGGTCCGGGTGGGAGGCAGAGCGCAGTGCGGCCCGCTGCTCTGATTGGCTCCCCCATAAATCCTGCTCTCTCAGTGGTTCATCATCCAGCCTGTAAACACGAGAAACCAGTGTATGCTTATAAATATGTATGATAAATTAATTAAAGTGGGTCCTAAGATAATGTATGAAACACATTTTGGAGAAATTTTAACAATTACAAAACTATGAGACTACTTTCGAAAGGTCAAAAAGAGACACAATCACTCACCCTGGTGAATATATCATGGGCTCACTGCCGCAGGTCTCTGCATAGGAGATAGATGGAGATTGAGGAGGTAGATTTAAACTTGGCCTTCTGTCTGACTGAGATCTTCTGATGAGTGGACGTGATCCATGGACTTTTGCAGGGAAACGTCCTGGACCTCCCCACATGCGAGAGAGAAAAGAAACCCGAGAAGACGTCCAGGCTTCAGGTGGTTTGGGGACAGGACACGGTGGCGCTGCAAACAGTGATGGGGAAGCAGGGCAGAACACTGACCGGGCATTGTTCATTTTGCAGGACAAGTCTTCTCTGCTGTTCTCTCTTGACCATCTTTGTAGTTTAGGAGAGGCAGGGGGTGACGGGGCTTTGAAAGGGTAAGAGGAAACAGAATTGTAGTTTAACATGTTTTGCTTGGACAATGGCGTTCTGGGAAGTATGCTTTGAATGGTTGAGTTTGGCGGAGTGCTGGCTGTAGAGGAGCCGCTGGAGGAGGGTGGTGAAGGCTGTCTTCTGAGGTTGCTGGGACTTGGGAGTCTTCTATGTGTGAGGCTCGGCGTGGAGGGTGTGGAGGGTAGCATGCGGTTCTTAGACACAGGAGGAGTGGCAGGTGGATGACTTCTGACTGAAGCTGGCGCAGCAAGCACTGTAATGTGTGGCTCAGGCACTGGAGCAATGAGGCATTCTTCCGTTTCAGTAGATGTATCTTCGCTGACACAAGTTTCTGACAACGCTTGAGGGCTTCTAAGATTAATAGGCCTTCTGGCTTGTTGGCATAGTACATTGTTTTCTTTTTGTAGGGGCTCTGGTTGACTGAGCTTTGACAGAGCAGGTGTCTCATCTCTGTTAACTTTAGCAGAAATACTTTTGCTGGAAGCTGATACCACACCTCCTTTGCTCGGCAGCACAGTCACTGCCTGCACCGAAGCCTTCAATCGATGAGATAACGTGGCTCTTTTTGGCAAAGGTGATTTGTTGACTTTAGTAACTCCATCATCTGACAATCCGTTTGACAGACTTTTAACACTTTCAAATGACTTGTCCATTAAAACCTCCATTGGGGGTGGAGGCAAACTGTCCAGATCAAAAATGTAATTTTTCTCAGAGTCAGACTCGGGTCTACAGCTGGTGATGCCACTGCTGAGTACAGCCTCCACATTCCCCAGCCCGGGCATGACAGGGACACCACACTTTTTCACTCCACGAAGAGGCCCGAGGACTTTAGGCCCCTCACGTTCCTCTACTCCTTGACTAAATGTGTCGATGAGTTTTTTCACAGAGTTTCGACCACGGCAAAGGCGCGAGGATGGTCTGGGTGAAGATGGGGGAGTAGGAAGAGTGGTCACTTTTATGTCATTAGCTATGAGCTGTGTCCCAACAGGGTTATGATCCTCCTGCTCATAGGTCATTTCTTCCTGTTTTTCTTGCTTTCATCTACAGGGCCTTCTTTATTGCCAGTGGCTTGGACATTCTTCTCCAGAGATGTATTTTTCCTTATTCGTTTTGGAGATTGTATGATGGGGGTTCTTTGATTTGGCTTAGCTGTGGGAGTTTTAGTATTTGTCGCTGCTTTATTCTTGGACATTTTTTGAAGCTTTTGGTTTAAATCCTTTTGAGTCCTTTCTAATTCAAATAAGGTGGGATCCTCACCTTTGCTTCTCAGTGACTCTGCTGACTGAGAACGACGTGTTTTGGTCACCGCAGTCTTTTTGTCCTGTACTTTAGCTGTTTGAGGCCTCTTGGGAGTTTTCTCTTTATCATCTGCCCACTGTTGTTTAGTCCTTTTGGGGCTGTCTGCTGTTTTTGATTTGGAAAACTGTATTCTACCACTGATGGCATTTTTCATCTTCAGTGTCATTTCCATATTTTGAGGATTCTCTATTCGCTTTGTAGGTATTCGTCTGGGATGGTCACTGTCTACAGATATAGAGCGTGATCTAAACATACGTTTGTCTTTCATTTCTTCATCAGCCTCATCCTCATCCTCCTCCCCGGAGAATGATCCTAGTATTGAGTCTCTTCGTTCATTAGGCAGGATAGTGCATGTGGAGCCTAATGAGTGAAGTGATGTGAGAGAAACACTTGGACTAATTTGATTTGTAAACATTTGTCTTGAAGATCTCTGTCTTTTGGGAAAAGCGTTATATCTCATTGGACTGGCGGACATTGTCCTGTTTGTCCCAGTGGACCCACAACTCTCTGGCCTATGCTGCTTATCAGATCCAGCAGTAGATTCACTCTCTCCTCCGATACCACTGTCCTCACTAAACAGCGCTGAGTCCTCAGGGCCAGGCTTCCGCACAGAGGCCATTTCAATGCGACACAAAAGGTGCATTAACCTGGTCTCGGCTGCGTGCTTGGCTTTAAGTTTCTCCTCTAACAGCTCAGAGACTGAAGCAAAGTACTCCACTGCCTCCTCTAAGGCAGAGTCCCCCAGCCGACTGACACTGTGGCTCACATTGCGCATTCTCTGTGTGGTGTACTGAAGCAGCTGCTGTAGCAGGTCTGGAGGGGGCTCACCATCAGCAGGGCACTTTGCAGCTGAAGACGAGAGGTTCTTCATTTGGCTTGGCCAGGCCAAATGTTCCCCATATTCTTTAAACACTTTTTCACCCTCTTCTGCCATTTCTTCTAATCCCTGAATGATTTCTTCATATCGTAAAGCCATAAAAGCCACCATCGGCTGCACAAGGACCTGGGTTTGTGTAGCTTGTTCCAACAATTCAACCAAACTGTCGTATTTGACTATACTCGGATTCAAAAAGCCATAGGCCCCTTGGTGAGCTCTCACCAGAGGTTCAGGAAAATCCACTTTTTGCTCACTGAGGCATTTGTCTGTTTCCTGCTCTTTCTTTTTTAGTGTCTTTGCACTTCTGCTGTGTTTCTTTGCCTTTTTACTTAACTTTTTGTCAGCTCCAGCCGGCCTCTCTCTTGTCTTCTCTTTCCTCTGGGTCAGGGTGTTGTTTTCAAGTCCTTGACTCTTCACTATATCCATGTTCACCGCTTCAGGAGTCAGGTCAGGCACGTACCTCTTCTGTGGTGGAAAGTGCACATCCTTTTGGGAATCCTGACTTTGTCCAGAGGTCTTCCTCTCCTTTGTGTCCCGCTCTGCTGACCCTGGAAAATTGCAGTTACTTCCCTCCTCAGTTAGCCTTTCTCTGGGACTCTGTAAAGGTGGAGGAGGCAGCATTCGACCTTTCCTCAATGGGCCCAAAGTCCCAAAATTGTTTCCTTTTGAAGGTGCACAGCCCATTGTAAAAACTTTCAGCAGGCTGAGTTTAGTCTCTTCTTGTGGCTAAAGCAGCAGGGAATGAAGCAAAGAGGAGCGCCTGGTCCTTAGCCACCTGCCGTACCTGTCATTTTCAGATGGTGTGGATTGTTCGGGCAGATAAGGTCTCCCTTCACAAGGAAACTGAGAAAAAAACACACGGAGAAATCCATTCCACAAATACCATCCAAAAGTAATTTCCGGGTGCAATAAAATGTAGACTATTTTTGAAATGTGGCTTATGGAGTGCTCCAAAATACATCCTTCTCAGTGCACCTTACAAAAGGACAAAGAGCTGATAGGATTAGCAAGGCTTTCAGTGATGCACATATGTCACCTAAGGCACAGAAAACTCGCCTACTTAGAGGAGCATAAGCTCATTTAGGTAACAGGGGCAGGCCGCTGCCAGGCTTTTTGTAGATGCATAACAATTGTCGAGGCCTATCACAGTCTAGATTTTCAAAAACAACAAAAATACTATAACAAGGAAAACATTGTTTAAACTTGTATTGGTAAAATATGGACTATTCAGAAGCATACTAAAGACTTAGAACTTTTGAAGCGTAGCAAATAGCTCAA
Organism: Periophthalmus modestus; assembly: GCA_019594935.1. Classification (NCBI taxonomy): domain Eukaryota; kingdom Metazoa; phylum Chordata; class Actinopteri; order Gobiiformes; family Gobiidae; genus Periophthalmus; species Periophthalmus modestus. The sequence continues at coordinate 9,394,136 of JAIEZT010000068.1, forward strand.
TTCTACATGTTTTGGATTGGGAAAAGGCTGATACTTTTAAGTAATTAGGTTAATTACTAAAATAAAATATGCTTGTACAGAAGGCATCAGTTGTCGTTTTGGTTTTGCAGTTGTCTGTACAGTCCGTATCGCAGATCATGTAGTAGATCATGTAGTTGATCATGGAGCAGATCTGTGCGGGGCTGTGGGGACACGCACACGCACGTGCGGGAGCAGCGGTCAGCGGCGTCCTGACGTCGGCACGTTCTTCCCGCGGCTTACGTGACCTCAGTGACGCGGTTCCATCATCAGGCCCGGTAAATATAGAAAATGTAAAAAGTCAAAACTTAGCATACTTTTACTCGAGTATCTTGGCAAAACAACACGGTATAGAGACACATGGTTTGGTTAATCACCTGTACATTGTTGGTATTGTTCTTCAGGGGCTCTGTGATGTTTTGGCTTAAGTTGTGCTAATGTCAGCTGCGTTAATGTTTCAGTTACACAGTCTGGAAGTCCTTTTGCTGTTTCTAATAAACGCTATTACAGTTGTCCTAAACAACCAACTAACTTACAGATAAATTGTTAACTTGCTGTAACGCTAAAAATATAAATACACAAAGCTGTAATTTTGATCACTTCCCATCTACAAAATGATGCATAACCTGTGTGTTTACAGCGTGCCCCGGGGACACTGATGTCTGAAGCTGATCCATCATGATGAAGCAGACTGTGTGGTGCCAGACGCCCCCCTTTGTGACGGTGCGGGTCAAACCCAACAGGACAGGCTCTCTCCAGGCCCGCAGAGGCCTCGCCTCAAACGGCCCAATGTGGAGGATGCTCAGGGTCCACCGGGAAAGAACCAGCCCAGCCACAGAAACGACAAATATTATGTCAAAGTGGTGCCATCCCCAACGATCATCATCCAGCGCCAGGAAATGGCATCATATTTTAAGCTATTTGGCAAGCACTACTTTTTGTCTGAGCTATAAACAAAATGAGCATATTTTAAATGAAAATATATTATTACAGATGATGACTTGATTCAGGATTTTTTGTGGATGGACTGTTGCTATAAAGTGACAGACAAGGTAAATTTTGGACACCAGACAAATCATAAATTTTTCTTTTCATCTGCATAAAATGTTTGTCTCTCATTAGTACCTTCTAGCAATGGCCTTTGTGTATTTCAAAAGAGCACACTTCCGCCTGGCTGAATACACCAGAAAGAATTTCTTCATGGCTCTGTAGGTATTTCATGAATATATGATATATGAAACTGGTTACATTGTGCCTTGTGCATTTTTAGAATGAAGTCACTTTATGGCACCTTGTATATTTTTTACAGGTATCTTGCTAACACAATGGAGGAGGATGAAGAGGAGAATAAATATGAGATTTTTCCTTGGGCTCTAGGCAAGAACTGGAGGAAACATTTTCCTCTCTTTTTGAAGCAGCGAGACAAGCTTTGGGCTCGTATTGAGTACCGAGCTGCTGTCAGCAGGCGCTGCTGTGAAGAGGTATGATTCTTGTTGATAAGAGGGTAGTAAATATTCATAAGTAAATGTTGTTACCCCAGACTATAACAATTCTTTGGTTGGGTTATTTGATCGTCCATTCATTGCTCCTCGTCAGGTGATGGCCATTGTGCCCCGTCACTTTGTGTGGCAGAGAGAGCGCTCAGAACATCACAGCGGTGCACAACGGCAGTATGTCCACAGAGAGCGCACTTCTGTCCCTCGTGGGCCCACCGCCTCTCCTGTCTGCTGTGCCTTCTGTAGCCGCAGCTCCAAACTGGACCAGAGCCTTAGTCTGACCTCCTCACAAAAAAACTCTCCAATCCAAGCAACAAACCTGCTCAGTCTGCTCCCTGCGGTTCCCTCAATGAGGCTGGAGAAGACACCCCCTCGGATAACCACCTTTCAGCAGAAACTGGACTCTCCAATCAGTGAGTGTTCGCCATGTTATTTTGTGAAGGAACTTCATAGTTAAGTATTTGAAGTTATTTGAACTACTGTACTGTGCTAGTGAAGATCATCTTAACCTGAAGTTGTCCTCTACCACATTCTGTTAGAGAATGAGTTGTCCTGTGGATCCTTATACGACTCCTCCATGGATTGGATTAGCGAGGTCTAACATCATCTCAAGAGGTGGACTGGGGTCCTGTCTACACACTGCATGTTTCTCCTACCAAGTCTGTGGTTTTACAGACAGCAGTTTTACATTTTCTAAAAAGATCTGTATGTAATTAATGTAAGTGATCCCATTCTAATGTAATGATGACCTCTATAGACGCTGGGGTGCACACGACACTCCCTTGGTTCTAACAGTTGGTTAATTTATTTATTTATTTTTGTATGTATGCACTTTTTCTACTGCCACTGTTTCGAACAAGAGCAAACACTGTTGAAAAAATATTCTTTTCCAAATAAAATAAAGTCACATGCAGTAATCACTGTGTTGTCCTATTGCTCAGTGCCTTGAACAAAAACAGTACAACCAAATATAAATTTCTCTCTCTATTTTTAGTGATATGCAAGAGATGTCCCCTAGCACTTCATAATAATAATAAAAAAATACATATTTCTTTGGCCAACTGCTTAGAGCTTTTACTCTTATTATATTATTAAAGTTTAAATTCAATATGGCTGCTACACATGCTTCCTCAGTTTTACCAGGAATGCTGTGAATACAGAGAAAACAAAGTAAATGATTAATTTCAAACATTATTTTCCCAGTGCTGGCTTTGGACCTGCTCATACCTGTATGGCTCATCTGTTGTGGGTGAGGTCTGGCGATGTAAGGTATACTGCCAAATGCTGCATCTTGATCTGTAATGAAAACCTTCATAAGACTGGTATTTTTTATCTGAAGCTTGGCTGTTATATTATTACCTGGTCGATCTTGTTTTAAAGCCCCATTTTTGTCAGAGCTTTCTTCCATAGTTGGAAACTTCCTTAAGCAATAAGTCCCATCTTTCTGAAGAGCTGGAGCCACAAGCCAGTCCCGGACAGGAAGCTCCACGATGCGTTCACACAGTAGAGGAACACGCAAACACCGCAGTCCTTCCAATAAATCAATCACCTGTGTTATACTGAAACAAAAATAATAACAATTGTGAGTGTTTTTTAGCAAATGTAGAATATGTATGAACTTTTTGTTAAAGTTTACCACACTTTGCGAGGTAGACGGCACACACTGCCCCAGAATGGAGATGTGGGATCACAGTGGAGAAAACCAGGTGAGGGTTTAAGAGGTCAAGAGCCACCTGCAGGAAAAAAAAAAAAAACTCATCACTTTTAACAGTGCATTGGAAGAGGCAGTAATTAAATGGTAAACAGTAGTAATTCGTTTTTTTTCCCATGCATAATTAAACTATCAAGAATACAATTATACAACAACAAGCCACATAACGTTATTGTTAGTACATTGCAAAATCTGGATGACAAATTAGACCTAAATGTTTATGTTGAGTAGTTTTTCTATTTGTATTCATTTATTTATTTATTATTCTATTTTTTCATTATCACATTATTATAATTAGTGATTTTCTTTTACATGAGAATTGTTTTAACATTTTACATAACATAAATTGAGTGTATTTGACCAAGTAAGTACTTTTCCAGACACTAACCGCATGAAATCCCCAGTTCTCCAGGACAGAAGCTGTACAGAGGTCTGCATGCACAAACTGCACATTATCTGGCCATGGCTGTCCACGTCGCAGCTCCCACGATGTCCTCCACTGATTGTAGTTTAGCACGGCTCTTTTTAGGTGGTCCTCTCTTACCTCCACACTCACTACTTTCCCGCTAGTTCCAACTGGAATGACAAAATATGAACCACTTTCTAATTTCAACTCAAGCAGAACATACATTTACTAACATTAGATTTACTAATTACTTTTTAATGTTTTGCAATTTTCTGTAATAGTTTTAGCACCTAAAACAATGTTGAACTATGCAACTTTTCTGTTAGGGGTCCACCACTTGCTTGTTTCCATGGAGATATGGAATGTTGTACAGTATGGCATTAATACAATTATCGATCTCCAAGGCCAAATCAGCGGAGAGGTGAGCCTGAGAGGTAAGAATGCAAGATAACTGAATAAATGCAAGATTGATAAGCTTAGGATCATTCTGTGGAACATTTCAGGCAAAGCAGCAACATGTCTCCAGGGAGACAAGTAGGTTACAGACCCCCAACCAGAAAAGCTACAAAGTGTACCACTGAATACAAATACTTGTATATTTTCTTTTGTATCCAAGTCTCTATTCCACATTTGTGTTGGTTTTCAAAGGTTTATGTTTTTTACACAGATTCTAGTTTACTGGTAACTCCACCAAACTGTGATTTTAAGCAAAAACAGCTCACCCGCCCTGGATAGAAACAGAGAAAGTGCCCCTGATCCAGACCCTGCCTCCAGCACACAGTCTCCCTCTGTAACATCCATCATCATGAGCAAAGTGGCTGCATCCTGAGAAAAAAATGTTGCACAGAAAAAAATTAGACAGAAATTATAACATTTGGTGATATCACAATTATAAACAAAACACAGGGCATACCTTTGGGTAAGAAATGGCAGGCCCTCTCCTCATAAACAGCACATAGTCTTCTAGACTGGCACGTCGTATGAGGATGGAAACGCCCCGACTGGTTTTGATGAAGCTCCCACCAGGTGCCCCAGCTATCTCCTCATGTGGGATCACACCCCAGCTGCTCTGAAGCCGTGCTCTGGGTTTGAGCTGAAACATTTTTCTAAACTCTAAATGACCTTTTTTACGATACTCGGCGACAAGCAACTCCCCAAATGTCAGTAATGACTCCCCTTTAAGACATGGATGATGTAAAGGTACACTGGTGAAACTGTCATCTGTAATGTCCACGTCTGAGGATGCATTATCAGTTAATTTAGCATCCTCTTGCATCTCATTACCTTTACCAAGCCCAGGATACCCACATTCCTCTTCAACGGAGTGCAACGCTGTGTGATCAAATAGCCTGCGATCGACACTTTGAAGCTGACTCTGGTCTTGGTCTCTGAGCACCTCCACCTCTGGGGTCAGACTGTCCTGGGGCAGGAGGCTGCTGATTCTTTCCAGGGGAGATAATGGCCTCCTCCTCTTTGAAAGCAGGGCGTGTTTAGAGGTGAGCTTGAGGTTAGGGGTTGGATGGTTTGTGTCATCATTCTCAACACGTCTCACATAGCCAGTTGAGAAAAACGTACCCTTTTGCGTATTATGTCTAACTTTTAGAAACATTGTGATGCTGTGATGACCTGATGCACAAGCTCTCAGGAGTCTGTGCATGGACAGGGCTTTCAGTGACATTTTAACTGTCATAACTACTTCATTTGATATTTAATTTTAAAATAATGATACATCTAAGTAGTAATAAATCTAAGCACAAAGTCTACGTATTTAGTTTTTGCAGTTTCATTACCATAACCTCTTCCTCCCTGTCAACTCCGGCGCTGCAGGTGTAAACACATGGACCCTACGTCATCACCATGCGACAGAGGCAATATTTAAACCGTCCAGCAGATGGCGACAATTAGCTATAATTAAAAGTTTAGGTAGTTGTTTCAAAAATATACAAAAAATACAGACAATACAGACCCGTTCATAACGTGTCAGCTCTCTGACTTGAAGTTTTAGTGCGTTTTGTGTCTGATCCATGTGTTTGTTTGTGCCACGTTTGTGCTGTGCTGATTTGGCTTGTTGTTCCTGTCTCGTCCAGGAGAGGGCGATGTTAGAGCTAACGCGCAGGTCCTAGTGCCGCACGTGGTTTGTGTAAACCACGTACGACGCAGACGCACTCAACGCTACAGAAATGGCGTCCGACGGTGGCAGCTCCTCACTGCAGCTACCCTGCGTTTTTTCACCTAAATCACGGCAGTATTTAGCTTTATGTGCGCAGGATGGAAGACTTCGCATCTGGAATACAGACAACAAAACACTTCACCAGGAGTACGTGCCTTCAGCCCATCTGAGTGCCACTTGTACGTGTATAGCTTGGGGACCATGCCGGACAGTCAAGGTACGCGAGATGCTATTTAGCATTGCTAACCAGAGGCCCAGCTAAAAACTCTTCTTTTGAGGCATTTGCAGGTGGCAGATGTCGCATAATGCTTCAGATTGTGCACATAAATGATGCTGATTTCTCTTAGACGTGTCACAGAAGCCGTCTCTTGTCAAAAGTCCCCTGCATTAGCTCTTTGCTGTGTTAGCTTGAACAGCTGCACAGACGCACATGTTGCTCCCACATGGCAGTCAGATAAGAGCACGCCTAAAAGTTTATTTAGAGGTTTAAAAAAAACGTAATCCTACACCGAAATGTACATGGACAAATTTAAAGATGGGTGTCGTACTTTGGTTAAAAAGTGCAGATTGATCAGCTCTAACAATCTTAAAGCTGCCACTTTGTTTCCACCGTGGAACTTTTAACTCAGGAAAAAAGTCTTTATTTTGCGTAACATGCCTTTGGCCCACTGTTACTCACTTAGCTGTTTTTCGGTCACTGCTATATATTTTAATTTTTTTATAAACTAGGTCATAAAAATAAATATTTGCTGTTTGTTTAAAAAAAAATAATTTGGGGTAATTGTTTCTGAAAAGTCTTTATGCAACTTAATGTTTGAAATCTGTATCTGAGTTTAGGAGGGACCTCAGAGGAAGAAGAGGAAATCAGAGGCGGTGCAGGTGGAGGAGAGGGCAGACCTGTTGGCGATGGGCACAGCAGCAGGCACTGTACTCATCTACAGCACTGTAAAGGGGACATTACACTGTACTCTGGTGAGTTCAGGTCACACTTTATGAAAGGATTCATGTGTTTCCAAGTAACAATCCTGTTTTACAAATCTAATACCCAAGGGTTTAATGTTTTCCTGCTCTTCTAGGATGGAGGGCACACGGGAGGAGTGAACTGTGTCCAGTGGCATCCTGAAGACAGTTTAATATACAGTGGTTCAGATGATACAAATATCACAGAATGGGATTTGCAATCAGGCAAAACGAGAAGGTTAGTGAATTAAATCCTAACGTTAAAAGATCTCATAAATATAGTTTTCTATTCTTTTGTGTAGTTTGAACAGTTTTATAATTAAGTAAGCTACTATACCTGGATATTACATCTGTTGAAATGGTTATAAGCCTTTGTCTGTGCACATCTAATGGCACTGTTCTGTTTAGTGTGTGGAAGGCAGATCGTGCAGCAATCACCAGTTTGTGTGTCAGTCCCGATGGCAAACTGTTGCTCTCAGCTGGATATGTCATCAAAATGTGGGACCTGGAAACCAAGGAGATCTACAGGGTATGTTGCCAAAACTATATTCACACTTATTGAAAACAATATCAAGTTAACACTGGGTTTTTTTCCCCCTTGGTCCAGAAATTTACAGGTCACTCAACAGCGGTGACGACCCTTTGTTTTGCCACAACTCGCCCACCGGATGGCAATGGCCTCTATTTTCTGTCTGGTGCAGCGCATGATAGATTGCTCAGTGTATGGTATGTTTAAATCAGTCTTACAAACATCAGACAGCAATGTTTTGTGTCCTCAGTACTTGTACACGTTTCTTTTGTTTCCATTAGGCAAGTACGGGATGATGGAAAGGACAAAAATTCAGTTGTGTCTTTCACCCTCACTGATGAACCACAACATGTCAGCCTTGTTCCATCTAACAGCAAGGAAGAGGTCAGTACTAAGAGCAACACGTTAACCTGCTCTTCTAATTTATTGTCAGAATTAATTTTGTCATTCTTAATTGCATGAACAATCCCTATCCCCTCGATGTGACAAATCTCTCTCCACCTGTAAAGTGTTTGAGTGTTAAAAAAAAGTGCAATACAAGTTTTAAGTATTTCTAACTTGCACCACTACTGATTTGATGGAAATCTAGGAAACGTTAGTATGAGTTAGAAATATGTTATTTGTACCATGTACCAATTTTAAAGGGAAAGAAGCACTAATACATCTTAAGCTGATGCCATTATCTGTCATATAATTAGAACAGACACAAGTCAGTTTTGGCTTTATTACTGTCGACTTAAAGTAAAAGGGTTAATCTTTCTGAATGGAATAATTATTTTTAGTTGAAACCAAACTTTTTAATGTCAAATCAACATGACTATTGCATTACTATATGACTATTGTATTACTATTACTATTGGCTATTGTAATTGGTAAAATCAATAGGTTGTTACATATAGATGGGTAAAGTTGATTCAATACTATGTAAGTATAATCTTATTGCTGAACACTGGTGATTCCTTTGCACAGGCGGTGAGACTGGCTGGCTGTGTGTGTAAAGATGGACAGTTGCATCTGTTTGAGCACTTTTTAAATGGGTAAGTTTTCAAAGTAATTACTTTGTAACGCGTGTGCCCATATGGTAGTGCCAAATAAGTATGGGGAAACTGTATTAGCATACTGCCATCAAGGCACCTGTTGGGCCCTTTACCCTGTAATGATTTCCAGTAAATCAGAGAGTGCCAACAGATGGGACAGTGATCAGGGAATATTCTCCTCTACACTGTTGTAATTTAGTGCTGCTGCTGTGTGTCATATTGGATCCAGTTGTTGTGTAATAGATGTCAGCGAGCGTGCATTAATCAGCAGTCTGTGTGCTCGCTCCCACAGGCCCTGTAAGAAGCCCTTGTCACCATCGTGTACAGTGCAGTTGTCTGACACAAAGGACTCTCCTGCACCCATCCCTCTGCTGGCAGCAGCGCTGGGGTCAGAGTCCCGGACTGTGACACTGGCTTATGGTAACCACCTGCAGCCTGTCATGGAGAGAGTGGTGAGTTACACTGATATTGTGTAGATTGATGTGTGAGTAATATGCAGCTGTCATGGAAGTTGTTTGGGGAAAAAATGTCCAAAACATGAGAACAACAGTATTCTAAACCTGTAAGAACTAAACTAATAGAAATTGGATTACAGCTGCTTTGTAGTATTGTAATATGTAGTATTTGTAATACTAGAAAAATATCCAAATTGTCAAAAGACAAATATGGCTCCTACAAACCAGGCCAACAAAGCCTGAGCTCCTAGAAAGTTGTAAGTAGTTGAAAAACTAAACTTGATATCTTACCTTAGGAGCTTAATACTTCCGAGCGACACATCTGTTTGACCCGAGACGTCCACACAAGCCTTTCCCTGTCAATGGATACCAATGTTTCCAAGGTAACTATTGAAATTTATTTGTACCATTCAGAAAGTTTTCCAACTGCTTAACATGACACAATGTGTTTTTGAAGGTGAAAACCCCTGTTGTAAATGCAAAGAGCAAAGTGTTGGTCCCTGGGCTTCCGGGACACCAAGCGCCTAAGGGAGCAACTCAAGGCTCTGAAAAAAGGAAAAAGGACATTGACACAAAAGAGGTATGTTGTTTTGATGTATCACATACTGCACATGTATATGTGTATCATGTAATATCACAATAAATGATTATTGATGTACAACACCAACACAACACAACTGCTCATGCAAAAGTATGTAGAGTGAATTTACACTTATTGTACAGTTATAAGTTGACATTTATTGAGTGAATGTAAGTTTCTAATTCAAGTCTCACATTTTTTACCACAGATGTCGATAGCAGAGCGGCTTGGAGAAATTGACCTGGCGACAGTTTCTTCAGAGAAGGGGGCTCCTAAGAATGCAGTGTCTTTACAGACTGATAACTTTGCTGTGTTGTTGGTGCAAGGACTGGAGAGCAATGACGCAAACATCTTAAATGTGAGTCCACTTAAATGGAGATTTTGCTCTTCACATGTAAGGGGTGGGAATTGATGCATGTTTTTACTTGTGAACCAATTCCAATATCAAAATCACAAGCCTGGTTTCTTAACAGTTATTCTTATTGAAGCTGCTCTGAGATACCTAAGCCCCGTCAGGGCTGTTTTACTTGGTGCTGCAGTGGTCTGAAGTCTTTGAATTATGCTTCACATCACACAGCCTGGTTTGATCTATCCCCTTTTGAATGTACACACGCACAGCACACTCGACAGATGCAGCGAGACCCGTGTATCTCTGTGTCCTCCATCAGCCACCTTTTTTTTTTTCCCCCTGTCATGTAATAGTTACATTTGTCTGCCTCAGCACAGATACATTGTAAACGTAGCTGTTGGGGTCAAAGGAACACTGATGGGTACTTTCTAAATAAATTTCTTTTTGTTAAAAAATTATGTAACAATGTATATTATTTGATAATTTCAGCCAAATGTAAACATGCCAGATGATAGCTTTGGGCTAATTTCCATGTGCAGACCACCTGGCAGGTTGATGTTACAAAAAATACAATTTATACACATGTACTATTTAGACAGGCAGTGCACAGCTGGACAAGATGCGCAACCAAGCACAAGGACAGTGACTACACCATCATGTTGGTACATTTAACAGCAACTTGTTACTTAAGCTGAAAAGGGACAAGGTATTTAGAATCTGAATCTCATCTGACTGTGAACCAGGATGTTCTGGTGCACTCTTGCCATGTTGCACTGATGGCTGACCAGTGACCGCCTTCATTTCACATGTGTCACCAAAATGAATCTGGTTTCACAGTCGTATTTGGAGTTTGACTCGACAGAGCGGGTGGGGATCACACTGATATCCCCCTGTTTAAAATTACAGAGGTATATCATTCTGGACTTCTCAGGCAAAGTATCAGAGTTGTTATGGAGTATCAAGCCTTTGCCCTCATATTGACATTGAGTTTGAAAGTGACAGCACTAATCCTCGCTCCTTCTCACCTTGGCTCCTTTTATCCTGGCTTTCATACATTTCCACCTGGTGCTACACCCCTCGAGATGAATTTCTTGGTACATTGGTCCAAGTAGGTTTCTAAATATGGCTGTTTTCACTATACGAGACTGGGTCCTCGAGAACAAGATAAGATTTTAATGTAATTCCTAATATAGAAATTGTGCAATTCAATTTTTGTATTTTAGATTTTGTTGGAAATTTTAAGAGATGTGACTCGCCAACAATCCAGGAATCTCACAATAATTTTGGGGGGGAGATGGCAGCAGTGGTTAAAGCAATACAGCTTTGGCTCTACATTGCTCACACTTGCACATAAGTGCATTTCTCCACAGAGGTCACCTCAGTGCATAAGTAATACTGGTATCAAGGAGTTATATTAATTCTGATTAAGGAATTGCATTTAATGCAACACGTTCTCCACCAGTCGGTCAATATGAAGAAGTGGTAATGGCATTGATTTAGGAAAAAACATGAACAATTCCTATCCTCTTATCAGAATAAATTGGATGACATGATTGTAAATAATTTTGTCTTTTATTTTATAGAAAGTTTTTCAGACCCGTAAAGAATTTATTATTAAGAAAACTGTTGCCCGGATACCGTTGTCTGCAGTTTTACCATTGGTTCAACAGGTAAGTTATGACCATTTAAAATAGATTTTGATTGATCCAGCCGCTATGATTGTATTGATAAACTGACTCATCTTGTGCTCCCTTTAGATTACCACGCGGCTTCAAGGTCATCCATTCTCGTAAGTTGAGCCATGACAATGACATCCAGTCCTTTAATTAGTTTTATGCATGCTGTTTACACACACTGCAGACACTCCTAATCCATCACTGTCTTGAACTAAGTCACTGATTAGCTTTGATGTTCATTATTCTTGGAAAATGAGACTTAATTAGAGTTCTACCTGACATTTCCTCTGTCTGTAACCAGGGCAAGGCTGATGGTGCTCTGGTTAAAAGCAGTTCTTATGCATCACACTTCGTACCTTGCATCGGTGAGTCTTGCCTTATTTCAAAGTGCTCAGTGTTACAAGACACAGACCTGTAATTATGTCATTTGTCAGCCAGTCTTACAGTAGAAATCTAATGCTACTGTACCACCTGTTTAACATAAAGCCATCCATCTGCTCCACAGCTGCCAGACCTGGTTACCCAGCTCGGAGTGCTTTATCATGTGATTGAGAACAGAGTCAAGTTGTTTCACAAATTAACCAAGCTGCATGGGAAACTTCATCTCCTGACAACACAGGTAATTTGTTGTTATCATTAAAACATCAGGTCTTCCTCAGATTTGTCTGGATGTGGCTAATGTACTTTTCTACCACTAGATGGCGACAAACACCAACAGTTCCTCAGTCACAGATGTAGACCACACTGCTAAACTAGTTTATGAAGAGGGTAAGTGCCTGCTCTAATGCTCCTCTGTGCCGGCCCCTGTCCCTGCTCAGGTGTAAGTGTAGGCTGTGGGGAGTGGCATGATTGACTGGGGTATATTTAACCTGCTGCCTGTGATGGGAGCTCAGCGACAGCCTCTTGTTTAAATCATTATTTTGACTGGCATTTATTATCTCCTCAATTTATCCCCAGACGTTTGGGGACAGGGTGTGAAGACTGAGCCAACACTGAACTGTTGAAGATTTATGAAGGCATTGTTGCTCACCGCAAAGCCACTTTTGGCGATGCATCACACGCAAACATGACTCCTGTTGCCTGGCAACTTGACCGGCAACGTTTCAAATCTTCCCCTTTGAGCGGCGCAACAAGGCCCCACTCTGTTCGTTCTCATTTCTCATTACCCTACTGTATAAAAGCCTTTATTGAACACGTAGGAAATTGGCTTTCATGAAATAATTACGCTGAGCCCTGAGTTCCAATACTCCTGTCAGTGGTCCCGGAGCAGGGGTGCGTTTTTCAAAAGTTGTGATGAGCTGGAGGTTGTTCCAGTCCCTGCTGAATGCATCTGTGCACTGGCTTTATTATAGACCTTTAAAGAGCCAACATGGGACTGTGATGGAAAGCTTAGAACATTGTCACACTGCTAACAGGCCAGAGTTGTCATTTGTGACTTGTATGATACACTCACATTTCACACCATTGGAGGTTTTTGGTTGGAAAACCATCTAAATTGCAGGATAGAAGACAAAAGTCAATTTTGTGTAATACTGCATTCAACATTGTGACATGAAAACAATGTTTTGTAAAGATAGGATAAATGATAAGGTACACACAACACATTTTACTTCACAGGTCTAGTAGTACAAACCAATCCTGAGGCAGTATTGGTGCGTGGTACTGAAGAGGAGTTACCACTCATTTGTTTAGGTGAAGGCAATGAGTCAGGGCCTCAGCTTGGCTCTTTGTCTCCTCAGTGTGCCCTGACATTTCCCACATTTTTACTTAAATATTAACAATTTGACAAAAGGCCCAGTCTGTCCTTCCTGCCCACCCCTGTCTCCCCTCTCGTGCTTATTATGATAATCTAAGTTGTGGAAAGTGAGAGTGAGTGAAATGTAAGACCGAATTTAGCACATGGACATTGCACATGTTTCTGCCAATAGCAGTTACGTGTGCGCATTTTTGCTAATGGTGGTGTTGTGCACATGCAGTTGGGCTTAAAATATTGTAAAAATGTATTCCAAACATTAATTGTGGAGGTCTCTGAAATTATTAGTTCTATCAACATGAAACATTGTTTTTGTTTTACAGAATCCTCTGATGATGAGGCCTCAGGTGATGAAGCCCTTCCAGATGAAGAATCAGATGTAAGTCAGGTTTAGCATTGTAGCAGTGTGATTAGGAAAAACAAACTGGTAATATATGTCTGTCATAGCACTGGGAGGAGGAAGATGAGATGATGGAGGAGGAGGAGGATCCCGACAGCAGAAGAGGGTCCAAAACAAATGGAGAAGAAATGGAGCCAGAGAACGAAAGTGAAGAAGAATGAATCAAAAATGTAAACATGGACCTGAAAGTTATATATACTGCATTTTATTTTCATTCATTTGATTTTATTATCAAACAAAGAATGGTTTTACAAAATCAAGGGGTACCAGACACAACAAAACCTGTGCAGAGCATCACAGAGCCAACCCTGCCCCATGTGAAAGCTGCTACTGGGGAGGAGGCCATGGACATTGTCAGTTTTATAAAAGTTCTGTTCTTTGACAGTTTGGTTTGTATCCCAGCCTGTCATTTTGCATTCAAAGTGACAGGCGCTTTTCAAATGGTTTGTGTTCCAGTTTGCCTCTAGTGTTGTATGCATTCCAGATATTTCATTATGTAACAATAACATCACGATATAATGGTGAACAACACAGTTATTGATTTGATCAGATTCCCCCTGCCTCGTTGGTCTTCTGGTCCGAGCAATTTGCAAACCCTGGCCATATGCATTGCTGGGAACATGGCCCTATAGCTTTTGTACAGAATGTCTCCTTGTCCAGAGAAGCGCCTGCCAGGCAAGGCCATACATCACGCCCCAAGTCAATGTAAATCTGTATGTACAGTAGAGTGTTTGTATGAGCTCTTTCCTCTCCAGTCTCAAAGAACCTTGGGATTAAAAGAACTCCTGGAAATTCACTTTGGATTATGCTTTTTCTTTTTGGCTTCTGTGCACTTGAGTCTGTCCTGGGGAAACCATTTGCTCTATTTCAAGGATATTAGAAAATGGTGTGTAGTGTACTGGAATCAAATCTGTAAAGAAGAATTGGTTTAGTATAAAAACCCATACTGCACTAGTTACTAAGTTTGTACACATGCAATACAATACCTGACTGTGTTACTGAAGAGTTGTATTGGATGGAACAAATATGACTAGTCCCGGTGAACGTTTGTACCTCCAAAATTACGGCTTTTTCATAAAACAAGTATTATGGAAAATAAGTTTTATATTATGAAAATACAAGCTATAAAACCGATGCTAACAGTTTATATAAAATTATGCTTAAAAGCTGGTCCATTCAGACTTGTTCTGAATAACAGACATTGCCTCAGCTAAAATTATATAATAAAAATTCTATTCCCATCATAAAAAATATGATGGGGAAACAATTTACTGTTCTAGGAAAAATACAATATTTTTTTTACGAATGCTCATTTGTGACTTGCTGTTTCCATCACCATGTGCCAAAGTTTTTTTAATGACAACTTGTCTGTTAATTTAGTGGTGAAGAAGCCCATCCTCTGTCCGTGAATTTGCCCTGATTCTCTGGAAGATGAGAGAAAATTTTCCCAAGTATTTGTTAAACCCCCAGAGACACTTGTCCCTGTCACACCATTGGCACCACTTCTACCCGGGCTCGAAGGGTGCAGGGTGATGGACAGAAAGTTGGACAGAAAGGACAGGAAATGTTGGCTAATTAGCTGTCGGCCGCTAGCAAAGGTTGAGCCGAAGGAGGGGGGAGAGATGTTGCTTTTCAAATGATCAGTTTTGACTGTAGTGACCCCCATTAGTGGCTAACCATTCATGAACTGTTACAGCAAATGTCAGTGTTTTGCAGCTGTGACAATTGTGTGAATGGACACCAAACTTTAGCACACTGAATAATGCATCATGGGTATTCATACATAATAGATGGCATGCATAATCCAGACTAAAGATACAAATGTTCCAAAATTTTAGCAGCACTTTGTAAAGCTAACCCCTGCTGTCTGTGTTATTGTCATGTCAGGTGAGGAGAAAACGTGAGCTGGGAGTAGACTCTTGCACATTTTCAGCCTAAGTTGGTGACTAAGCCATGCATGATGTAGCCATGCATTATCATTCACATTATTGCTTCATGGTCATCAAAAGTCCAGCAAACGGCATGAGAATCACACATTAGAAGAGTCATTATTTAATGTGTTTTTCTTTTTTTCATCACGGCTCCATTATAGGCCTGGTAACTTCGGATTTATTGTCCCTGTAGGTAATGTAATCTCTGCATTTGCCAGAGGTGGGTAGAGTAGCCAAAAATTCTACTTAAGAGTAATGTTCAAAATATTACCCAAGTAGAAGTACAAAGTAGAAGAAATTATTCAAGAGTAAAAAAGTATTTGGGAAAACTACTCAAATAAGAGTCAAGAGTAGCAACTTTTAGGACATATTTTATATTTTGAAAGACAAAACATTAAAATAATGCACAAAATCTGCACAGCAAATTTAAAAGTGTTAACGTTTGGGGGTTTGCCTTTTTTCAACAAGTGTAGAGTAGAGTTGATTTTACCAACTATGAGTCATTTCCAAGTGTGTTTCTCTCCCATTTGTCTTATAGTGGAGGTTCAAATTGAGAGTCATAATGGATTTTTCTCCTCATCTAATTCTCAGTGAGTGATTTGGAGTAAATAAAACTCCAGAACCTTTAACCCTGGACTCCAAAGAGCCTAATAACTTCACAGAGTTACTATGAAAAAGTAAGATGGATCTGTTGAAAAGTTGACTGTGGGGAAGCTGACCCGAGCGATCAAAATGGGAGGCAGACTCAGACTAGTTCCGTTTAAATCCATTTATTTAGGCACCGTGGAAACGTGTACAAATAATCATATTTACAAAAACTTAACTGTGCTCAAAATAATCTAAGCAACAGAAAGTAACAAACTGAGGAAACAAACAAACAAACAAACAAACAAACAAACAAACAAACAAACAAAAAAAAAACCCACAGGTAGCCTTCCAACACAGGTCTCCCCAAATGTCTAATTAGGGCTCGTTATATAGCCCTCTGGCGCAGACGCACCTCCCCCAGCATACACCACCTTTACCCCAGGTGCTGTGGGGATGACTTTTAGTTCTAACCGAAGTATTTTCTCTGGGCCTAAGTCCCATAACTGAAATATAGTGTTAACAAAAATAAACTAAACACTTACACAATTTAAACAAAATACATAAGACCTTAAACACAAGAAACAAAATGAACTCAAAACCCAGTTCTCCCCTCCACATGGTCCAGTCCACAGCCACACCCAAGGATAAAAATGGCAGACATTGGGCACGCCCCCTCTTTGTCTGGACCATGTGGAGCTTCAGGTAAGTAAATGCAATATGAACCAATTAGCTAACTTTAACCAAATAAAATGACTTTAAAGTAACAAATGTTTGTGTGTGGTGATTAAATGAATGAAAACTAAACAAAACAAACCCGGGATGGATCTATTTAGTTTGATATGGACAATTATGGAAAAATTAACAGACATGTGAACAAACAAATTAAATATCTAAAAGGGACAAAGGCCCACTTTGTCACATTGACATGGGCAAAAACGTTTCATGGATGCGGCACTAACCATCTCATCTAAAATTTAAAAGTGCATCAACATCCAATATTAGTTGCATAGATATTATTTCTCAAAATACACTATTAATATGTGAACTTTATTCATAGTACAACACATTAGACTGTTTCTCTTACTCTCAGTCCAAGTTGTGGTTCATTCATTTAAGCCTATTTAATTTTCTTGACAGAATTATACAAACAATAATAAAAGTATCCTGGTAGAAAAGTACTTTGAAAGGTACATTAAAAAGTAAATATAACTGAATACTAACCACCTCTGACATTTGACCTCACAGGGCAACCTGTCAGGAGCCATAGTCCAGAGACTCATCTTACGATCTAATACCAAAATCCCAGTCTGAGTGAATGTTGACTGCTATGTATTAGATCCTTCTGTAAATTAAATTCATATGTCCCACAGTATCCATTTTTCAACAGGCTTAGAGGAACTGCCCAGCAAATCCATGGGGATCTTTATAAAGTCGGACAAACCAAAGATCCCTGTGTGTAATGTAATATGTACTTTAACCATTCCCTCACACTAGTCTGCTACTCACCTGGCTCCAAATGTGATCATGCCTGTGCGACCACTTCCTGGGTAGGTTTATTTAATAAGCTGATCTCTGGGGGACTATTGTTGTACCACAAAATCATGCTATCTGTCACATCCTCATAGCCCTCCCTGTCCCACCACTCCCCCTTCCCCCCATGTGAATTCATAAGGCCCCCGCTAGCTTCTCTGTCCCATTTCGACAGAGCAAACCACAGGAGATGAAGGAGAGCAGAGGCCACGGCTAAGATGTGCTCCAACTGCCAATGGGAAAATGTCACTCGTCTTTACAGTCCGGGAATAACAAATAGCTTGCTGAGTGTTTTGACAAGTGATGGTCCCACCACTCCCCGCCCCTGTCCCGTTCGAGAATTATGCATGACCCAGGGACTAGGAACAGCCCCCAAACGCGCCCGGAAATTTATCTCAACGAGAGGAGACACTTCTGACAAGAGGAGTGTAGATTTTTCATAACGTTCAGGTGTAGAGACGGTGCAAAGAGGCTAAGGAGAAGTTGAAAAAGATTTATATTTACCGATGAAATGTGCTGTAGAATGACTTGTGTCCTGGTTCCATGTGTCACTGCTGTTTATTTCCTGATGTAGATTTGGCCTAGTTTATTCTTAAATTCATGTCTTGTCCAGGTTTAGTACTAGATTCCCAATTTTGAATGTTCCACAATATGACATTTAAATTCTCCATCTTCTTTTCATCTCCCTATTATTATTATTACTATTAATATTAATATCTCCCTTAGAGGATGGGGTGAAGAGCTCAGTCACACGGGAGGAGCTCGGAGTAGAGCCGCTGCTCCTCCACCTCAAGAGGAGCCAGCAGAGGCGGCTCGCGCATCTATTCCAGATGCCTCCTGGACGCCTCCCTGGGGAGCTGTTCTGGGCACGTCCCATCGGGAGGAGGCCCTGGGGAAGATCCAGGACACGCCGGAAGGTCTATGTCTCTCGGCTGGCCTGGGAACGCCTGGGGTCCCACCACAGGAGCTGGAAGAAGTGTGTGTGGAGAGGGAAGTATGGGTGTCCCTGCTCAACTGCTGCCTCCATGACCCGGCCCCGGATAAAGTGGAAGAAAATGTATGTATTATTATTTAATTTATTATTATTATTATTAATGCCAGATAATTTCCTGTACAAATATACATTCTTACTTATTCCACAAATCTGATCTTTAACTTGGCTCGGTGGCGTCTGTTGCTTGTCTCCATAGAGATATTTAAGTTTCATATTCCATGTTCTTTATATTTTACGACTGTGCTCTTGTTTTTGTTTTGATATAATTTCTTTAACAAATCAACAAACAAGCCTATGATGCAGAAAGTGTTTGTTCATATAATCCCTCATCCAGGAGTTTTTGTGTGTACTTAAGTCCAACAAAATTAAGAAAAGAAAGTTGCCTGAAGATTCAATATTGGCTTGCTAACAACATAGACCCCAGTGATTTAAATTCTGTCATTTCTATAGCTTCCAGGGAATGTTGCACCAAATTTCTGGTTAACTGTCATCACGCTTCAAGGTCTTCCATGGGCGTTCACCACTAGCCAGACGGCAAACCATGTTCCAGTTAAAGCCACGTCTTTAGCTGCAGCCTATTGGAAGTTCTGCCATCGTCATGACACAAAAATTACATCCATTTTACCATCAGCCCTGGAATCATTCGCCTCTGAGTGGTCCTAACAACAATTTCTGGAGATAGGTTGACATCTTATCAGGTCCTGTTGGAATGAAATGTCCTCACCTTTTTACTTTTGTATCTCACGCGCAACATACCACAGGAGTCTTATTGAAAATGTGATGATACAGTTTATGTAACAATGTGAAATCGATACATGTGTAGTTAAGAAGAATACAGCCTGCCTCTCACCTGAACCTGAGTTATGTAATCAAAATGCTTCATACTTAATAATATGCTTTACAGGTTGAAGCACCTGAGAGCGCTACACTGCAGTCGGCATTCAGTCCACACCCGGGGGCAGACTGCCAATCTTTGCCATGGGGCCCTCCAACCACCAGAATTTGATCGAACCAGGAATCAAATCTCCGACCATCAGGTTGGTGGACAAACACTCTCACCACTGAGCCTCTGTGGCCGTCACAATGTGCAGCATGTATGTGTATCTGTGCATTTAGGGCAGGGATGGGCAAACTTTTTGACACATGAGCCACAACGGGCTCTAAAATTTGACAACTCTTCAATGTATATATATATGTATATATGTATATATATATATATATTAGACATTTGCCCTGTAACATGTAGCAAAACATGACTATGCAAGGCTCATTGAACAAATTGTTTTCCAAATGCACTCAGAGAAAGACTTGCTCGCTTTTGCTAATTTGAATGCCAGCAAAAAACTTACCTTGGTACTTTGATCGAACTTTGGGTAAAACATATTTTGTTGTCCACTCCATATTAAACACTCAGTGCTCACTATCCACTTTTCTTTTCTTTGATAAGTTAATTTTTGCAGAAGGGCTGACAAGAGAATAAGAGCAGTATAAGGCTGATGTAGCTGAAATGCGTCATAATTTGGTCACGTTCAGAGGGCCGGATTAATAAACCCAATGGGCCGTATGTGGCCCCCGGGCTGTAGTTTGCCCACCCCTGGGGTGTGTTTAATTTAGCATTTTTAACAAACTACACACAGTCACACATCTTATCTCATTTTATCCACTTTTGGAAGAAACATGGCATATACTTTATTTTGTTCTGCAAGCAAGTTTCCATTACGAAATCTCTCTCTATGATTCCTGATCTCATTTTGGTTTGATAAATGATTTCAAACGACACCTACCTACATGTGCCTCCACATGGCAAGATATATTTATTCATTTGTCTGTCCCATGTAGGCTACTTTCATTTTTTCTTTTACTCATAATTGATAGTTCTGTTGATAGACACAAATAACACTGAGCCTTAGCCCAGCAGGACGGCCCCCGATACCCCACACTTCAGACTAGACGAGAGTTTATAACTATTATTACGATTGTTAATAATCATGCACATTGTGGCTGCACAATAATTAAAGAGAAAAAAACATATTGTGACTATATTCACTTTATATGCATATAAAGTCTGCAAATGCCAAGTGTGGTAACATTATGTAAACTTCACAGTGAGCAGAGAAGGTTAGGTGAGCAGATGCTTTTGACAGTGCCTTTCTTCCACAACAATGGGAGAACTCAAATAAGAAATAATCAAGAGACAAAAAGAAAATAGTTTTGCCTTTGTGAGTTTAGAGAAATAAGATTATAAAACAGAAATGCCACTTATAGCCAGTGGTCTGTAAATACAAATATGGATTTAATGGGGCTCATTTTAGAATCTGTGCCTATGTAATCTTATGATGATGCTGAAAACACAAGAAGCAAAAACTCTGTTGCTTCTTGGGGACTCATTGCCCGTTGATGTTAGCCTATATTATTTGAATTTGCTGTATAATCAATGTCACATCACATTTAAACTGTGGCATTAGAATGTGTGGTGGCTCACCTCGTAGATCACTGATAAAACTGACTTTAACCCTCAAATATCAGGCTCTAACACTGAATCCCACCTGCTGATCAGTGCCCTTTAGCGTATTCTGAGTTCAGTCGCCAGTTTTGGTGCATTTTGCTCATAAACCCTACTGTTTGCTCCTTTATGTTTCTTTTTCCATCTTAATTTCTTATCCATAAAGTTAACAAAATATTAAATAAATACATTTTTCCCCAGTTTTTAAGGTAAAACTGGGAAAACAGAACAGAGATGACATGTGCACAGGTTATATCTACATGTGGCACTTGCTATAACTCAAAAGGGTCATTTCATTTGCAGTGTGTGAACGTGAACAATTGAAATTTGAATATAATATCAGGCCACTAGATGTCAACATTGTTCTTGGTTTGGAACAACTTTTCCTGGAGATTTTAAAGTGAGTTGAGGTTAGAGCCGTCTCATTGTTATAATTAATATGTGTGACACTGCAGTACAATACCCATGGCCACAGGCCCCCGAGCTGGGCCAGATGCTGCTGTAGTCTGGGAGTCTGGAGGGCCACGCTACTCAGTAACCTGCATGAAAATATATCCAATCAAAATGCACGAGGACAACTCATGCGCCTGATCTGTACATGTGCCAATGTTGGAGTGTGAGTGCTGCATGCTGGTTCAACAATACCATCCCAGCTTTCCCATTGGTGGAGATAAGACACTGTTTCGCTATAAGCACTCAATCTTATTCTGATCATCTGCTGCTGGCAATAATGCTGATTGAAACCACTCTTAGCGCGCCTCAATTGCCTCCATTTTTAGCATAAACTGCTGAGGCGTGATGCAAATCTACAAACTAAGCAAGACTTGGCCCCGCAATAGCTACAGAGGGCCCCCGTCTCTCCAGTTTATCACAGGGGACATTATGCCAGGCTAAGGCAGATGTTTACAGAGGAAGATAGCAGCGCACTGGTGGCAGGGGAGGGAGAGCATCGGGTCAACACATCCATTTGCGCCGTCTTGAAGTAAATAAATTGGGTAAATGGGGACTTGAAAGTGTGATTGTGAAAGACCTGATTATGTTTGCATGCAAAGAAAAGTGTATAGATAAACATGTAGTCACAGAAAACGAAAAAAAAAAGCGCATAATATGACCAGATTGTGGTGCAAATAAGACATAATGTAGACATGAAGGTATGAAATCTTACTGCACACCTCTGCCAAGGCGTTAGTTCTAAAGACATCAGGCCCAGACATGACTATATAATATGTAATCTACTAATTTAGTGGTAAGACTTTTCTTATTCAGGAAGTTGCCACGATTGCCACTATTATCTGTGTCCCCTTTTCTGGATGTGTGATTTTGCACGGGGCTGCTTATCTTGGGAGGAAATAAATACGGCTTTATACCCACTACAGAGTTTTCAAACCACCCAGAGAAAGGGTAAATTGCTGACTTGTTGGTGCACATGAAAATTGAACATTTTACACAAATGATCAGACTTTGTATTATAATATTTTAATGGCGACACTTGAGTTTAGCATTTAAATGAATGGAATTTTGGCTTAAGCAGAAATGCCAAAAGAAAAAAAGTGCAGGGCTGAGGGTCACAGCAGTCACAAGTAAAAGTGGGCGGAGGTTAAAATTGTTGTTTTTTTCTAATTCTTTTGCTGACCCTTGTGGCTTGTGTGTCCTATTATCATAGATCAAGCTGGAATAAATACAAATACAAATTTGCCACAATTGTGCGCAATGTATCATTTGGTCCACACAAAAAGGTTATTACTTGATGAAGTGATGGCCTTGTAACCAGAAAGTTTCTGGTTCAAATCTCAAGCTTCATCAATGAGACCTTGTTAGCACCGCGAGCGTAATAATCCCCACAAACGTAATAGAAGTCAATGTAATAAACCCACAAATGTAATAAGAGCCTATGATTTTATGACATTTGTGGGAACTTATTGCATTTGTGGATAGAATGGTCATGTTTATAAATGTTTATTGGTTAAGAATGAATCGCTGCCAATTATAATGTATTTATATGTATGCATATATAAATACATATGCATTATATTTATGACTGAAATTGTGAAGGAAGAGATTGCAGACCAGGTAGAGAGTTGAAAGAAGTTTATCTAATCAGATGAATGAAGTTACAGACAGCAGGCACATGCCTTACATTTCAAGGGAGTTTTTCCAGTACTTACAGCCTGTGAAAGGTACTATCTACAGAAGGCTGGTCCTATAAGGGCTTAACTCATTTTACATACTGTCTGTACAAGGTCATAAACAGATGATACATTAGGCTGTTTACAGGAAGGTAGAATACGTCACTAAAAGATGCTTACAGTCACTGAAAAGATGCATTACAAGGCCTCTTGTCAATCTGAAGATAAAGCTGTGCCATGTAACCAAAGTAGCAGGTTCCAATGTTGTCATCTTAAAACGAGTATGTGTCACATTCTTACTGAGAAACAAGTTCAACACAGTGTTTATAATGCACAGTATTTAACACAAGGTTTAAGAGTAAAACAAATAAAACCAAAATCATGCTTTCAATGACTGAGCAAGTATTATTTGAATATCAATGCAGTATTTTGACTCTCTTGTTAATAAGCAAAAAATAAAATAAAATAAAATATCCCTTTTAAGTTATTTTTTTTCCTACAATAGGCTTTCTTCAGTTTTTCTTCTGAACAATTTATTTAACCAAATCTTGAAAACCTTGTTAGTGCCACAGCACAGACAAAAGCATTTAACAGCATTTAAACAAAAGCATTCATGTAATTCTAATCTCAACATCAGAACAGGAGAAAACTGAAAATGTGTTATTCAGATCTGCTTACAATTCCAGATCTGTTTTCATTCACAATAAATGAGCTGAAATGTTCTGATTGGTGAAACAAAAAAGTATCTTTTAATTAAACATTTTACTATGAACTTAAAAATGTAAAATCAAATGGAAGTTACGGCTTAGCTAATTTATAATCACCAAACATAAAGTCTTTCACAGCACAGTAGGTTTGTATCAAATACCAGATACTAAGAGCAGTATAGAACCATGTGATGACTTAAAGAGAGCGATTTAATTTATGCTGAAATTACATTCAGTCAAGTGATTCCCTTTTTTTTTCCATGATTGTGGAATTGAAATTGGTTTGGAGTGTTGAGCCTTTTCCTTAGTATTGAAATCAAGTTTGAAATGTTTGTATTCGTGGCCTAAACTAAAGTGAGCAAGGGTCGTCTATGCTCTGAACCAGCCACTAGTTTTGAAGGAAATTGTTTATCTGTTACGCTGAGCCACTGCACGTCCAGCTGCTCCAAATGTTTTAAGGATTCTGATATCGGTGTCATACTGCTGACTTATGCCAGTTGCTCACTTAACTGTGGCTGAGTGTAAATAGATGGGAGGAGCCTGGCAGTCAAGTCTCTGAACATTTCACATACATGGACTTATCCTGACGGAGGGATAAAATCTCAATTGGAAGAGAAGGGAGGTGCTAATGTCCAAGACCCAGATGTTTCTTTTGTGTAGTTTTCTTCAGAAAGTGTAGCTAAGTGGCTGCTCCCGGTTTGTCACTAGGAGCTGTGCAGAGGAGCTGCACAATCTGCACAGCCTTAAAGTTAAAATTAGGCTATATATCAGCAATATTGTTTTATGAATGTGATAACCAGTGCAGTGGCACTGAAATCTTTCAAATGCTATTATGTGTTTAGTGCAAGTGAAAATTGGTTTAGAGCAATATCCTTCTCAAACTGTGGGTGAGACTCAAAGATTAAATTCCCTTAAACAAAGAAATATGGACAGTTATAGGCAAACAATTCCATGACGACAATGTAGACTGAAATTTGTAAGGACAAAAAGTAACTCAGTGAAGTATAGGCGTAAATGTGTTTCCTAAATAGCCAAAGAAGTTTGCAGTGTTGTTGCAGCATAGATCAAACTGCAAAGCTACACTTCAGTGGATAAGCACCCATAAAACTATAAGCTGAATTTGTTCATAATTCAACAATAAACACTGTATTATGTTTGTGGGACGTTATTACGTTTGCAGGACAACATGTTTGCACCCACACATGTCATAAACTCACACAAATGTTATGGATATTATATTTTTTGGAATAGTGGTTATTACATTTGTGGTGGAGAACTGTTATTACGTTTGTAGGAAATGATTACATCTGTGAAGTTTATTACATCTGTGGGGTAACAGACCTACATGCTTTGGCTTCAGGAAAGAAACAGGCCAAGTGACTCGACTATAATCACATATTGCATTGTATTTTTCTGACAGCTGGGTTCGCGCCGCTTACAAATGCATGTAAATATCTGTCATTTGAGGATAAACATTTTGACGATCACCCAATTAGAAACATACGGCGAATTATTTTGGTAAAGCCGTAGAAATGTAGGTTACTGAGAAAGGAGCTGCAGCTTGAACTTGGCTCACGAGAGAGAGCATTTAGAAATGTCATCTCAATTACCCAGGCAGAATGAGCAGATGTTGTCACAGAGGAA
This sequence comes from Periophthalmus modestus, assembly GCA_019594935.1. Classification (NCBI taxonomy): domain Eukaryota; kingdom Metazoa; phylum Chordata; class Actinopteri; order Gobiiformes; family Gobiidae; genus Periophthalmus; species Periophthalmus modestus. Next base: position 9,419,699 of record JAIEZT010000068.1, read on the forward strand.
AAACACAAAATTGGATTCTTATGCAACATTTCTTGGAGGCAAAACTGTCAGGTGTCAGGATGGCTTCAGTTAAACCTCACTGGGCACAGCAGTTTTCAAGTAAAGGAAACTGTCAATGCACCAAAATAAGATAGGAGTACTTTTTGTAAGGGCCGGGGCAACTTTCACTTCAGAAAGCGTTTCGCAACAATGTATAACGCAAACCTGTAAGTAAGAAAGAAGATCAGGCAGTGGTAGAAGTAGTACTCTGTTTTGTTACTTAAGTAAAAGTACAGATACTGAAACAAAAAAGAAGAATAAAACTCAAGTAAAAGTAAAAATATATGAAAAAATCAACTTAAGTAAAAGTATAAAAAATGTACTTAAAGAGTAAAATGTGAAAGTTCTTGGTGCAGATTTTGAGAGCTGCTAAAGCTTCAAACGCAGTGATTTTGTTAAAGATTTGTGCTGAATTTTGCTCAACAGAAACAATTGAATTGATTTTTCCTCGCTGTTTTTCTTTGTATATTTGTGCTTGCTCAAACTATGAATGTGTTAAAAATAAGCTCCCAACCTTTTCAGCAGGTCTAAAAGTATAATAAAAAACACTTTTACTTTTCAGTCTAGTAAAAAAAAAATGTAGCAGAAAGTATAGATACCTGCTCTCAGATGTAGTGAAGTAAAAGTAAAAAGTATCCAGTTAAGATACCTGAAATGTACTCTTAAATACAGTACTTTTATTTTATTCCACCTCTGGATATAGCAGATGAGCAGACTCAGACCACGAGCAGACGATGAGGATATATGACGACGACATAAGAGCATTTGAATTCGCAAGGCAACTTTATTTGTATAGCACAATTCGTACACAAAGTAACTCAAAGTGCTTCACAGAACAAGAAAGATATTCAAATCACAATACAACAAATCAAGACAAAAACATCGTAAAATTGACACTAGAAGAAGTTTTGGAAAATCTTTGTTTTGCTGAAGTTTAAAGAAACAAACTTTGCCAAATGTGAGATGCGTCACTAATATTAGTGACGTCATAACATATCTGTCGCCAAATACATTTTTGAACAAAAACATGTTTTTTGTGAAATGACATACTCTGGTGCTGGAGGCTTAACTTAAAGAAGAAAATGGATATAAACTGTATCTCGCAATGTGCATCTGGATTCAAATAGCGGTAGTCCATAATAGGTTTAGTGCTTTAATCAAACACCCTACAAAAATAATAGTTAAACACAATTGGCAAACCTATGTGGCTGAACTTATGCTTGTCCCTATCTCGCAATGGTAGAGTACATTGACATTTGGATGCCGTTTACCGAAAGTGTTTTGCTTGAGGTAGTTCATAATGTAAATCTTGTTTTATTGCGTGTAGAAACGAAATGCTGCTGCTGTCGTCGTTATATGCTGACTACATGTGACACTAAAACCTTCCAGTGTTTGGTTTGACTCATGTTGTTGGGTTCTTTTCTCTCTCCTCTGTACTTCTTACTTTTATAAATAATGACTGAGCCAGCAGCTTGAAAGCAGGAGCAGCGATACAATTAAGAAGAGAGAGCCTGAGTTGTTGGATTGTTCTAGGCTGTAAACATAGCATAAGTCACACATGGATTTGGGTAATTGGATAAAGAAAACTTGGTTATTATCCCTGGCAGAAAATGAACTTAGTCTAGATGGGACATTTCAGTGTTGGGCAGGTACTGGTAAAATAGTAATTGGCTTTTTGGCAGCTTTGGACTGTTCCGAATAGTCAATCTGTTTTGCAAGTAAAAAGTGAATCTGTATTGTAAGTGTTTTTTTTTAAGAGCGCAGTTACATTTTGTCCTTGTTATTAGATAAAAAGAGACCAGTGATGTGTTGCAAGCATCAAAGAAAGCGTAGGTGTTGTTTCTGAAGACAGTATTCTATATGCAGTATTAACCCAATGGATTATACATTTTATATTGCATAAAATTGACTCTTGTGAGCTTTAATTCATGTTATAATGCTCTTACCTCCTCAAAAACATATCTGGAGTTTCATTCACACATGTTTGAGTGACCCTTTGTTATTAGTTTCTGCATCTCCAAAGCTCAATTTGATCTGTTCCACCTTGTGATGTCATGAAGTGGTAGTTTTTTTAAGTTAACAGCTGCCTTTTACCTTTTTTTTTAGTAGAGAGTCGATTGAAATTATTCATATGAATGTTCCGTAATCAAAGCTAAAGGCGGTCCAACGAAATATTAAAGTGTGTGACCTTTATTTTTGGTGGCGACTTTTTTTTGGCCAGGCAGTGTATTAATTAAATTACAAGTGTTTTACTGCCAAAACCATGAAAACATGCCTTCTCACTGTGAGCGGGCTTGCCTCTCCACAGATCCGACCAGGGATATCGCCTGCTTGGCTCTATGAAAAAAAAAAAGTTAATGCTATACAATGGAAACAAGATGGTGGGGTCTAAAGTTCCATAGTCCATGTCCAAGTTTTCTCCACTTGAATTTGTTGGCTGATTTTAGTAAAAAAAATCTCATAGACAGTGTGAATACTAAAACTAAAGCACACCGCCCATGTTAGCTGCATCCATAAATGCATTATTTTTCTTAAACCAAAAATATAACATTTGTTTTTTGTATTGTCATTTTGAGAAACACCTATAGGTATGTTTTTGTTCCTGCGGTCCTGTCACTCGTCTTAATGAGTTGTCAACACCAAAGCGGTACCATGCCCGAGGCCAAGATAAGCCAAATCCATAAAGTCCAGATAGTGAAGAGGAAGCAGATGGTGAACATAACAAATGGGCGATAAAAGCACACAATGCTGGTGAGTGCTATAGTGTGCTATTGTAGATGTTTGCAATAGTCATTTAAATGTGTTTTTTTCTGCTATGTCCTTACAAAACCTGGATTAGAACATGCTCCGTCTACGAGCGTTTATAGCTGGCTTGGTAAAACTGTTTTACTGCCAAACTGACTAAAGACTATTGGAGTAGTCATAGTACTGTGATCTGATATTTTGAGTTTAGTTCAGAGGTGACACATTTTGTTGTTCTTCTGTTTATATGTCTTGTTGTTAATGTAATTGCTTGTGTATGTGACAGTCAGTTGCTATGCCGACAAGATGATGTGAAGATTGTATTTGTCATTTATGGGGGGGTTGTGAGAGTTCAGATTGCTGTTGTTTTGCTCTTGTTTTTACAGTAGGTCTTCTGTTCAGAATTTTGTGTCTTTTTGGACATGTGCAGCTGATAGTGGGCGATCTGGAGATGCCGCTGCTCCCAATAGGTCGCCCCAGCAGCACTGAAGGATGGGTCAAAAGCAGAGGATGAATATGGTTTGGTTATTCAAAATCTTTGCCCTGGTGAATTTTGATTTTGAAAAAAAAAAAAAAAAAATACTGCCCACACCTCAGTCCAACATTTTGTATAGTAAATGGTAAAATTCCACCTTCAAGGCACTCAAAGCGCTTTACATCAAGGAATCACTCACACACACCCATTCATACACCAGTGTACACAGACACTAGGGGCAAGGTGGGTTAAGTGTCTTGCCCAAGGACACAACAACAGCATTCATCTGTGAGGGCTGGATCTGAGAACGCAACCTTTTTTTTTTTTTTTTATATCAAGAGTGGGATTTGAACCGCCAACCTTCAGATCTGTGGATAAAAACTCAACCAACTGAGCTACTGTCGCCCCCCATTTCTTGATTTCTTGATTCATTGATTCTGCAGACACACTTGGCGTTCCGGGTCAAACCTGCACATCCCTTTAGTTAATGGACATTTCACTCCATTTCCTGATCCACTTCCAACCTCGTCTGTAATGCATTTTAACCAATTCAGCCAACTAAATCCTTATCCCATTCAAATTTCACACCTACAGTCTACTCCTCCCACACCTGATTTCTCTGGTGATATGTATTAGTTTAATTACTATTCACAACTCCACGTCTTACAGATGTGTTTGCATATTCTGTCCAGGTTGTAAAAGTCATAAATCCATTTCTTTATGATTTCCCGGGAGTTCTTTCAGACCCCCAAACACATGCCCTCATCTCATACAATTAAACTTGCGGCTGCTTTTTATAACTCCCCATTGAAACGTCTCCCTTATTACTCTTTTTGGCCTTGGCGAATCTCTTTTATATTGCATTAAGACCACGGTGCAGCAGTGCTAACCGGATGGCACACAGTAGTTCACATAAGTGTATTTTCTACATTAGCTTGGCAGGGAGCACTCACTGGTAGTTCTCGCGTGGGATTCAGGGGCTGAACTATTTGCCGCGGATGAAAATTTGAGGTAAATCAATTTTCCATTTTCTTTTGGGACTTGACTTGTATCTGGTGTCAGGCTGGCGACAGGGCGGACCACCGGGACAGGACTCATTCATCAAAGACGTTTAAGCAAGCAGTGAGTTGATGCCTCCAACGCCAACTGCTCATTAATTCAAATAGGATTACTTTAGAGCTGCGCACAGACATTACACTGGCTTTGGATAAAAAATATGAATAAATTAATAGCAATAGAGCCCAGGATTGTGGAAATGTGTTTAAAAATAGAATGAGGAAAGTTATGTGGAGATGGATTTTGCCATTTATTTTCAGGAACAAACGATACTGTTACTTGGTTCTTCTATTTTGGCATGGCGATACGGCAAGAAATGACTGGAATTTTCTCAGCCTGTATGATTCCTTAGTACTTGCTTGTCCTGAGAGCTTACTCTTGAATACAATAGGTTAAGCGATGCACTATGCAGGAGGATCCCCTACCAGTTTGTCTCCATGAAGATGCGAATGCTTTGTATCAATATTGATCTCCATCGAGTGACACCACCAGACCAAGTTGCAGGTCAGATCTCAGTTTTCAAGGTATTTTGGCAGTTTAAAAAAATACAAACTAGTGACTGTGCAATCAGATTTGTTTCTTTTTTTCCAGTGACACAAGTGAAAAGAAGGAGCTCACTGGTCCTCTATCATTTACAAACAAAATGACATTTCTCTTACCTTAGATTAGCAGAGTTTATTGCACTCAGTCGCTCATTGTGATATTCGTTTCCTTTCTTTTTTCCTCATAAACAGCCATATTTGTTTTGATACGGATGAAACATTTGTTTTCCCGACTGGCTAATCCACCTGTCAATCTCTTTATTACACAAACAAATATTGTATCCCAATAAATTACAAAAACGAAATGGTGTGAGCGACCTTCCTCTTCCTCTCCGTACTGGATTATGTGGATGTGATGAACATGCAGACTTCAGACTCTGCTTTGAAACCGCTGGATCCTCTTTTTCACTCTGCCCATTCGTTTTATTACAGGTGATGGATTTGAAACTCATCACTGTTTCTCTATGAAAAAGTGGTTTGGCCGTCACTGTCTGTTAGAAGAGAACAGCACTGTATGAAGTTTATCTATAAGGGACGACTTCAAAAACAGCCAGAATACCTCAGCTGTTTGTTAATCACTGATACCGGAACATTTAATGCCACATCACATGACTGCATGAGGCTAAGGGCTGGGCAGAACTGAGACAGGAAAGTGGGATTTAGCTGTTTTGCTTCTCAAAACTGGATACTTTGGTAACACAATCGCAATTTGATAATCTGATAACAAACATTTATGCACCCACCTGCTCCTGTTTTTAATCTTTTATACAGGATTTTGTTGTGGAATTTCTAATAGTAAAACCCCTTAGAAAATATGAAATCAATAGAGAAGTTGTCTTGGATCAAAAAGTCAAATTTATTGAATCAATTGTGCACAATTATCAAAGAGCTGTTGTCCCTAATAGTATCATCTCGCCTTCAGCCTCCAAATGAACAGACATGCAGTGAATTTATGCCATCAAAATAATCGTACCAGTCTTAATCTAGTCCAGTGACTTCAGGCTGCTGGACACAACATCTCGTACGCCTACAAACGAGATGTGCCCGTGCGTAACAACAGATAGTATCACGAAGATTAGGCCAAAGAGATAGATAATATTACATATCAATACACGCAAGGATTTAGGAATTAGGATGAGGATGGATAACAGAATTAGGATAACAGATGACAATACATATGAATACAAGTAAAGATTTAGAGAAAAGAATGCCATAACAACTTATTTGTTTTGATTGTTTTTTCTACGTGTATTGCATTTTAAAAATGAAAAAGAGAGCCCGAGTGCTCTCATTGGGTCGCCCTGTATAAATGAAGATAAATAAAAGAAATATATCATGTTCATCTGCGCTCGAAGGGATTCAATTGTGACCAGACTCACATCTTTGTAAAGTATTGAAGAAGTGTGTATTCTGCGTCCCAGGCAAAACAATAACTACTTCATAGAGTTAGACGAGCAGGTAGTGGAACCTCCTGCAGAAAAGTGCACTTTCAGTTATAGTGCACTTTAAAATCTGCATGTCACTCACCCGCAGCATGAAGCCTCGATAGGAGGAGTGGGTGGGGAAAAACTGTAAACAGAAATCTCAGTTTATCAGTCAACAGTGGCAGATCGTCACTTAATCAGTTCACAATCAAATTTGAAATAGTCATTCTGCCCATTTTTTCCATATAAACAAAGAGATAGAAAGTACTTTGGGAGAATGCAACCATTAGCTTAAAAGTTTTCAAATTAAAGTATGTTCATTCGAGTGCTGACTATAATTGGTGCACTTTTCTGGTTTTGAGTATTTTTCAGAACTGACCCCTTTCATTGTCTTTAATAGCTTTTTCAATTCCACTCGATAATTGGTCTTCTGAGCCCTAATGTTTATTCAGACTCTGCTAAAAACCCTTGTACCAGCTAAGACACTGTCTGTGATTTACCTACTGTAACATTACGCTGCATGAACTTACGATAAGAGATTCAATTTTACATTCAGTCCAAGATAATTTGGCTGAAAATACTGTGGAGCTCTCCAAAAATGTAATTACTCTTTAATTTATTTGAAATACATGCATTATGCAGCTGTGGGCGAGTGGGTAGAAGAGTGTCCTGGTATTTAAACTCAAGTCATAATGCATCTCTCTAATGCCACTGACCTTTGGACCACAGTCAAGTTAGATTTGTCTGACGTAGAACAACTCAACATACGCTTTCATTTAAGGTTAGCTGCTGGCTGCTAAAATGCACCATTGGGATTTGCATGTAGCTAAATAGAGGTGGATTTGAGTGCTGCAAGTCAAGAGGTAAATTATGTATTCCTGGAGGTTTATTGACTCGCGGTGGACCTCATAAAAGAGTAGGAGAGCTGCTAAGAGAGAAAGACTGCATAGTTTTACAGAGTCCTTCCAATAAACAAGAAACAAGGGGAAAAAATCTAGGAATTTACTTTCTGTGCTTCACAATATTATTCAGTCAACCAGCAAAATACATTGATAAGCACTAAAGTGTTTCAGGAGCTGCCAAACCTTGTATGAAGTAAAAGTATGATCTTATGTTATGTTTCTTCTTTTGGTCGCTTTGTATGTTTCAAATAACGTGTGTTGTTACCATAAAACTGATTATACCCACTTTTATTTGTTGTATGATGTTGTCGCTGGACTATTTTGAGTAAAACACGTTACTTCTTACCTCTAGTTCTGCTTACGTTGCACAGAAAAACCAGATGGTCTATAAATGTAGTTTACGATGTATGAGAATTTACTATACTGTCCAAATCTTGTTGTCTGTCAGTTATTGTGGTGCAGAATCAAATGCCGTTACATTTACCTTACATCTCTTCTGCAGGTCAATGGAATGAAATGTTACAAATATTATTCCAATGTGAGGCCTAAAAGATCTGAATTAGTCTCACCTGTGCTCCTGAGCAGATTATTTCAGTGCCTCATTTACCTTTATACGACCTTAAATATTGGAGCGTTCCATCGTCTATGCAAACATGTCATACTGAATATTCATGATACTGTCAAAGTAGTACATTTAAAATGCTTTTATACATGCTGAGAAGATGACAGACCCCAGGCCTGAGCACTCAAGTGAAAATCACAGAAATACATTCAAAGGGTCTCCTGAATGCAACGGTATCTTCAAATACTACCACAAATATACTCCGAGGCACTGTTTCACATTGTAAGGATAGCCCAAAAATACCAATGTTTTTTTTTTTTACTTGTATTTATAATTTTTTTAAAACAATTTTTGCATTCATTAAAGTAAAATATTTTGATGAGGTTTTGACTTTTTTTTTTTTTTTTTTTTGGATTGCATTTTATGAAAGTCTAAAACAGGGGCGTAGAAACTTGTCTCATTTATGGCCACATATAAAAACATAGACAAAGCTGAGGGCCGATTGAGGGCCATAGACTGGTCACCAATACAGTGAATACTTCAAATCTGCGTTATTAATACAATTTAGACTGAACCACTTGACCTTTTTTCATGCTTACATGCTCAATGGGACACATTAAATATTTGATATGGCCTTGTTAAAGTAGATTTTCAGAAATATACAAAAAGTATAAAGTACTGTTTAAGGTAATATGGGCCAATTCACCTGGAAGCTTGAGGGCCAAGAAAAATTGGTCTGAGGACCACATTTGGCCCCCGGGCCACAGTTTGGCCATGGCTGGTCTAAAATCTTGTTGATTGTAAAGGTTTGGGATTGTCTCACTCTTGACCACTTGGCGGAGTAGTGAGCACAAATAGGGTCAAGGAAGTGGCTCTCAGTTGCTGCCTGCTCATCAGGGAGACACAAAGAACATGGACTTTTACAAACGATATTTGGATCCTTACTGTGGCTGATGTGACACAGGTAAGAACAAACCAATGTGTCATTTGATACACCTATGTGAAAGGTTCAAGAATTTAGTCCCTGGCTGTTTCCACACTTGCACACTACATTAAAGCTGGACTAATTCCTGCACTGAACCGTTTTTGATTCTCCACTGAGGGTGTGCAGCATTTGAACTACCTTTCCCTATAAACAGGTGAAGGCCCAGGTGTGTGGAGTTGCAAGCCAGCTAATTGTAAGGACATAGTTTCTTCAGCGCAATAAAAAATATCCTTAGACTTGGAAAGGGCCACACTCTTTTGTCTGTGTCACAACTAAACTGAGGTCAAATCAGGACCCATACCCAGACAACACAACACAAGGATATGCTACACATTCACAATCAAATGCATGTCTTTATTGTTCAAATGAGTGGAGCTTCCCACAGATTTTGTATGCTATAGTTTCAATGTTTACAGAAGATACAAGGTTGAGTTGCATAAAGCCTGCGTATTAGGTACTTTAAAGCCAAGGAATGATGATTCACACCTGACTATTTAGCCTGGTATACACACCGCCTGTTACTATAACGACTCAGGCTTGTATGCCGCTGGGCTAGGTTAAACGTAGATGAGCTCTTGTTTTGGTTGAATGTGTTTTTGAATGTTGAGCTGCTCCATTGTGAGTCATGCGGCCCTGCTGTGAGGAGACAGATGCAGAGAATAGATCCTCCTCCAGGACACAGGCGGCTGTAGCATCAGTCAGCCCCAGCTTTCAACCACAAACACATACAGACTTTGTACAATGTGCTGGAGTTTACTGTGGAAAAGCTTTAGAAATGGTCCCGGGAAATAGTCCTGAAGTATAGTCTCACAGCCAGGAACAGCCTTTAGACTAGCTGAATTTCAAATGCCAAGATGAGGAGGCAATTCTGAACACATAAGCATGCGTGAGTCTGGGTATCCACCTGCTCATAGAAGAATGCAATGAGTCGTGATATTAGAAAGGCTTTTACACTAAGATTGCAAAAATGTTGACAGTTTTTGGTAGATTTCTGTAACTTTTCCAGGGGTGAGTTTATTCGGCACAGTTCATCTCTTGGGTGTTATTGAGGAAGTGAAGATATTTACATTCATTTGCATTTGTTTGCTACTATAGGCCTGCAATTAGTTGAATTTTAATAATATCACAATACTGTACATAAAGGTACACTGCGTAACTGTTCTGGGAGACAGATAACTCCACTGTGGCGATGTTGTTGCTATACCTATATGTTCCACAGTATGGCATTAAACTCTATATTCATGAAACAGGCCAAATAATAGGTCAGATCTGTAAAAAGGCGTCCCCGCTCACCATAAAAATGTATGTTCAATGGAATAAAGGCAAGCTGCATCCATCTTGCCTTTTTTCCATTCAACATTTAATGCCATACTGTGGAACATTTCAAGCCAAAACGGAAAGAAAAGCATTGGGTGTAAACTCCACTCATAGACTGTATATATCAGGGCTGTCCAAACTACGGCCCAGGGGCCAAATGCGGCCCTCAGACCAATGTTTGTTGGCCCTCATGCCGCCTCCTAAATAGGCCCAATTGATCAGGAAGTATTTTTACTACAAACTGAACAGATTCTACCTCTATTACCTGAATGACATCCCTTTGCATTGTGACACAGACCTAAAAATAATCTTCCAAGTCTTATTAAAGGTGCAATGGCTTTGTCAAATCCATTTGACTCAGTGTATTGACACTGGTTTATGGCCCTCCGCTTCAAATATGTTTCAGCATGTGGCCCTTGGTGAAAAAAGTTTAGACCCCTCTGATGTATATAAATGGACATGGCGAACCTGCTAGCTGCCGCTTTCCAAATGGGGAGTGATCATGGGCGTGCTTCCAGCTTCATTGACCCTGGCTCCAATTCATTTTACATTGAAAAACTGTCACCCCCTCTACGTAACTGCTGCTGTCAGACTCAACATTTTGGTTTTAAAATGTTTGTATTAACCTGCCCTATATAATCCTGTATTTTTATGTCGCTATTGTGTCCATATATCAAGATATGAACATTAACAACAGACAAATCAGGCGCCTTCTTTCCCCGAGGCCTCGCACTAGCATTAACAACAGCTTTGATTGACAGCGTTACTAAACACCTGCTCCCTTTTAAACCACCAGTGTGCACGGGAATATGAAACTCGGCTTCAAATTCGCCCCATAACTGCTAACCTCGATGAGCTTCATTTGACTAGAGTTGAACGCCATGAGTGACGTCACATGCCCTTAGTCCACGTCTTTATACAATCTAAGGCTCCACCATAAAAGTTACACAGTGCACCTTTAAAATACAATAAGATCACCTGTATTATCTTGTAAATACTGCCATTCATGTATTTTCTATTGATATAATGCTGCTATAAAAATACATTTGTTAAACAGTATATTGAGTGTGATCTTTCTGAAATAACAGCATTGACCAGTGAATAATAGCCTACAATTCCACATTCTTTTGCTTTGCTTTATATTTTGTTCAAAGCGGCCCAAGGAAATGGAACTTCTTCGAGTAATTTAAATCGGCACTGGGAATTCAGAAGCAATAGTGACACAAAACCACACTGAGAATAAAAGCGATTTACTTTGAGCTGAGAGAAGGTAGTATAGATCGGGCTTTCCACAGAGCAGCAGTGCCAAAAGAGTGCGTGCCAACCCAGACATGGCATTAGAACACACTCGGTCTCGGTCTATAATGGGCAGTGGTGGAAAGAGTACTGCAAATTGGTGTAGTGGAAGTACTGCTATTGTGCAAACATGTACTCCGTTACAAGTACGGCTGTCCAAATTTGTTAAAGAGGGGATATTATGCTAAATCAACTTTTTGGAGCGTTCTACCATGTCACACTGTTATTCATTCATCAACAACATGCCAGAGGAGGTTTTAGAAGCCATCCATGCATGTGTGAGTATTTCAGCGATCTCTCCCAGGCCCAACCAACTCTTCGTACGGTGAGCTGTAAGGCTCTGTCCAATGCTCAGCCCACAAGCCTACATCATCCATCCTCCCACATGACAATTCTCCATAAATATAGAAACGCTAGCAAGCTGCAGATTTTTTATTTTTTTTTATTCATTAGTACCAAAATGACTACACAACACCGAATCCTGTGCACAATACCGATTAAGAAAATAGACTTGGAGAATGAAGCGAGTACAGAGCAGTGGGCCTGTACCAGTGGCAGTGAAGACGGGAGTTGATCAGCAAAATGGCATCCTGAAAATAAGTGATTCAAGATTGCTCAAAGGTGTGCGAAACACTCCAAATACAACTTTTGGTGAGTAAAGTGTGCGAATGGTGGAAACAGCTATGGCATGGTTAAATGCTCTGAAAGGTCAAGGGTCTGCTTTAAATAAGAAATGGAAAATACTACTCAAGTATACTAGTGACTGTTGCAATTTTAGTAGCATTTTTAGATCAGTCTTCCAGTCTTTATTATAAAACTTGATTCATTTAACTGTTGAATGCAGAATCACGTTGTTTTAGCCCAAATCCAGGTCTGTCCAATCAGAGCAGGTAATGTGGGTTTGTGGGTAGAGAAAAGGAGCAGAGACAGTGGGGAGACAACCATGCATTTGGACCATAGACTGTTTAAACTGTGTAAAGTGGACTAAGTGAGTGTGACGTCACCCATAACGTTCAGCTCCAGTCAAATGAAGCTCAGCGAGGTTAGCGGTTACAGGTCAAATTTGGAGCCAGACTCCTCATTTGGAATCCCAATCGAGAGTATCATAGCAACCAAAGAGCCAATCTGGAGCGAAGCTGTGGAAGGTAACGCCCCTTCCCACACGCGCTTAGCAACGCTGTCAATCAAACCTGTTGCTAACGCTACTAGGATCAACCTCGGGGAAAGAAGGCGGCTGATTTGTCTCTTATTAATGTCCATATCTTCATTTACAGACAGAATAGTCAAAAACACCAGGATCATGTAGAGCGGGTTAATACGAACATTTTAAGACCAAAATGACGAGCGTGACAGCAGCACTTATGGAGAGAGGGGAGTTCCAATGTAAAATGAATTGGTGTCAGAGTCGAAGCGCAGTCCATGAGCACTTCCTGTTTGCAATGGAGCGGCTAGCAGGTTAACTAGGTCCATTTATATATACAGCCTATGATTTGGTCAATTGCTTAACTCGGTAACTCCTCTGAATTACATTGTAACAAATAAAAAGTACATGGGTAGAATTATACTCAGCTACAAGTACAAGTTTAAAACTCTACCAAAAAAAACAAAACTACTCTACCCTGGTAATAGGGATCAACAAATCATGCCTCCAGTGGCAAAAGTCCACTGCCAAAGATTTAACAGAAGAGACAGATGAAGATAGAGCAAAGCAGAGAGACAGCACGGTCGTGAGGGAGTAGATAGGTCAAAGATGTCGGCAGGACACTGGCTAAATACCACACAGCGAGCGGTGAGTCGGACAAAAGGCCAGGCCCAGAGCACAGAGGAGCAGTAGTGTCAGTAGCAGTGATGGAGGCGGAGAGGATACAGGCAGCTCTGAACTTCACTCTTTTTAGCTTTATTTTAACTGCAGCTTTGAAGAACTACTTATTTGGAGTGTATATAGTACAGCAAGAGCAAGAGGCAAGGACAGAGCCGGTAATGGCAACAAGAGCAATAAGCCGTGACAGTAGTTACAACTTAATTTTTGTGTTATCAGTGGTAATGTCCAACAGCAAATCTATGTTTTAATGTTTTGCTCATATTGCTTTAGAAAAAAAATAATTGAATTTTGAATGACGACGTATTGCAGAAGAACATTGGTCTGTGCACTATACTACTGTATTTCAAGTACATGGATGTGTATGCCCAAATGTTTGACTAGCATTGTTTTCCTTACCATTGCAAGAGCTGTTTGCTTTTTCATGACGCGTTACATTGCATTATTCAGTCACTCTACACTGGGTGGTGGTAAGTTACTATTGTAGCCACAGCTGCCCCGGGGTAGACTGACAGAAGCGAGGCCTCCAATTTGCACTCAATCCCCACAACCACCACCGATCACCAACCTTAGTATGAACGTGGTGTGTGATGAAGTTTCCCGAAGGACATAATGACAGAATTTGGTCCGATTGAGCTTCTGACCTTTGGGTTGGGGGACCACTGCTCTGACCACTGAGCCACTGCAGCCCCAATATATATATAAACATAGTGTATACAAGTTTAGTTGTTTCTTTTTTTTTTTTTTTTCAGTATTCCGTAAACATTTTTGGAGCAGTTCACTTGAAGATAAGTTGCTGCCTTCTATCCTGAAAATCCTTTCAGGTAAAGCTAACTGGATGTCATCCGCTCTCAGAGGACATTAGAGCCTTTATTTAGATGATATATACACTGATGAAACGAGTGCTTTCATGGCAAAGTGTTTGTAGCACATCTATAGCATGTTCTCTAATGAAGCTCTGGGGTCATGAGTTATGCAGAGTACAAATCAAGTGCGTGGTTCATCTCCTTATGCTTGTTGTTGTCACCATTAACAGCGCCTTGAAGTCCAACGCGGAGGTCCTGGAGCCTGTTTCTGTCTCGAGAGCTCCCGTGTGGCCAAAAAATGTCACTGCGCTGGTAGCAGTGGCTCAACAAGCGTCCCCGGAGCCCACTGACCTATATAGCAAAACGGGCTAATTTGGGTGTTAAAACTGTGTTGGAGAGTGGCCATAATAGTATTGAACAGAAGGTTGTCGTCCTATAGCTGGATGTAGAAAGCCTCATATTTGATCACTGAAAGGTTTTGAAATGACATAAAAGAAAGACTTTTTGTGGATGGAACTTTGGCAGTTGGTGTGTGGTACTAACTTTTGCCAAAATGGCCAGAAGGTCTGTCATATAATGTCATTTTTTGTGGTAGTGCAAAAAGTTACATAATGCTGATTTTTGTAGCTTGACAAGCAATAGGCCTATTCTTGACACGCTATAAGCCAGTTCTTTTTTAGCCAATATTATTTGAGAACTAAAAAATGTTGTGCAAACTTCAATTTGAAAACTTCAAGATTGATAGTTCAAGGTTGTATTACTAGCTTTAAATATTACAGAGAAATGCATACCCTAATGACCTGAAATAAAATAGCGTTTTGGACTCCACCCAAGACAACAGTCCATTTTTGACTCATACCAAGCTTTCTCACTTTCAAATGGAACATATCGTCCATTTTGTTCTGCTTCTAACGCATCAGCTTGGAGGACAAAATGTTCACTCACTGCTTAAAATACTGCCACTTTCTAACAGGTGCCATGATGAAGAGATAATCTATGTTATTCAATTGAGTTCACTTCATTTGCCAATACTCTCCAGGCCTTTTCTTAAGTTAAGCGTTTTAAATATATTCAATTTTCCGCACACCTCCAACAATACCACCAAGGCACAGAATCCTTTCACTCTGCGCTTTAAATGAGCAGCTCGGAGCTCCTGAACACTTGAGAGGCAGCAGCCTAGAGGCTACGACAACCTCAGCGGTGCCCGAGCATGTGTTTATATGGAACCGTATATAGTATTGATCACTAGCAAGAATCTGCCTCTGTGGAGATGTAAATAAGATTAAGTTAAAATTATAACAGCAGCTTAATCTTTGAAAGTCTCTGAGTACTATAAGTGCATTGATTGGAGAAATCAGGTTAAGGAATGCATTAAGCACAATCTAAAGTGGCCAGTTATGGATTATCAATGGACATTATGCTTTTGCTCATATAATATCACAAAGAGCACTCATTTATTAGGCAACATTAGTTCACTTGTGGGACACCAGGCGCAATGGTTTCCTATAGAAGCCATGTTTCAGTGAGTGCCATCGACCGAGACTAGTGTTTTATCTAATTAGTTATGCTATGGTTAAAATTGGATTTCCTTTGAAGAAATGTCACATAACCTTTCATGCATTTTCCACAAGGTGCTGTTAACTCACACACTATTGACCCCTTTTTGTACAGTTAACTTCAGAGTCGTGTGAATTGTATAAATTAACTAGGAGTACCTTTTGTCTGTGTTTACAAGCGCAGATAAATCTATAGAGGTGCAGCTCTGGAAGTTGCCCTGGGCACCGCCATTGTCATTCGGGCTGTATTAGTTTGCATGGGGCTGCTGATCTTGACACCAAATAAGTACTATAGCGACTACAGAGCTGTTTTAAAGCCTCCCAGAGAATCAGTGCATTGTTGACTTGTTGGTGCACATGAATGTAGCACGTTTTACACAAATAACCTACATTATAACCTTCTTTATATCCGATTTTAGCTGCAATGTTTTTTCTCAAATTCTCTATTGAAATGAATGATTGTATAGTAGTAGCATTTAGCATGAACAGTTATTTTTTTTAAGGTAGAGGATCCGAGTGACGGCTGTATACATGGACATGCCAAAAGTTCCTGTAATATTGTGCTGCCCTCTTAAAAACCTTTACTCTTATGTTTTTTCTTTTTTCATATAGATAGAAAATGTTTTACACTTTGAACATGGACTCATTTTAAAACGCTCTCATCAGATGGAGAAATGTATGTTGCGTCATTTTGTTTTGATACAATCAAAGAGAAAAGTGTGAGCGTACAGTTCAATAGCTTGTTTCAACACAATTCACTTTATACGTAACAGTCAGGTACAGGTCATCAAATCAAGTTTAGTTTTGGAAATATTTTTAACAAATATATATTTCACATTTTAGTCAACCAAAACTGGGATAATATATGTAGTTTTTTTTATCATGCGCATGTACATTTGGGCAACAGTAGCTCAGTTGACGCTCTCAACTTAAACATAATTTGTTGAGCGGTCAGATCGATGTATGAATACTGTCAGTGTGTCGTTGTGTCCTTGGGCAAGACACTTAACCCAGCTCGCCCCCAGTGTCTGTGTACACTGGTGTATGGATATGTGTGTGAAGGGGTGGATGTTTCCTTGATGTAAAGCGCTTTGAGTACCTTGAAGGTGTGTTTATAAAAAGGTGACCATTTAGCATTTATACATGAATTGAATATTGGGCTCTTTGATTAAAGGTGCACTATGTAACTTTGTCTGGTGGTCTGCTAGTCTCCATTATTACGTTATTGCTTTCTTTAACACCCTGAAAAACATCCATTCTTAGTGTGAGTGGGCTTGCCTCTTAGCAGATCTGACCTATATCTTGGCCTAATGTCATCGTCGCCTTTGTCTTCATGGAAATCCATCTATTTTTTTTCCTGCTTCATGGAGATAATTTAAGTTTATTGCCATACAGTGGAACATTCCTGACAGAGCGATACATTTCCATGGATACAAACAGGTTATAGATCTGCTGAAAAGTTACATAATGCTCTTTTGAACCCACTACGTCTGTTCATGTTTTTTTTTGTTTGTTTTTTCCCTCCCACTGTATCTTGTTTTAGGCTCTTTTTTGCTGAAATCAATCCCCCCAGTGTGGATTAATACAGCCGAATGAAACACTGATGCAGATATGAAGAGGGGAAGGCTGTTGTGGCATTTCTTTCACGATATTGAAATGTAATATCATCTACTTATCCTTAGTGCTTCTGACAGGATTAACGATTTATAGATTTCTCCTTTAGCGAAAAGATGCTAAACTTTGCCACTACCACCAACATCTAACCCACTCCCACTATTCTCCACAATGTAATCGCCTTGGGTGGGGGCTAGTTGAAGTCACTGATTCCTAAGTGTTATTTATGTTCAGGCTGGATTTAGCTGGAGGGATAACTGCTGCTGTCTCCTCTGGCATCGAGTGTAATAACATGATTCTTTTTTTCCTCCTATCATCTGCGGCTAGGACGAAGCTATCCCTGGGCTGTTGCTGCTGTTATCGCTGGTGATTAAATATGAAGGCTGTCCTCCAAGAAATGTTGTATTGTACACGTTGACCAGCAGGGGCCCGTGTGACGAAATTACAACTTCATTCAGGAAAAATAATATAATAATGTGGCAATCATATTATGCAGTAAATGTAAACGTGTGGGTGTGAGCAGAAGGTGAAATGTACAAGATGGGTTGACATAAATAGTCACCACGGATGACTCATTGTAGCTAATTATATGGAAGGTGGAAGTGCAGAACATATTGGGTTGTTTACTTTGGTTGGTGGGATAATATGTGTGGTAGATAATTATCAGTGCTGGTTCCTATTGGGCACAAGCTTTTATTTAGAGTATGGTGGTTTGGTTGGAATTACATCTACTTATGTCAGCAGCTGCAAAGTTTTTAGTTTAGTTTTTTTTTTTTGTTTTTTTTTTCTACCATATTATCCCTATTCAAAACATGCCTGAAGAGGTTTTAGATGCATGTTTCCATAATTTGGGCGCACACTGACTGCATTGTCACAGCACTCTGAAGGGGGAGTGACTTTGCATGGGAAGCAAAGGCAGAGGGGACACAGCACTTATAAAACATGTTAATCTGTTTTTTTCAGTTAATACCCCATAGAAGTAAAATAC
Source organism: Periophthalmus modestus (assembly GCA_019594935.1). Taxonomy (NCBI): domain Eukaryota; kingdom Metazoa; phylum Chordata; class Actinopteri; order Gobiiformes; family Gobiidae; genus Periophthalmus; species Periophthalmus modestus. The sequence continues at coordinate 9,437,822 of JAIEZT010000068.1, forward strand.
CCCCTCTTTGTTTTATAATTATGTTTACTACATTTACTACATACGGGCATGTCCCACCGGGAGGAGGCCTCGGGGAGGACCCAGGACACGCTGGAGGGACTGTGTCTCTCGGCTGGCCTGGGAACACCTTAGGGTCCCATCGGAGGAGCTGGAGGACGTGTCTGGGGTGAGGGAAGTTGGGGAGTCCCTACTCAGACCTGGCCCCGGACGCTGACTCAAAACCCATTATTGTGTTGCATTAATCAGATCTACAGAATTGAATAGGTTGCCTAGGTAATCTTTAACATACAAATTCAACTTTCTTTTTTAACTATTTCGACAATAGCATTTCTCTCAATTGGATCTTGTCTGGTTTGAGAGACAAGGGGATTGTGAACAACGTGTTAACTCTAATAAAAGATGTCACCAAATCAGATGTTCCAGTGCCAATATTTGTATAAACATGTTTATCTGAGTGTAAAGCCATAATTAGATCAGTGGCGGTCCCTCAGGCAAAAGCACCTGGAGAAACGGCAAGCCTCACGAAATGAACAATAAGAGTTGTGCAAACCTTTAACACAAAATGTCAACCATCAATCTTGCTATTTTTAAGTGAAACGCAACTGTGATATTGACAATGAAATAGTAGCAGGATTATAATAGATTGGTTATAATTGTGATTCCACTCAATTCACTTACTGTCTATTCAGTGGTACCCTCCAGCTCACCTTTTTCCCAAAAAACATTAACACTGCTGTTGTAGTGATTTGACTTTTTCGGATGAGATCAAAACTTTGAATTTCCACATTCATATATATATATTCCAAAGTTTAAGTCTGTGTGCCAGTTCCAAGTTCAAATGAGTATGAGCATGTGTAAAAGGCATTCATAGTCCTATAACTGATCTATTAATGCTACATTTTTATACAATGGCAAGCAGTAGAGACATTCGCCCACTAACCTGCAGGGGGTAGTGGCTAGAACCTGTGAGAAAGCATTTTGGTTGTTTTGTCCTTAAATTAAATGTTATCTTTAAATGAATGCATTGTTTTACTTTTCCAACTCAAGATTTTATTGAAATAGCCAATACTTTTTTAGGTAGATGAACTTTGAAAGAGATAACAAAGAATTTTATGTTACTAACCCTTCATTTACGCAGGTAATTATTGACTTAAGATGAACAGTCTTTAGTTGGCTGACAGCACACAGCAGTCTTATTTTGACCCCATAAGAGCTGCTTTGACATTATATCTGTATTATTCATAATATTACTGTTTTACTTGAAAGGAATTATGTACAGCCCCATTAACATTTCACAGTAGCCTGGTGGACTTGCATAAACACTCCCCACTTCTTTCCTCACATGATCCCCCACTTAATGCCCATAGTAGCTGGTGTTCAGTTCAATCTCTCCTTGAAATCCCTTCATGGCTCCACTTCTCCCTTTCCTGGAGTGAGGCTTATGATCTGTGTATTTGAACTCACCGGCACATTTCTCATTACACCCACTTATAGTAATGATAATGGCAGTGAAAAGGTAGACAGCCTGCAGCGCTGTGAGCCACACTATAGATTCCACACCTCCCTATATGCACTACACTAGGACTAGCAGTGATATATAAGTCTATTGTGGGAGTATGATGCGTGGTGTTCTGAACAGCTGGCCTCTGCGTGGTGTCGCGGGCATAAAGGCAGGAGCGCTGTGTAATCGATGAATAGGCTCACATCAAAGCTATGATAGCATCTCTGCTCTGTCCGCGTTTCCGTCGGCAACCGTCATCTGCGCTGAGGGCTGGAGTTGTGTGCATGTCTTGATCAGAGAGAGGAGCGAGATGGTATGATAGGCCTAAACTGCTGACACAAGCCTCTCAGGCAGATGGCACCTTTTGATTCTGGGCCAGAAACCTCTCTCTCTCTCTCCACTGGCAAGGAGCTGACTGTTTTTGCTTTTCATGGAAATTTGATCTACTAGAAAAGAAAAGAAGAAAAGAAAAAAGGCAAAACTCACGACTACCCAAATAGGGTTTGAAAAATCCCATGTTACGGTTCGCTGCACTGGATATGTCCGATCCCAAACCTGTTTCACACACGCTCATCTTTAATTCATGGGCTGCTGCAGGATGACCTTAGCTCTGATCCCCATTTGCATTTTAAATGACAGCCCTTAATACTAACAAATTGGGCGACTGTACAGCAGTGGGGAATCCCCTGGACACAGCTCATAAAAGCTGGAACATAAAGAGGATGTGTACCTCGGAGATGGCTTGTTCAAACACTAGGTCACTCTGAGCCTCGTTAACAAATGAAACAATGTACTCTGGAGTAATTGTGTTTTTTCTACCTACTTTTAAGAAGCGTTTCATCTTTTCTCTTTTGCAGACCTGGCATGTCTGCTAACAATGTTTGTACTTTTTGCCTCGTAAGCTGTTTACATAATGAATGTTAATGTAGCAAGAAACTATATTGAGTCATGAATTTTTAATACATTTGAATTCCTGTAGATTTTTAAGACTCCAGAGACCATATTGTTTGGTTTGCTGGTCTCTCACCCTCTAGGTGTACTTAATTACCCCTGTAGTTAATATGACCTCTGTGTTTGACTTGTGGTGTTGGATCAGCCTGTCGGAAGCTGTGGGCGACCACAGAGCTGCGCCTTTCTCCAGATCCTGAGCCAGAATCTTGGACTTTTGTTGATGTTGACCTGTGGAGATGAGACCATTACAGCATTGTACTGGCTAAACTAAACCTCAGTGCCTTGTCATATTTAAGGACTTCATGACCCCTGTAAAGCACAAACTGAAGAAAAACAACAAAAACTCGAAATATATGAGTGCTGGAAGCGAAAAAGCCTATAACAAACAAACTGTTATGTTGTTCAAATGGTTATGTTGAGAATTTTGCTTGAAGAAACGCTGACTTCTTTGCCTGGTACACAATGCACTCATTTGTCTTTTCATCATTGTTCTCTATTGCTTAATTGTGTCTGACAGTTTGGTTTTTTTTTGTTCATTGTCTTCAGAAAAACAGCAATCAGTTTGTCAAATAAAACTGTAGAAATATATACACATTCCCACAGTGACTCAGAGTTATTTCAAGCAGGTCATGAGCATTGAAATAAAGGTAATGATGAGTCACGCTCACAGTTTGCGCTTGATATTTCAAAAAAGGATTAAAGGGATTCTTAGAAGTGTCACATTGGGGTTTGCCAACAACCACTGTCGGTTTGAAAATTTGGCGTATTTCTTTTTGATTTTTGACCACACAGAACTTTGCACAAGCAGAAAATGAGATCTTTCGTGGGGCCAGTTATATTTCAGCAGTAATTGTTTGCTTCTGTGGCCACGAACTTTCAAAAAATTGGATCTACTTGCATGTAAAACTTATAACAAGTTTGGTCAAAATCAGTAATTATCACCATCTTTTCTTTCAATTGTGACGTTGACCCTAAACTTTAGTGATCTGCCATTTGAACCTTAGTTCAGATAGATGCTTTCTCAGTTAAAATGAAGGGTAACAGTTACGTAACAACATCTGTGTAATCCCTCAGTCAATCAGGTATGAACTGGACAAAAACTGGACAAAAGTTGTAAGAGTGAAGACGTTTCGCTGCTCATCCAAGCCGCTTCTTCCGTTCTGGTCAGATTACTGGTGGACACTGCCTTTTATAGTACTATACATATACATTTTTCTTGTACTATAGTTACATGACAACTTAAATGTCAGACGTTTCACAAGAAAACTAATTCTTTTCTCGAATAACTTTGATTAATTCACAGTTTAGAGCCATTTTAAAAGGTCTTGCACGCCACTTTGGCATTGCCCATCTGCTACTTGAACCATTTTCTATTTTTTGCAACTGAACTAACACTATTGTTCAGTTCATCCTTCACATTCAACAACTTTAAAGCCGACTCACGATCCATAATGCTCCCCCTGTAGCTGTCACCCGAATAAATGAGCACCCTTCGGCCTAAAGACATGGGAAGACATTAAGACTCTGATTAAGCCATTGATTAAGCTCTGGGCGGCAGTATTTGTAGTGTGTACTTGGCAGCTAATGAGGAGGAGCAGGCCGTTTTAAAGCCTTCGATCTAAAGTGGCCTAAAATTCAAGTGGTCCGGTTTCACAGCGACTGGGTGCTTTAAGTGCATTATGTGGCGTGATTGGTCCAAGCCAGTTTCTCTTGTCGGAGAAAGTGGAGCGTGACAGCGCAAAGTACCGGGTTTGATGGAAAAGAGGCAAAGCTCAGATAGACGAGTACAAGACGGGAGAATATACTGCAGAATGGCTTCACTGAGCAGTCTATAGACTCGATGCTTTGGGCTGATGCTGTGTCTAGACGAGGCTGGGCTCAATAGAAAAGGAACAGTTTCAGCTTTGGTAGGAAAGGATGTAAACATGCACTATTGCTGAAAACTTTTGACATGAATTTGACATGCACAGATATGTTTAGCCCCAAAATGTGCACTATGTAACTCTTTTGACAGAGGGTCTGCCACCTGATTGTGTTCTTTGAGATGCTATTGCTTGGAATGTTCCACAGTATAGCATCAAAATGTTCTATTTCCATGGAGACAAGCGGCATTAACAGACCACACACACAGATGAAATCTTTTGGATAAAACTGTAACATCTCCATGGTGACAAGCTGGAAGAGTTACAAAGTGCACCTTTGATTTGCATAATCCAAAACCAACCTTAGTGACAGCTAGGGATAGGAAGGTATTAAAATTTAGACTCATTAACCATATTCACGATAATTATTAAACCGAGGTTGACAGTTTTTTTTTAAGTCACTAAAACATCAATATGCTATAAATTTCAGACTTGAGCGCAACTGAATATAGGCTGCACCAGTTAAATTTGAAAAGAAATACATTCTGTTTATATATATATATATATATATATATATATATATATATATATATATATATATATATATATATATAAATAATAAATAATATAATATATGAATAATCCTCCTCACCCTCCGCGGGTGGTCTTTATCCCCCCTCTTTTTCCACGCCCGGGACATCTACCAGAGGCTGGGAGCTTGAGGGTTCTGCGCAGTATCTTTGCTGTTCCTAGTACTGCACTTTTCTGGACTGAGATGTCTGATGTTTTTCCTGGGATCTGCTGTAGCCACTCCTCCAGTTTGGGGGTCACTGAGGCACCACTGAGGCCTTCACCTTCCAGGCCTTCTCCAGCTCTTCTTTGAGCCCCTGGTATTTCCCTAGTTTCTCATGCTCCTTTTTCCTGATGTTCCCATCGCTTGGTACTGCGATGTCCACCACAACGGCTTTGCTCTGTTGTTTATCCACCACCACTATGTCCGGTTGGTTTGCTATCACCATTCTGTCAGTCTGTATCTGGAAGTCCCACAGGATCTTGGCTCGATCATTCTCATCGTGTGCGATGATCACAATTATTAAAAAATGTCACAAACGATTAATTGTGGACCTTTTTTATCGCGATTAGCGATATTATCGTATATCGTCCCATTCCTAGTGACACCCTAATTATTTCCTCCATGCATATATACTATTATGAGACAATTCTGTTTTAAAAGCTCTTTTTTTTGTAAATAATCTCTCCCTGCCTGTTTGTTTATTTAATCATAATTGAACTCCTGTGGTGGAACCAAGATGTGGGTGTTTTTTATTGTCATTGTTCCGGAAAAGTTAAGTTATTTTTATTATTATTTTGCTGTTTACTTCCTGTAATTTCATCCGAGTTAATATCCTGCCTTGATTACACTGAGCCTCATAAACAAGGACTCTGCAACAATTAAAAAATAATCAAGGAACTAATAGATGACACACAATTTTCAATTAGATTTTGGTCTTATGTCCCATGGTAACAGCATTAAGTGTGTGACGACAGCTGATATGACACAGACATGAAAAGACCATGGAGTCTGCATAATAGCATCTCCACTAATACAGCACACGGGAAATCAGCTCATATTTTTACAGTGTTCTAGGCTCGCAAAGGCTCATTATGAAAAGTTATCACTACTTTGCCTAAGGTACCGGGGAAATTCAAAATTTTACTCCAGCAAGGGAGGCATTCGGCGAGTTAGGCATGTTATTTGGTGGTTTGATTCAACAGTCATTTCCTAGTTACAGAGTGACTCATAAGATTAACATGGTCTAATAGAAACCATGGTAGAAGGCTTATATGCATGCTATTCAATTATGGGAGAGGACCATTTTAATATCTAATCTTCACCTTACATTTTACAGTTGTCTAACAAAAAGTAAATGCGAAAATATACGATGCTTAAAGAAGACATATTGTTCTTTTATCTGCTATTTAATTATAATCTATGACACCCATGGATCATTATGTTATATTTAAAATTGCAATATTAATCTAAAACTAACAAACAAGGCTGCTGACTTCTGGGTTGGAAAATTGTGGAGCACAGAGGGAGCTCATTCCCCTCATCACATCAAAATGCAGCATGCTGTCAGCCCCTCCTATGGATATCTGCAGATCACACCAGCGAGCAGTGGATTTAAAAACAAAATGTGGCTACACAATGCCGTTGAATCCTATGTGTAACACCGATTTTGAAAATAAAATTTGTATATTCATGAAAGTAAAGAGCAGTGGGCTGTGCCGTTAGGGGTGAAGACGAGGGTAGATCGGAGCAATGATGTCTCGAATGAAGCAGGATAAAGACTACTCAAAAATGCATCACTCTAACTACAACTTTGAGTGGGTAAATAAGAAAAGAAAAAAACAACTATAAAATGGTCACAAGCTCTAAAAAAATTCACATTTCAAAAGATCTAGATGCCCTCAAATCTAAATAAGTTTAGTTTAGCTTAAAAATTCTATTCCTCTCTAACTGCCGGTCTGGTTTTGTGACCTTTGACCCCCAGAGTGAGTCATCCGTTGGTCCAAATGTGTGGGCTGGAGAGGGTTTTGGCTGTGAGGCTGACACGGCTCAGTCGGGGGGCGCTCTCCACAGTTGAGCTGCCTCTCCAAATGTCTGGCATCTGTTGCTTTCTGCACAGGGCTCTGATTGCTCCTCATCTTGTATGTTTTGGCACTGGGCCTGCTGTGTTTGGTAGTTACAGCTTCCCGTGTTTAGTTAAGCTGTGCTTTTGCTTGTCAAAATACAGTTAGAGTTGAGTGTTTGGCACAAATTGCGTTTGTGTACAAGTGGATTTTGGCTGCGGGGTGTCATATTGGTTTCCAACCGGTTGATTTGTTACAAGATATCTCTGCATGTTTGGTTTTTAGTTCTTCAGTTACAGCTCTTGACATGACAATAGCCATTTCGATTTAGCAAAACTGTATCAGATTTAGTAGATTGGCAGATTTGACGAGTTTTCTTTTTACCCCATATACCCCAGCTCACACTGTGTTGTCAGGGCACTACATCATTCATTGCTTTTACTATGCCTATTAGTTCAATTATGTTTATTGAATTATCCAATTAAACAATATAAAATGCCATTTAATCAGTAAAAATGTTGCAAATGTATAATTGGAAATCTGCACTACATTGGAGAAGAACTACTCGGTTCATGCTCTTAATGATTTCATGAGAGCAGTTGCTTTATTTTGCAGCGTTGCACCAAATCCTCTTTGTGGATGAGGATGCCACTCCAGATCCATGAATCACAGACATTGGTACATTTTTATCCAAGCAGAGGATAGTGCCAGCCCTCTGCACACCCACTGGCACACAAAGCACCATGGGAAACAGTGCAATATTTAATATGCTCCCACTGTGGATAGGAGCCCCCTGCAAGTATTGTTCATCAAACATTTACATTTGTGAGAGGGGCTGCGGTCTGCCCATTCAGGACAGGCTCATGGTGAGAACACTCATCTACCACCCGATGATCGATTCCACAGGGCGGATTCCCACTAGGACCAGTGTTGTTATTGAGCCCTTAGGCAAGACATTTAACCCACCTTAGCATGAATGTTTTGCAAATACTTTTATTTATGTAATAGCATAAATATGAAATCAGAATGAGAACTAGACAATGTATCAATTTGAAAAGGATTGGTAAAGATTATAGTATTGGCGTTGTTGTTTAAGCGCGTTTAACTGTTCATTGTACCTTTCTTAAAAGTCACTGACACTGACATCTATAGGCCTGGGCTTTTATTTATTTTAGTATGTGTAATTTTAAGAGCAGAGGTCAGTTACATTTACTTGAGTTTTTTTTTTAAGAGTTGTACTTTTCAGCATACTGTTACTCCTACTTGAGTGCTCGGTTCCTCTTACATTGTGAGTAAGTTTACTAGTTAGACAAAAGCTTTATATTGATAATATTAAATGATTTCAACATCTGTTTCCTTTGCCTTTCCTTCAGATATGATGTAGTTTTTTGTTTGTTTTTTTTTGGTGGTCTATCCTTTGAAAATACCAGACTTTACTTATTATTTAATTTGTTGTACTTCAAATTACAATTCAGATGTTATATCCCGGCAGTTACTCTTTCAATTATTCTTGTTGTAGTTTTCCCAAATACTTTCTTACTCCTTCTTGAAGAACTTCTTGGACCACTACTTTGTCCTTCTACTTTGGCTTCTCTACCCACCTCTGTTCAAGAGTGACACTGCAGACGTGTTTGCTGTGCTTGATGGAAGACAGGGCTGCTCTGACGGGCCAGTGCTCCTACTGTATTTGACAAGGCGTCGTTGCCAGCTGAGGATTAAGGCCCGAGAAACATCAATTCTGGTTATTTGACACATGGCGTTATTTCAGTGGAGACGGAATGGCATGTCTTTGATGGGGAAAAATCGCTGGAGTAGTGATGATTCAGCAGCCCGGCTCGTGTCAATAATGAAAAGGCGTGGGATTAAAAGGCATGAAGGTCAGCATACGCACCTCCACGGAATAAATGTTGGCCATGTCCTGCGGTAACGTCCACGCTGACCCATAAAGCACGCTGTGGCAAAGACACATCGAGTATTTGCATATAGATTATAGCTGCAATAGTGTCACGGCTCTGAAAGCATAAAGTGATTGTCCATCTAATGCCTGCAGGAATATCAACTGATTGCACATGGCACGGTTGTTAATTGGTGTGTGTACTTGGCCTTCTGAGTCCCTCGTCTAAACCAGGACTACACATTTGCTATATTAAACAATAACTAAATGTGGGTTATATGTATTCTAAATTAAAGTGGCTCACGTGCAGAGTAATCCCTCTATCCAACTGAAACTGAAGGAGCTCAACTACCACAGTTTGAGAAGCACTGATGTCGATATATTGATCAATAAGTTAAACAGATAACTTGTTGACATATCCTGACATTTCACCGAAAAAGGCTTTACATTACCCTAAACTTAATATTGAATCTCTTTATGATCCTGAGTGTGGCATATCAGACAAAACTCAATATAAACCACAGAATTTACTAGTCAAACAACAACAAAAAACTTAACAGAAACTAAGCCAAGTGTGAACCAGGCTAAATTTAGACTCCAGAAAAAGTAAACCATGATCCATAATCAGATATTTTTACATTTCAAAAAGACGATAGATCTCAAAATGAAGAACCTGGCATATTTATTTTCTTGCAATATGAATTTCACTTTAATCCTTTCATTTTGCAATATACTGCACTATTGCATCTCTGGAGAAGAGCATTATATCTGGTATGATAGTCTGTAAACTAAATTGACTAAAAGATTGTCATAGCCTCACTTCTTTAAAAGGGTATTTGGCAACGAACGATTTTGGGATGGCCCCAGTCAGATCCTTATTCAGATGTAAAAACATTATAGATGGGCAATGAACAGGGCGTTTATGCCTGGATTGGAAAATTTCTGATCCAACACCAGACTGGGGCAGCACGTACGCTCAGTGTGTAAAAGCGACATTGAATATTTGCATATAGATTATAGGTGCAGTAGTGTCACGGCTCTGAAAGTGTAACGTGATCGTCAATCTAACGCTTGATTCATTGGGAAATTCTCTGATCTTCTGCCAGTTAATAACCAGACTTTTTCCTGTCAATTTGTATCTGCCTTTCTGAATATCGTTTCTATTTTAACACCTCTTGAGCAATAATTGAGGTATTTGGGTCATGCTGTCAATCCAATAGTGTTCCCCACTGGCATGTAAGAGACTTCCCAGGGAAAAATGATTAGGCAAAAACTAAAGATTAGCTGCATAGCACTAGGGTATTTATTGATTGGCGACGAATGGAAGTTCCCTAAGCGATAAATGAAGAGTTATTGCACGTTGAACGACGATGTTGCCAGCAGTTTCAGAGGTGCCGTATAACCATTTAGACTTTTATTTTGGACTAAACTGTGCCATAAAAACAAAACTATACCGGAGTTGTAAATCACCGCATGCAAAGATATAATTCTTCAGACCTTTTGGGGGGAAAACTGTGACAGCGACAGCCTCTTAGGCATTCATCACCTGGTCGAGGTGCTTAAAAAGGGAAGTAGATGAACTAGTCCCATTTTCAAGATCCCACAGAGAGTGGAAAATAAGCAAGCTTGGTTGCCTGGTTTTCAAACTGTGAAACGAACAGGTCTGTAGTTTAAACTGTTACTTGGGGCTCTAGTATGTTCCCAGCTCTTACAAACGCTTTAGGACATCACTAGAGTTCACATGGAGGGATTTTTTTTTGCCATACACATGCACAGCGTTAGAACTGCTCTTTTTTAGGTGAAGCAGAATGAATCACATAGCACAGCAGACCTGTGCTCATCCCATCCTCATTCGTGTGGTTTGTGATCCATAAAATGCTTTATATTTAGATACAGACAGCCTGCAAGGGTTGGATTTTGTCACAAAGTGCTGCTTTGAAAATAAAATCTATGATGAGGAAAAACAAAATTTGCTCTTTTCGAACAATAAAGTCTTGTATCTGAGCTGAAAGTTAGTTTGATTTGAATAAGGCTCAAAATGATTAGGTCAACTGGATTTTGTTCTTTTCTTTCTCAGAACGTTTCAGTTATCATTCAACCACCTTGATTCCTTCTTGGATGAGTAAAAACATTAACCTACACAGAATTTGATGATGTTAAGAAAAAGCCTGTATCTGTTAATAGACTAATTAACTTTCATTATATTTTTCTGTAATACATGTTTTATGTTTAATAATACACGGTGGAGGGACTATGTCTCTCAGCTGGCTGGGGAACGCCTTGGGGTCCCGCTGGAGGAGCTGGAGGACGTGTCTGGGGTGAGGGAAGTCTGGGAGTCCCTGCTTAGACTGCTGCCCCCGCGACCCGGCCAGGATAAGGGGAAGAAAATGGATGAATGGATGTTTAATAATATTTACAATGCTTTTCAAGGGCACCCGATGGACTTACCGTTCAGTCTTATATATTTACTCATTAGACAGTTGCCCTGGGACAGATTGATAAAAACATGGCTGTAATTCTGTGCCTACTAGAGCAAGCACACACAGGTGGGCCACATACAGTATGTGACTTATCCGCCATGTTATTTTCTACAAAGTCTATTACCCAAGGTGAGTTTTGTTTACCCAACCAGTTTATTCAACAGTTTTCATGCAAAGTGACATCTATTGAAGCATTCATCACCTGCTGTGGATTTTGTGAATGCATCAGGGGGGACTTCAAACCAGTGTCATCATACATAGAGATTTCCAGAGGGATTTGCAAATAATACCCAAATATATTCCAAGTAGGGCAGAGCGGGGAGACGACACCTGAATAAAGAATGTTTTGCGTGGCTCTGGGACCATTCAGGGAGAAAAAATCTACTGATAAGGTACATTGGATTTCATTTTAACTTTAGACTCCGGAGACCGTTATCTGGAGCCCCTCTGGTCTTGTCCTCATCCTCTGAAGAACTCCCTGTATCCTGGGAGTGAGTTTGGAATCTTTCTACTGGCTAGGCTGGGTTTTGTTCTCACTTCTATTGTGCTTATAAAAGGAATATTCTCAGTCAGATGTCTCAACAGTGAGTTTTACCATCTTTGCTTTGTCTTTTGAAAGAATGAAGGTTTGTTGTCCCTGGGAACGAAATGTTTGAGCAGTCACGGAGTTGTCATTATCCAAGCTGTACTAGTGGTGGATTTTATTAATGCCCCAAGTTTATGGCCTGACATTATGTCCCGCTCCTACACTTCAGAGCAGGCCAAGTATTAACGATTGGCAGTAAAATTGTGTGTTGGCTAACGAATAATTTGGTGTATATTTTGGGATGTAAAATGCCCATAATGCTGTTTAGCTGGAGTACTTCAAACACACGCCAATAACTCTAAATACGTATGGATTACTTCTCCATCCAATTTCAACACTCAGAACATCCATTACGTTGAGTTTTAATCTCTTTGAGGCCTTTGTCATAAGCATTCCAACTTTTGATCTAAATGAATGTCTTATTATTACAAAGCTTTTTCATTTTCGTAAGATGAAAAACTAATCAGGTGCAATGAGTTTATATTTTACTAGATTCAAAGGAGCACATTTTAATGTCACTGATGGGAAGTAATTCATTGATATGCACAATAAAATGGCATTGCCCTAGTTTTCAATTAATGATATAATTGATAGTAATCTACTCCAGATCTGGGACACAGCTGCTATCACCCATCCTCATCACATATCTTTTGTTGTCCATCCGCCTTTGCTTCATGCTTTGAAGTCCTGCAAAAAAAAGGCCATACATATGTCTGAAAATGACAAAAATACAACATTCTAAAGAGGCATTGAGGTGGAAGGTATGTCAGAATTCAATATAAAAACATAAAGAATTGCTGTCAGTTGTTTCAAATAGATATTTGACATGTTTTTAGATTGTATAATTCACTTGAAGGTCAGTCGCTGCTGTTGTTACAAAGTTTGATTTATTGAATTGAATGCACTTTGATCCATACGTTTTATATGTCAGGTTTTTGGACCCAAGTTATAAAATGGTTCAACATTAGTGGATTTTAGGTCTAGATAATCTGCCTACCATCTCAAATAATGACAGGAATTTCTATAATTTCATGAACTTGTCAGTGGAATTTTGAAATTGAAGTTGGGACTCTAGACCGGGCCTTGGAATGAAATGGAATGAAATATACTATACACTGTATGAATGGTACAGGGAAAAAAAGCTCAGAACACCATCTGCATTTTTCCTGAGCTTACAAATACAAGGCTCGAGTGCATTGTGAGGATATGTAGATTGGCTGTTCTGTTTGCCATTATATACACTGTATTTGCCCTCATTTGTGGGAGCAGGCCTCTCGTGGACAATCATTCAGAGCCCTGGTTTACAAAGTATTGTCTTCATAGGCATTCATCAATGACACCTCATTATGTGCTGACAAAACTGTCTCCTCTGATCATAAGCTCATTTAGCTCAATAAGAAATGGTGCCTGGGTACATGGGTTTGTTATGCACATATTTGGGGAGCATATTGTTGTGGCTATGGCAATTTAACAAGTCACTTAAAACATACCAGACATTTGAGTGGTCACGTATGATGTGGACAGATATATATGGATGTGTTATGGTAACTGTGTTTATACTAGGGGGAGTAATTACTTTATGTTGAATATTTAAAATATTAAAAGTTGCACTATAACTTTTCTGATAGAGGGTCTGCAACCTGCTTGTCTCATTGAGATGTTATTGCTTTGCTTGGCATGCTCCACAGAATGGCATTACACCTAAATATTACTCAGTGTTTTCATTCATTTAATTTCAATCTTTTATTTATGCATCGTTACTGAGGTTGGATTTGCTTTTCCATAGATCTGAGCAGTAACTTGACTGGTAACCATCACCTGATCGTCTCCATGTATATTTAACATTTACTGCCATTCTAGACAAACAATAACTTAGACAGAAGCAATAACAGTGAACCCTCCACCTGAAATGTTACACAGTCCACCTTTAAGGAGATTTTGTACAAAAAGGAATAATCTGTAAGTGTTTCTAAAGCCTGCACAGCTTTTGGCCGCTCCTCATTTCACTTCTACCTCTGATTACTTTCAAAAACTCGCACTTTTATATTGTTATATCTGCAAATGTTTCTCTGTCTCATGTTCTGATTCACTGTTTCACATTATGAGTGATGTGTGAGTGAATGTATCCTGTGCTGTATTATTCTGCCTCTTGGCCAGGTCGAGGAGGAGTTTTGAATTGACTTGCATGGTAAAATACTGAATAAATAAACAGCTTTAAACTGTTGTATAATACCCAGAATTTTGCCTTACGAGCCCCTGCACCTCACACTGATATCTCCCTGGGGTGTACAGGGTGCAGATGGGGCTATGATGCTACTAACATGTATGAAACCCCGCATCAGCATTGTTATGTTTGTAGAGGTGAGAAAGCCGCAGTGTAGCACCATGCCAGGGTGAGGAGATGGACTGAAAAGAATTTGGATCAATGTGGAACTACAGCTGTGTTCATATAAAATTGTATGCTTCTAGTCAAACCAATATGCACAGTAAAGGTCATCTTATTATTTCACAGTAAAACTGAGTCTGGGGATTTGACTTGGAATTGCAATATCAGATTTGTTGTCATTTGATTGTTCAGCAGTGATTCTCAAAGGTTTAGAAAAGTAAATAATTGGCTCTCTGTTTGTTATCACTAATGGACCAAAATCGGTCTTGGGCTAAACAGATGCATCACTGGATAAGGCACAGTACAAGCCTAATTTGAATAAAATGATGGCACCATTCAAGAACCTTTAGCCACATCTGAAGCAATAGAATAGAGTTGTCTTTAAATATGACGGTAATCAATGTGAAAGCTTAAATGCTCTCTTAAAAGCACTCCATTGCTTTTTAGCCAAATAATAGAAGTTTTGGTTGTTTTATCGCACTGAAAAGCTTTGAAAAACATGGGTGCTTAATTTCGGTGCTCTTGTATCTCCATCTCTGACTCTTATTTGGCCTGGAGGACGGCCTTCTCCTGCTTGTTTCCAGGGAAATGATGCTCCTTTGGCTATAGTCTTCCACATTATGCCATAAAACACACCTTTCTCCATGGAAAATGTTCTGAAGTATGGTTTTGCAGATGACGTGCCACCTCCAGAAAGTTATATAATGTAGGAGAAGGTTGCTGCTGAAGACCCCTAAAGGTGCAGCCGACAGAAGAACCCAGCATATACCACAGCTTGAGAACTATGGAAGTAGCTTGCTCCAAAGTTGTTGCTCCATATAGTGCTTCTGTCTAACTAAGGAGTTAAGCATACACATGACCCATTTCTGCCAGTGCATCCTGTCAGCTCCTCCCCACAGATGGTGTAACTTAACGTAACAAGCCGAAGACACGGCGAGGGTAAATCACATCAGTATGCAAGTGTTTGACTCCACACAATACACAAATGAAATATTCAAACTAGACGGGAAGTCCAACTTTATGAACATAAAATTTGGATAATGTTTGTAGCCTATATTTTGTAGTGTAAAGGCGCCAGTCCTCATGATGAAGAATATACACTTTGTATATTTAAATAGCCATTTATCTGTCATCAAAGAAGTTTCAAAATGGAAATGATGTAAGTTTTTAGGTGGAGAGTCTGAGACCTTCTACTCTCCATGGAGATGTTGTTCTTGGTTTGGTGGTACAACCTGCTTGTCTCCATGGAGATTGCTAATTTTGTGCCATTTTGTGGAGCATGACATTTTTATATTGCCATGTCTTTGTAAGATCAGCGTGAGTAGGTAGGACAACTAAAAATTGCTTAGATTTCGAAGGACTGGTAGCTGTGTGTCATACTTCTGTTCACTCAATTCTCATTTTGTTTCCCCATGGGCTATTTAAATGCCAGAACCCTCGAGTTGTTGTTTTAAGATGGAAGGACATTAAAGGTAAAAAGTATAGAGTTTGTTTTGTCAGATGTGTTGAAGTGTCTGGAGGCTGGAGGGTTGATATTTCTGAGTCCAGGCATTCTATTCATATACCATAATTCATAGCTGTTATCCCTGAAGGGAAAAAAGGTAACTGAGGTCGGAGTCAACAAAGGTAAAGGAGGAATAAGGAGAAATACAGAACATCAAAAAGCTTCAAGGAACTTCACCAAGATCTGAAGTTTAAAAGAAAAAAAACACAGGCCTGAAACATCAAAGACATACAGTGATAGCAAAAGAACAAAAATGTGTAGGGATGTTATATATTTATATTGGTTTCCGCATAGCAGGTTTTTATTCATTGAGGGTTTTCTATAAGTTTGAAGAGGCAGATTCACAGGCAAAATAATTCTGAAGTGTAAGTAGAAGATGTCGCCCACACACACTTAAGAGGAGGGCCAAGCAGACGCACTCTGACACAAACATGACCGTCAGGAGTGCACAAATGAAATGTCACTGCAGGGCTGTTTATACAGAGCCTCCGAGGGAAAAAAAAAACCCTCCTAAGTACATCAGGTTTTAATAAGTTCGAATAGGAAGAGTAGCAGTTGGTTTTAGCCTGTCTGTTAGGTTGGTTTACAATGTTTTATTGCGCAAAGTGTCACAAAAAAGGGTAAAAAAGACAACTAGTAACATTTTATAATAGAGCTAATTAATCTTAATAAAGCAAAAAATAAAAATAAAAAAATTCCTAATTAATACTCTTAACCCTGATCCCTCAGTTAAGTAGTCTTTTTCTGTTTTTCTTATTTTATTTCCCATTCCATAAAACACTTTAAAGCCGCACTATTTAACTTTTCTGGTGGCGGGTGTGTAAATTGCTTGTTTCTTTCTTTGGATATGTTACAATTTTTTCTGGAATGTGAACTTACGCACCCTCCATTGATTCAACTGCAGGCATTTTCACTGCTCAAACATACCTTGAAAAACATAAATTTTTATGGTGAGCAGGTTTGCCTTTCTACAAAAATGACTTGTTACTTAGCCTGCTGGTGGCTCTTTGAAGACATACAGGTGCCGAACCCTCCACTATAAAAGTTACATAGTGCACCTTTAAATTACTTTGTGTATGAGTTGTCCATCCATCCATTTTCTTCCACTTATCCGGGACCAGGTCACAGAGGCAGCTTTCTAAGCAGGGACTTCCAGACTTCCCTCACCCCAGACATGTCCTCCAGCTCCTCCGGTGGAACCCCAAGGCATTCCCAGGCCCAGCATGTCCTGGGTCTGGGAACGCCTTGGGGTTCCATCGGGGACATTGTATGAGTTGCGCTCTACATATAAATGAACTTGCCTTGCCTACTGCATTAGTCACTCTCTCCTCCACGACTACCTTGGACCAGCAATAAAGACACACTCACCACGTCTATACATAGGCAAATATGGGTGAAGTGTCTTGCCCAAGGACATGAACCTCCATCTTGCAGGTTGGTGGATGAGCCCTCCCACCCACTGTGCCTCTGTCACTCTTTGTCTGTTAAGCTGGTATCCTGTAGTTTAAGTGTTGATGGGAGAAATATTGACACACCAAAAGTAACCAAAAATATGATCCATGGTGATCTGAAGTCTGACACAAAATGACACGTATTAGGATGCTTTAAAAACTTTAGAATGCTTTTTTGTTCATATACCGGGAATATTTTTGCTAAGTTTTACCCAAAAGTTTGTTTTATCATTAATACATATAAGGATAATGTAATAGCACAAAATAGGAGCATTCACAAAGCTGCTACTTTATCAGACCTATTAGACCCACAGCATTGCTCCACAAACTGCACACAACACGCACCATGCAATAATAGACTGGAGCTACTGTGTGTTGTATGTGTGCTATAACAAATTATAATTCTTTGGTGTGTGTTGCTGAAATGGATTCACAAAACCTTATCTATAGAAAAAACACAAGGCTGTCAATCATATAACTCTGGCCCCTGGCACAAACCTGGACAAGCAATCCAAGACTGTTATGTGGAGCTCACACAAAGAATCATCCTGCCACATGAGCAAACAGCTGTCCAAATAACAGATCCACAAAAACACTTGTGTCACATGTCCATTCAAAAACGTGTGTATATATATATATATATATATATATATATATATATATATATATATATATATATATATATATATATATATATATATATATATAAATAATGTATACTTATGATTAAAATTCACTAATATATTGTTTCACATATTACGAGGGGATTGTAAAACTCATTGAATGAATATTATGTTATGTTTTTAGAATAAGGATCCACTATCTTGTTGCCATATCAACAGCGGTGACTCTTCATAGCACTATTATCTCCACCTTACAATAAGTCCTGCTCTGTTGCTCCTTGGAGTAAATGTTCTTTATATCACTGCAATTTTGTATAAAATTGACAATAACACATCACATGCCATTTTACAGAAGAGAAGAAGCTGCTGTAATGAAGCGTGGACAAGTCTCTGAAGAGGAGTGACGTGGAGTGAACTTTCAACCTCTTGGATGGAAGGTAAGGGCACTTGTGTGCCTCCCCAAACATTTAAAAGTGCTGCAACCATTGTTCTATAAAAGGACTGCCCGATAGAAATCTCAGTACTTGGTTAACAAATGCAGGGCAATGTGGTTATTGGTTTATAACCAAATAAAGACATTTTTGGGTGAAAAAGAACTATATTACTATTTTGCACTTATGGCTCCCTAAGGTTCTGTTTGTTTTCTAATCCTGGGAATTGCTATATCTTGCCAACAGATCAACAATTTTGAAAATATAAAACTAATGAGACAAATGAGAATCTATTTCTACCATACTTTGACAATCCTTTTCCCTTTACTCCCACTCCTTTGTGTCTCTTGGAAACAACCAGTGTTGTATAGCAGCTCACCTTGCTTTGGTTGCCAGGGAGCTAATGAATTTTTCATATCTACTGTACGGTACTACAGAGAAGTGGTGAAATCCTGACACATGCTCCAGTGAGTGTGTGGGGGGCGTGCACGTCATACCGCAGAGATAGAGGTATCAATTAATGGGAAAGCGCGATTAGGGGAGCGCTATCGTTCTAGGCCCTGCTCATTTCTGCGACCAGCCAGCGAGACGAGAGCGATTCAGATCAAGACCTCTGATCCCCCGGTGGTGGTGTGGGGAAATTACAGGGGACACTGCAGCGAGCCCTGCTCTTTTTAATGACAAGAATATATCCAGGTGGTGTTAGAGTGAGAGCACATTTAAATGAAAAACAGAATGGCATCAGATATGTAATACAAATCGCTCCAGACATGAGGATACACAGTAATAGATCTACTGCACAGTCAGCGGCCTTTCACACATGTGCTGCAAGGTTCAGATTTTCAGATTGGCTTGAGTGGCTTGAACAAAATTAATGAAATCCTTCTGCTGATTAGACTAAATGACTGTTCTTTGGTCTAATGACAAAAATCCAACATTTGTAAGATAGATTTTAAACAGTATAATTAAAGGATACTTAAACATGCATGATCTATAATTCTATATACCCTGTTGATTAGTTTCTAAGGACTGTACAGATTTTACTCCAAATAATGATAATAAATGTCAAAACACCATTGAAGTATTCATGAGGTGCAATCACGTTGAAAAAAGTCCAATCGTGCTAGCTTTAATAAAACAAAAAGCAGATTTCAGTTAGCAAATGAATTCATTAACATATTTTGTGATAAAATTGTACCTCATGTGTAATATTTTTTGCAGTGGGATTATTACTTTGACAATTAAATGCTTTGAACATTTGTGTTTCTTGCACCACTCCTTCAGATATAATTTAGTTATGCTGCATCCAAACTCTTAATATTACTTTTACTTACCTCAATTTTATTTTATTTTTTTCCTTTTGTTTGAGCAGCTATACTTTGTATATCTACTTTAGCAGTGTTATTTTTGAAGTAACAATACGTGAGTAGCCTTTGCTACTCCATCTTCTCTGATTATTCTACTGGAGCATATCATCCATTTATACATAAGGATAAAGCAGACATATAAAGTACTTACTCTGTGCTGTGTGCTGAAAACTGCTGAATCTACTGCAGCCAAACCACAGTGGACTCTCCCCGCTGAGCCAATCAGCAGAGACAACCAGGCGCCAAACAAGGGATTGTGCAGCATTGATTTTTATCTGTCCATATTACAACACAAGCACACACTTTTCAAACAAAACACTCTTGATGTGAATCTTCGGCCCTAAAATGGAGCTGCACTTCGAAAGAGTAAAATTTACTGTGATGGTGCCGTTACTGTCACTACCTTGGTTACCTTAGCTTGACCTTAGCTTAGTGTAATTTCTCCTGAATAGATTGGAAGCAGAAACTGCTGTGGAATTTTGTAGCACAGTAAATTACTATACATTTCTGTATATGTATGTGTTATGTGGACCTTTAACCCACACATTATCTCATATAATGTTTTATCTGTCATTTCTTCTGATGGAAATGCAAAGGGCCAGGGCTTGTAAACAATGAGAACCAGTTCAGTTCAAAAGTAGCAGCCTGTGTTTCCATTCTGAACAGTTTGACAAGCTGGCAGTCTGTATGTATTTTTATTTCCTGTGGTAATAATTCTTTTGAAAGTCCAGGCTGATAATGGACTTCAGAGTCTGGGGGATCTGAGAAATACTGAGTAAAAGGTTGCCATAATGTGATATAGAACAGCTAAGTAATTACAGTAGCATCCTTTTTGTGATGTGTTTGTTAACCTGAACAGATTCAAAGTTTTCCATTAGTTTTAGCCTTGTCTTAAAGGTGCACGACGTAACTTTTCTAGTTCACGGTCCACCACCTTGTATGACTCCATGAAGATATTATTGCTTTGCCAAGAATGTTCTACAGCAGGGGTGTCCAAACTATGGCCCAAATGTGGCCCTCAGACCAATTTTTAATGGTCCTCGGGCCTTCAGTTGAACTGGCCTAATTGATCATAATCAGTACTTTTTACGACAAATTCGAATATTCCTACCAATATAACCTAAATAACATCACATTGTATTGTCATACAGACCTAATATTAATATTTCAAGCCTTATTTAAAGTGTGTTAAATGCACCATCTGAATTATCAACTGTATTGTCGAATATTTTTCAAGCTATGGCCCTGGGTGAAAAGAGTTCGGGCGCCCCTGTTCTACAGCATGGCATTAAACGTATCCGTATCCTTGGAGAGAATCAGCTGAGGCCACCAGCCTAGGCCACGTTACTGGTCAAATATTTTGAGAGGCAAGCCTGTTTTTCTTTTACGGTATGTGGAAATGGAAGATTGAATGCAGTATTATGGAACATTCCAGGTGGCAACATCTTCATATATAACTTGGCAAACCCCCACCAGAAAAGTTCCATTGTGCAACATTATCTTTCTTGTACCATACCTTTATTATAATTTGTAATGAGTGAATGAAGATGAATCTGTTTGTAGCAATACTTCACAGCCCCCCACATCATGTTCTGTATCATCATAATTGGGAATACAATGAAAACTACGAAAATGTATCATACCTTTCGTAGCATCTTGTTGAAACTGCGTAGTTCAAATCATCTTCTTCAAAGAAATGGATCAAAGTTTGGTGTGTTTTCGTCATATCTTCAAACGGTCGGAGCCATGCCTCTGCGCTGTCTCGGCTGTGTACGACAAAGCTCTTATCACGGCTACAAAAGAGTGCGTGTGCGGGGGGGATGTCGGGGTTAGTTTTCCCCTTAGCTCAGAGTCCCGTCTGGCTGGTGGCTGTGTATCTCTCTGCTGGGGGCTAGCAGAGGAGGGGGGGCGACGCTCCCGGCATGTTTACACCATCCCCTTGGGGTAATGGCACGCTGCGAAATACGACATGTCTCACCTTTTAAAAGAGGCTAACAAATGTGATGCTACTAGAGTATAAATGCCTTCAATTCCCATGGAGAAATGCAGTGTCAATCTTGTAAAAGCGGGGGCCTCGTGGATACAGTGTAAAGTGTGTTTGTTGTAATGGTGCAGTGAAAGCCAAAACCTCCATTGATGGTTAAGTGGAAGCTCTTTAAAGTCCAGCTAATGGTTAATGCTGCAGAAGTTACCGTATCCGTGAATGACTTTTGCCCGGCGTTCGACTTTATGGCACCGTAATGACATTGTTGGCGTCGACCTCCATCGGCATCACTTAACATGGAAACGTTTTCTCTGTGTCCGCTCATAAAACTGATGGAATGCGGCCCCGCTAAGGCGTTCAGAGCAAGGAGAAAAGGTCGGATTAAACCCATTCACTTTTGGTATTAATTTTACTCATTGGAACGCCTGAGATGTACAAACATGGCATTATCCTGATCAACAATGCCATCTTTGGACAGATGTTTCTTGTGGCCTCTTTAAATCAGTACAACTTACTACTTAACCTTATAATCTGTGATGAATGACTGCAACAAGAAAACTATTTAGTAGAAAAACATTGCCTCAGGTGGGGTTTTCCAAGCTTCAGATTGTATTGCCCATTAAACTGTGTCGTGAGATTACCAATAATTGTGCTCTGCAAATTTCAAATCGCTGTAAAAAAATAAATAAAATATAATAGAATAAATTAATTAATACATAAATGATGGAAGAGAATACAAATTATCTAATCAGTGCATCATTTTTTTTTTTTTTTTTTTGTTTTTTTTACAAGCTGATTGAAATCATATAGATTTTAGATTAGATTATAATTATTCTGCTGCTATGTTTTTCACACGTCACAAACTTTTTAGAGACTTATCAGCATTGGTTTGAAATTAGAGGGGGAAAAAAATGGTTGTCAGTGATAAACTATACCCCAATACCCCATCCGTCTGCACTTAAAATACAATAGCTCTTCACATTAACAGCCCCCAGTGTGACTTCAAATATAAATTATACACCATGCGTCATTAAACTTAAAACACTTGACCTGTTTAAACCATGTCTCTTGGCACATGAACCGCTCCTGCAGCCACTTCTTCCACTGCATGACACTAATAAACAATAAGTGCTGGTATTATTAGCAAGCCATTCATTATTCACTTAAACAGAACTAGCATCACCAAGGGCATCCTCAGAGACGACCGGGGATAAAAAGTCTTGATAAATGTTACATATAACAGAGTGCATTGAGAAACTGAGCTTATGTGCTAGGTTTTATGTATTTATAGAGAAGGAATTATGCAAAATCAACATTTTGGAGCCTTTTACCATGTTATAACTTTGTTCCCTCGTCAAAAACAATCCATGTTTGAGTAATCTAGTGATCTCTCAGAGCCTTGTATTCGAACCCTCCTTACAGTTTTCTGATCTATGTTATAATGTTTCCGCATCACAGCCAAACCTAGAGCTGTGTTTTGTGTCATTGACACACGGACCCTGCATATTCAGGCTTCTCTCAAACACAAAACAGTCTGTTCCACCTTGTGATGTCATGTGGTAATACACAAAGTGCTTTTTAAACTCTATACACCTTCACAGGAATCATCTGGGCGATTTCAACTCTGAAATCTCTACTGACAGTAAAAGGTAACTGTTAACTTGAAAACTACAGCTTCATGACGTCATAAGATAGCTCCATCCTATGAAGAGCATTTTGAGTTTTGGAGATGTCACTAATAATAAAGGCTTATTCGACATGTGTGAATGAAACAAAACATAACCCCAGGTATGTTTTTGATGCGGTAACATTCTAACATGGCCTAAAGCTCACAAGAGTCCATTTTGTGTAATATAGGACCTTTAATAATTATAAGTGTGTGTGGGTAGGGGGTATAGGTGAATGCAGGGTTACTACAGCATGTATGAATCAATCAAAATACAATTTTGATTAAGCCAATGATGAGAGAACACAGTCATCATATGGGTATAAGCTCATCAAAGTCAGAATCAAACCCCCAAATAGATGTTTTTTTTGAGCTGCAGCAGTATTAGTCACCAAGCACAATTCTGTAAATTCACAAAGCAACATGAAGAATGACATAACCAAATTACATAATGGCCTCTAATGGAGTCCATAACCCCTTTCTGTTAACTACATGATCATTGTTGTGGAATGGGACAAGAGATGTTGGTTAGAGTTGGGATAAATGAAATTTCGTGGCCAGCACTGCTCTTCCCTGACTGTGTTTCAAAGGAGCATTAGAGTAAATGAAAACGGACCGTGTGAATGAGTTGATTTTGCAGGCTGAGCTGGACAAAAGTGAGGCTGACAGTGGCAGGACAGAGGCAGCTACAGGATAGACTAGCAGCTAAAAGCAAATAAACAAAAGCTCAAGTCACATTAAGGCGACAAACTCAAACATAGGATTATGAGACCTGTCCCCGGGCAGATGAATATGTGGAGAGGTGCGTGCCGTAATGTCAAAAAACAAGCTTCAATTTATATTAGAAAGGACATAGAATTAGTGCATTTTTCTGTTGTGGGAGACAACTGTAATAGTAATATGATGAATAACAAATTAGGTAGGTTTTAGGTGGTTTTGGTCCAGAATTTTAGGTCCCTTTTATTTATATTATACCAGGGATTTCCAAACTTTTCTCATTAAGGGCCATATATGAAAACACAGACAAAACTGAGGGCAGATTGACGGCCATAGACACCAATACAGTGAATACATTAAATATTTGATATGGGCTTGTTAAAGTAGATTTTCAGAAACGTACAGTAAAAAGTGTTTAAAGCAATATGGGCCAATTCAACTTGAAGCTTGAGGGCCAAAAAAAGGCCCTCAAGCTTCAAGGCCACATGCGTGATATATACTGCATATATCAACTCCTTATTGGAAATTTAAAAATGACTGAACCTCTCTCTATATATTTTTTAATTCAATGTATTTATTTGCCTCAAGTCTTAAAAATTCCATGTTTTTTATTAAAATTAGATGATTCAAGGCGGCTTTTATTTATCTGATCCTAACTCAAGTCACTGAGGAAAGTATAGTCAAGACTTAAAAAAACCACAATCAAACGAACATTCATGAACAAAACCCGTGGAAAGTCCTAGTCTGTAGCATTTTACAATACAATACAAATCAAATAAATATCTATTTGAGTGCCTTTTGGTGACATTTTTGGTCACTTGCTAAACGAGTATAATAAGTCTATTTTAGTGCATGTTCTTTTGGCCATGATTCTGCTGCAGCACTGTTAAAATCAGCTTCAGAGCCCCCTACAGACTTTAATCACCGCTGCACCAGTCTTAATAGAGGGATTATTAGCACAGGGATTAATCGGATCATTTAAATCTCGTACGGCCCCTTGCGATTTACCTCGGTGGGCCATTTTTTGAAAGCGCACAGCAGAAGAAAGGATATCCAGAGTGCTACAAAGCCTAGCAATGGTAGCTTAGGCTCTTTACCTTTTCCAGTGCTAACAAGAAGATGGGGCTTTTCAAAGATCCGCACAGCAAGAGGCTTCATTAGCTAGAAACATAGTGGGAAAAAGGCTACCTGGCTAAAAGAGCTAAAATGACTTGGGAGGGGGTCTATTTCATGGTAATCCTCTGGACATTTTGTATACTTACACTGTTCTATCTATCCTAGCTTTAATGTACCATAGTTGAAATGATGTCATAATGTGCAACTCTGCCTTACTGGGAATATTGTTTATAGTAACACAAAACTGGTGATGTTACTCTTCACTTAAAAAATTGAAAGAAAAGAAAAGAAACATATAATAACGCATACCTTTTTCCATTTAATTATTTTATTTTGATCCAAAGCAAAAAAAGATGGTATATTTTTTTGGTGTCGAATTTAATTTTTGAGTTCTGTGATTTAATCGTAATCGTTTATATGTTGTATGTCAGTGCATGTATACTGTGTGTAAAATAACCTTTCACAATCCCGCGGCATTGGTATATTTATGTTAAAGGTGTCACACTGTTAATATACAAGTATAACACCATAGACCAGGCATGCCCAAACTGTGGCCCGGGGGCAAATGCGGCCCTCAGACCAATTTTTCTTGGCCCTTAAACAGTACTTTTTACTGTACATTTCTGAAAATCTACTTTAATCAAGCCCATATCAAATATTTAATGTGTCCCACTGAGGATATAAGCATGAATGAAGGTCTAGCGGTTCAGTCTAACTTGTAATAATAACGCAAATTTGAAGTATTGGCAACCAGTATGGCCCTCAATCGGCCCTCAGCTTTGTCTGTGTTTTTATATGTGACCCTTAATGAGAAAAGTTTGAACACTCCTGTCATATCCAGTATATATAAATGGACATAGCTAACCTGCAAGCCTCGATGAGCTTCATTTGACTGGAGCTGAGCGCTGTGGGGACGTCACACTCACTTACTCCACTTCTTTATACAGTCTATGGATGACACACATTACTGCTCATTTATTTATTGTACATTTATTAAACGGTATTTCACTTTAAAATTGATCCCATGTAGTCATCCCCACATAATTTGATTTTTTTATTATTTTTTTTTTTTCATTTTAGACAATGAAAAAGATAAATTCTTTAGCTGGTAAACGCTAATTCTTCAGACTTTTATATAAAACTGAACCTCGAGCCAATTTCTGCTGTGGTATTTATTCCTTGTTTGCCGGTGATACGTGTTGTGACACTTTTATGAGGTTGTTTCTCTGCTGACCGCTGTTAGTGGGTGGATGGGTGGTTGGGTGGGTGGGTGCAGGGGTGCAGGGGTTGGGGTGCTAACAATAGGAGAGCCTTGTGTCCAGGGGAGAGATATGGACAGTGTAAGCACAGTGCCCTTGAACGTGGCCTTGGACCTCTGTAGCATTTCATTCCTCTCAGTCCAGATCAAATAAGACCAAGGATTATTCACAAGTGCAGCAGCTACACAGATATGGAAGAATACGTCATCTGCAACCAAATTGTAGAGTCTTCAAGTGTCCTGTTCAACAAAATATAGCAAGTTGTTTGTTTAGGGAGGTGGGATGAGTAATAGGCATGATAAAAACAACCCATTTAAAACAGCTGTAGCTCTTTTTTACAGACTTAACAATGTGAAAAACAGAACTAGTTAATTTAAAATAGTTTGCAGTGGTCCAAGGTTATTCCTCACTTCCATTCCAAGCATCCTAATTATTCACCACGATGAGTCCATAAGCACTTTTCTCAGAGAGCTGTACGGAGTTTTGCCATGAGGGTAAAGCCAACAACAACTAGCATGCTAAGCGCACACTTCCTGATCCTTCCGTAGCCAAATGCTATCACACTCCTTTAGTCCAGTTCTTTATGCAGTCTATGAAATGGACTAAAGGTGGGTGTGGAGGAGTGGGTTCTTATAGATGAAACGAAGAAGGATCATGGCCATAACAGTAAAACTAACAACAATTAGCATGCTAACCACACACTTCCTGATTATTGGACAATATAGTGTTTTACAATTACATAAAGAAAGCATGGAGCAGATTTATTTTGACCTGAGAGCTGCTTATGCAAAATATCTGTACTGGGTGAAGACAAATTTTGCTCAAATGCATGGGAAAGAAATCGGGTACAGGCACTTTAATATTTGAATTTCTTGTGACATTTTCTATATCAAAAACTAAAGTCATAACAACACAAGACAATGTATTTATTTCTCTCTACTGCATGTACTCTTAGTGTGTTGATTAGTGTGTGTTAGAGCCTCTGTCTTTAACACAGTTTAGATCAGACATGGGCAAACTACAGCCTTATTAATCCAGTCCGCCGAACGTGACCAAATTATATTAAAATAGATAAGGGTAAAGCTTGGGCAAAGTTTTCCTGCTGTGTTTATTTAACTGAAAATTAATAAATTAATAATTCATTTAATTAATGCATTTGGAAAAACTATTTGTACAATGAGCCTTATTAATGCTTTGCTACATGTTACAGGCCAAATCTCTAATGTAATATACACATATATATACCCTGGCCTGGCCCCTCTGTCAAATCTTAGAACCCACTGTGGCCCATGTGTCAAAAAGTTTGCTCTGGTATAGATTGATTGAAAACCCACCTCTCTTCCCTGGCATTTAATACCAGCTAGACAGGATATCTTGGTGTTTTATTATTCTTTTTCATCATATTATCTGTTTTTCCTGACTTGTATGTGAAGCACTTTGGGCAACTGTTTTAAATGTGTTATATAAATATACTTTAATTAAACTAAATTGATGACTGATGAATACGACTTTCACCATTTCTGTATAAGACTATTAACCTTGAATTTTAAGTATAATTTATAGCAACACCATTCCTAAATTGGCAATGACAACATGTTTCATTTTAATTGTAGACAGAAATGCCTGACTAATATACCATCATTTACATTACAATTGGAAATCTTAATCAGACACACAATTGCATGCTTATTGAACAGTCATGACTTATTATCTTATGCAGATCTATTTCATTTACTCTATAACTAACAACAAATGGCAGAATCACAGCTGTGTATCTGTAAGATTATACAAGGGCATACAATGAACAGGCTAATCCGGATTGCTGTCCTGTGCTAGAATGTTATGTATGCGTTATCTTCTCATTTAACTGGAATTTCCATTAACCTACTCTATGTATGTGTAATTTCTCCTCCTCTCTAACGTGTATGGTTTGTATCTGAGTGTCTGAGTATGTGAAGGATGCTGGCTGTATTCATTTTTCTATATGTTGTTGCATTTCTTAGAAAAGGCACAGTAATGGTTCAGTGAGCAGTAAATTATATTCTATAGCTGGCTTTAGAAGTTAGACAGGGAGAGTAAAGTGCATCTGAGGCTGTGTTGTAATGGGTCTTTTTCATGAAAAGTTTAGAAATAACTTGGGCTCTGCAGAGGGAAAAGCAGAGGGTTAATACAGTTCCTCCAGAATAAATCTATACTTAAAAATAAAAATAAAATCTTTAAATGGTATTTCAATGGTTGTATACACATATTCCATTACCCACAATAATACTGAAACTGTTCAAAAATACTTTGCCCCTGAGACAGCTGTGCAATAACAGCCTCACAGATCATCATCTTTTTCCCCAATACGTTTCATCAACCATATGTGCTACTGTCATGAATCTTTGATGGTATAGTGTTTTTCAATCTACAAATGGGTCTTTAGGATAGTTCTACATGTAGAGATTGCTACTGTAAAACTTCCTATTTCATAAAATATGAGACAAATTGGTAACTTGCTGGATTACTATTAGCATGCATTTGCAAGTCATGTTCCAAATGATTATTGCAGCTAATTATCCCGTATGGAGTCTGATATTATTAGCTGAGATTGCGGTGGTAAACAGGTAAACAGATCCCCCCCACACACACTCCTGCACTAGTGTGTACACGCTGCACAGACTGACAGGTAATGCTAAATGCCAGCCAGGTGGTCAGCTTCAGGCAAAGCCAGGGAAAAGGTTTCCCTGTCAGAACAATACCTTATCCAGATTTCAGCCACACACACTGACTTAGCTCCCTATTACAATCGCTGTCACCAACTCTGCGAGCTCTCACTGCAAGCTCTGGTCAAGTTAAACACTGTGAACTGGACAATATTTTAAAACTTGTACTATTTGTATTTATTTATTTATTTATGCAATGGAGACTTAATTGGTTGCAAAGTTTTTTTCATATTAATAAAATTGGTTGGGTGATGTAATTGATTAATTCTGACTTTGGTACAATTAGTGTTTTTTTCTTTAAAGGCAAGGCAAGTTTATTTGCATAGCACAATTTGTACAGAACGTAATTCAAAGTGCTTTACAGAATAAGAAAAACATTAAAATCACAATACAAACAAATCATAAATAACATAAACATAAATAATTACAAATAATCATCATAAAATTACTATTAAAACAGAAGAGTGCAGAATAAAACCCTTTCAGTCATATACACAGCTAAACAGAACCGTTTTGAGCCTGGATTTAAACATTGTCAAAGAGATCGGTCTCACATCTTCAGGAAGACTGTTTTAGCTGGGTAGCCAGGTTTTAGCTGCATGAAACGGAAAACACTGATTCCCCATGTTTAGTCCTGACTCTGTGCACCAGCAGGAGGCCGGTGCCTGAAGTCCTCAGAGTGTGAGATGGTTCATATGGCACTAACATGTCAGAGATGTACTCTGCTGGTCCATGGAGAGACTTGTCCATGGAAAGACTTGTGCACAAGCAGAACTGTTTTCTCTGAGCCACAGTGCAGTGCAGAGACCCGAGCACAGGACTTATGTGCTCGTTCTTCCTGGTTCTAGTCAGGACCCGAGCAGCAGCGTTCTGGATGTACTGCAGCTGTCTTAACACTTGTTTTTAAGAGGCCAGTGAGCAGGATGTTGGAGTAGTCTGACCTACTGGAGACAGATGCTGATGTCTCTCCAAGTACAGTATACCTTTGATTTTTGCAATGTTTTTTAGATAGTAAAAAGATGCAGATGTTATTCATTTGATGTGGCTGTTAAAGTTCAAGTCTGAGTCCATTATTACTCCTCGTTTTCTAGCCTAGATTTGAAGGTTTTAGAGAGAGAGAGACACTCTATCCATGGGTTTCTGACAGATGAAAAATTACAACCGTTGCCATGTCAACTGACAATTGAAAACACATTATTATATCTTTTGAATGGTGCAAAGTCATCAAAATGTAATATGCATTTTATATAAATATATTGATAAACCAACTAATGAAGGGCAACTGCTCTGGTTTGTCTGCTGCCGCGTTCCGAATGGGAAGTGAACATGGGCGCGCTTCCGGCACCATCGACTGGCTCCAATTAACTTTGTATTGAAAAACTGTCTTCCTTCTCTCTGTAACTGCTACTGACAGGCTCTTTTTTTTATCTTAAAATGTTTGCATTAACCTGCTCTACATGATCTTGTACTTTAATTCACTATTTCTGTAAATCAAGATATGAACTAGATATGAACAAGATATGAAGTCAGATTCCTTCTTTCCCTGAGGTGGCTCCCGCTAGCGCTAGCAACACGTTTAATTGACAGCATTGCTAAGTGTTCTCTTCCTGTTAAACCAGTGCTTCAACAGCTTTGGTCCGGATTGGCTCTGCAGATACTCGTCGGAAATCCAAAAAAGGAACTCTGCTCCAAATTTGCCCTGTAACTGCGAGTCGGGATGAGCTTCATTTGACTGGAGCCAAACATCATCACACTCCCTTAATCCACTTCTTTACACAGTCTATGGAATGGACTCAGTTTCTTTACTAAATGTGGGTCAAGAGTTTAAAGTCAATGCTATAAACTAAATATATAGTAGTCAGTGAGCAGTTTAAGAACACACGCACAACACGAACTGTGCCAATGGCGGCCGCACAGAAATCCAGAGCTGGCGCTGCAATAAACAAACCTAACTGAAATTGAAAGATTGGAACACAAGGCCAGTTGATTTGCGGGCCGCATCTGCTTTCACTAGGAGCAATTTGGAGAAAAACAAGATTCTGAAATGAGGGCAATTTCTGTTTGTGCCAACTCTCCAATGGTCAATGCTCACTAGAACTCCCAGCACAGCGGCCCTGGCCTGCTCTGTCTGGCTGCAGCTTTGCACTGAAAACACTAAACACCAAGATTCCTCTGTTTATTGACCATATCTGCAGCTGTTGCCGGCGAGCTGCAGTCTCTAGAATGTAGAGAAAATGATAAATGAAGACTCCCAGATATATATATGCTAAACAAAAGCAGTGATTGATATTCTTAGGGACAAAGTAGATTTTCCAAGCGACTGCACAGGCGGCTGTTACCAGGAAACGAAAGAGCAGGAGGAAGAGAAGAGAATATAAACTGATGCATCAACTGGAGATCTCAAAGAAGACTGTGCACTGAGGATATGTACACAATAGCAAAGGTTAAAAGGAATGACAATGCCTGTTTTAGGAGCCTCAGGTATTGATATAGCTGTTTGAGAGATTGCAATGTAGTCATCTTTTTTGACACCAGCGCTGAGGCAAATCAGAAAAATAATACTTGACTAAGTGTTTCAACATTAAAGGGCCACTATGGAGGGTCTGCTACCTGCCTGTCTCGTGCCAGGTAGCAGACCCTGATGTTATTACTTTGCCTGGAATGTTTCACAATGTGGTATTAGACATGTATATCTTGAATTTATTGAAGTTTACTGAAGTTTGGTATTGCCAAAAAAAAGCAGGGTCACCTTATCATGGATCTTGCCTGTAACCTGGCCTGCTGATGTCCCCCACTTGTCTGTAAGTTTAATATCATATTGGCGAAACTTTGAGGCAAAGCTATAACATCTCCCTGGAGACATGCATGTGACGCACCCTCCATCAGAAAAGTCCTTGCCAGTTTTGGTGACCAGTCCAAGTGGAGCTTAGAGATTTACTTGGACTTTTAGATCTAAAAGTAAATTATACTGTTTCAACAATCTAGATCCCATTCGAGATCTGCTGTATTTGATGTTTTATCCTTCCCACCCTCTCATAAAACAGCCTGCCCCCTTTGTCTTTTTATATCCATCCTTAACCCTCACCTCCACCCTTTGACACCAGATAATAACCTATCACCTCACCTCTCACCTTACACCCCCACATGATGTATGTAACATAGTCCCTCAGACCCCTGCTTCCATACATCATTCTGCTCCCTCCATGACGCCCCTTAACACTTCTCCAGGTTCTATCGACAACGTGTGGCTGAGAAATCGCCCTATAGCCCTGATGGCAAAGTCGTCCCTCCACTGTCCATGAAGAAGATTGAATCAGTGCCCAGTCTCTGAGCCAGCGAGCCGGGCCTTTTTTATACCCACGGACTCATCTGCAGCCAGCCGCCAATGGCCCATTAGGCAGCACCAGTCGATAGTTAACTAATTGAAGCGAGCCCTAACAGCAACTTCTTCGCCCATCCATCTAATCCATAATGCCGATTAAATGATCAGTCAAAATCCCTCCCCGGTCTGAGCAACCTTGATTGGCCCGCATGACTGATGGCTACTGGGGTTGAATGAATTCTTCACCCATTAGTGTAATGTGAAGATATGATTCTTTTTCTGTTTGGGTCTTTATATATGATAATCAGAAGGATCATTAATGCTGAATTGCACAGAAAGCAAAGATTAGTTGGTGAGCATTACAGAGTTTGCAGATAAAGCCAACAGAGAAGTATATGGAGAGCACTGATGTCAACAGAGGGCATGAGGAAGTCTAGGGCTCAAACAGGGAACCTTTTTTACTGTTATAATTTTCAGTTTATTTGGTCAGAACGGTGTACACATGTTGGGTTTCAATGCTTTTTGGGGATAATGCATTGACTTACATTCATTTCCTGTAGACCAATCTTAACATTAACCATAAATACTTGCCTGACCTTAACCTAAAACCTAAGCTCAATCTATTTCATCTTGTGTCTTAACTTGTGTCTTAACTTTAACTGCAAAGCATTTTTTTGTATGTCATACTTTTATAGTCCTCAAGGGGTGTTGTGCAGTAAAAAAAATGACCATTTTTACTAATTGCTCTCATTTGCACATATGAACTCTGATTTGAGTGAAATTTGAATCAGTTGTTATACTCCTTGCCCTTAAGCTACTTAATATGAAAAAAAAAAAATGAATTGGGTATGTTTTGCGCCCCCTACAGTTTGAAATAAAACTCAATATGCGGAGAAAAAATTTTGTTTTACAAAAATTTCTGAAATTTTGCCCAAAATTCCATTTTTGGCATTTCAATCAAAAAAGTCAATAACACTCATGCCATGTTTTTTAATCACATAGAAACTATGTTATTCAAATGGCACAACTGCCAATTTTTGTTGCCACTTGTCACGTTTTGACACATACTCTTTCTAGAGCATTAGTCGGAATAGTCTTACATTTTGTGAAAATTATCTAGAGGAGTGGGGCATCAAAAGCTATCCGAATTATTTGTACATGTCTCATGATCTTTGCCCAAAATCTTTGAAATTCGCCACAAAGAGGAAGAGAAGGTGACTCTCTATTGGCATTGGGTGTAATGTAAAGAGGGAAATTGTTGGCAGTGCATGGGCGAGGGCCCCTGTGGCTGTATTTATTATTCATTATTTGATTCTTTTACTTTATCTTTTTAAAATTACAAATGTATAGCACATTTTATATTCTTCCTATTTTACAGTACTTTCATTTCTTTTGTGACCACTGGGTGATTCATATATTTCTACTGCACTAATATTTTTTCCATACTGTTTTGACCCTCAGTCACTAAAAGGGCCTCTCCAGCTCATCCCTCTCCTCCCACGGTCCTGTACCGCGGCTGAATGTCAACATGACAAGTCACCTGCACCGCTCACACTGACCTCCGCAGCCAACGGATTAACTCTGGTGCTTTTCTGCTGATTTCACATGGCAACGGACAAATGATGAGCTGTCTCTGCACTGTATTATTGATACAAGCATGGAAGAAGCTAGACGCTCTTTTTAAAGTTAAGTCTAAACGTGCAGGTTTTATGTCTTCTAAGTATTACTTTGTTTGGTGGGATGGTACCTGTGGTTAATATCTATTATAGTTTATAGTTTAGAGGTGGTTTGTGTGGAATAAAAGTTCAAACTGGACTCAAAGTAAAGTACAAAGTGGGAATGTCATCAGCATGGACAATTTATGTGCAAGTATTAATCTCACAGATTAAACATTCATTTATTAGGGTATTTTAGTTATACGCCTTGTCTATGTTCTATTCAATTCAAGTTTATTTCTATAGCACATTTAAAACCAAAGTGCTTCATATAAAAGTCTAAACAAATATATGGAAGATACATGGGAAAAGAACAATAAAACATCAAGATATCCTGTCAAGCTAGTATTAAATGCCAGGGAGAACAAGTGGATTTTCAGTGTACTCTTAAACTGCATTAAGGAGGATCTGACAGGCACTTTAAACTGCAACAAGAGAAGGCTGCATTTGGGATCCTTGAGCGTACAAAAGCAGCTATCTATTCCATGCATGGTGATGAGCATCCTCCTGGATATTGTTTGTGAATCCCATGCTAGGGAGAATATTATAAGAACTGCCCAGATGACTTTCTTTTTTGCCAACTACATCCTTTTCATTATTTTGGAACATCATATGAGTAAAAATCCATTTTCCAAGCAAGATGGATTTTCTTTCAAAAATAGCGGTCAAGTTGTCAATTTTTAAACACTTCTGATAAAGGTGGAAGGTAGTGGAATAGATGGAAGCAATGAATTCATTATGAGGTAGCCAGGGATCAGGGTATAAAGGCGAGATAAACAAGACGAGATTCTGGCTATAAGCTTCAAGGCACGGGCTCGTCAAATGAGGTAGTATGATGAAACACGCCAGCGTAACGTTTGCAATCTATTTACTGAATAATCTAGCCCTACAGATTAATCAAATGGGGGAATGGTGAAGAAAGGAGGAGACATGAACATGTTAACGGGGAAAACTGACTGGCTAGACTGACTAAATTAAATAATAATCTGTCAATAGATACTGGAAATATTTGAAGTTTTGGCAAGGGGAAAATATAAGCCAAGATTAAAAGGGCTAATTGGTATTATTTTAATAGTATATGTCTATGTCTTGCATGTAATAAATTGAAGTTTTTTATTGACAAAAAAATGCCCAGCAGTACCTCAAGTTTTGCTGTATGCAGGCTCACAGGGAGATAATACCAGAAAAGTTACGTAGTGCAGTTTTATATGGAAAAAAGCACATTTTTCATAGATTGGATGAAACACTGGTTAAAGCCGCGCTGATGTTCCACATTTAACATTTAACTTTCCTATCTCCATGGAGACAAGCAGGGGATATCTTCAGGTAAAGTTACAGATCAGATCTGTGCATATGTTGAGTGGTTAGATCCACTGACTCGAAGGTTGGCGGTGCAAATCCAGCCCTCACAGATGAATGCTGTCGCTGTGTCCTTGGGCAAGACACTTAACCCACCGCGCCCCCAGTGTCTGGATACAACTGGTGTATGAATGTGTGTGTATGGGTGAGGTTCTTGTTGTAAAGCGCTTTGAGTGCCTTGTGGAAAAGCGCTATATGGACCATTTACCATTTACCATAACCCACTCACTCACTTACTTTCAAGTAAACAAACCAACCAACCAAGCAAACAAACAAAAAAAACTCGTAACCGAATGAATAGAAGATCAATAGATTTCATACTCTGGAACATTTCAAGTAAAGCATTAACATTTCCATGGTGACAAGCCGGTGCCAGATGCCCAAGCAGAAAAGTTGCATTTAATAATGGCAAAATATAATAAACATTATTATAGAATAAACAAATTCCAAATGAGGAGGACTTGATGATTTTCTGTTGGATAATGGCTGGAGAGTTTGTATGTTGGAGGCATAACAGGTGACACAGACTTCATAAAAGTGTAAAATTGCATAACTCTTAAGTGCTTCTGGGAGACACTTTTGGAGACACATTTTATAAGGACAAGCTACAGACAGAACACACTAAACACATTCATTTTCAGTCAGACGGCTCATCTGGCTGGTGTTCAAGACTTCACAAAAGAGACTTCTGTTGAATTCAAAGGGAATGAATTGAAATGTGTTAGGAGACTTGGTAGTTTTAAATTTGAATATTTATGCACATGAGAGTAAGGTGGAGGTTAGCTGGTTCACATCTAGTTAAAAGAAAAGTTTAAACTCCCTTTCTCCTTTTCAATTTGATCATCGTGTGCAGGATTAATATTTTCAGTTGGCAAATTGGTTGAG
Organism: Periophthalmus modestus; assembly: GCA_019594935.1. Taxonomy (NCBI): domain Eukaryota; kingdom Metazoa; phylum Chordata; class Actinopteri; order Gobiiformes; family Gobiidae; genus Periophthalmus; species Periophthalmus modestus. The sequence continues at coordinate 9,474,220 of JAIEZT010000068.1, forward strand.
ATTTAAATTTCAGAATAACTGTCAAAGTTTGGTAGTTCTGCTTTAAACGCACTGTACCTAATTTAGATTTTTTTTTAAAAAACATGAATAACAGAACTTGTTCATTTTAAACAGTTTGCAGTGCTCCGAAGTTACTCCTCACTTACACATGCAGTCTAAGCTTCCTAATTACTCACTGTGAGTTTGTAAGCGCTTTTCACAACTCTCAGAGACTAGAGCGGAGTTTAGCTGTTATGGCACACATTATTTTGACCTCCAGAGCTACTTACAACATATCTACTCGAGCAAGACACATTTTTCTTGAATACATGGGGGAAAAAATCGTGTACAGACGTTTTCAAGTAAACATAGTTGTTATAAATAACCCCATATTACTGGGTATTAAAACAGCTGTGATAGTCGTTTTAAACTATAATTATCCTACCCCTCAGCAGTACAAAGCTGCTACACTTTGATATTACTATTCTCTCCACCCCCGGTCCCCAGTAATGGATGTATTCATGCAAAATATCATAGGTTATTTATTCTGGCACCTTGTATACTTCGGTGCACTCGCAAACACATTCAGAGTGTATGGCACAAGGTGTTTGGGTAGGAATAACACTGTTTGAGAGACAGAGAGAGAGAGATATTTAAATATGTTATAGATATATTCATCCTTCAATGCTCGTGGACCAGTCTGTCAGGGGTAGAGGTTAACAGTGCAATGCCCAAGCACCCATCTCCAGATTCTGCACTAGGACATTGGTCAAGAGTGGCTATACAACTGGAGGATTTAGCTACTGTGTATATTTTGTATTGATTGGGAAAAGTAGAGTACCAGAACAAAAATACCCAGATGGACTGACTACACTAAGGCCCACACAGTCCAAAAACAAATTATGAAGGTATTGACGCTTCCATGTTGTAACAGTCATTATAAGCATACTCCAAGCTGTATTCACAATGATTCATGCATCTTGTATTCTTCATTTGAGGCTTGAGTGCCCAGAAACGCGGATACAAGTGGAAGAAATGGGTTTCCTCCGTAGGGTGGCTGGGCACTCCCTTAAAGATAGGATGAGGAGCTCAGTCACACAGGAGGAGCTCGGAGTAGAGCCGCTGCTCCTTCACGTCAAGAGGAGCCAACTGAGATGGTTTGGGCATCTGCTCAGTATGCTTCCGGAGGAGCTGGAGGATGTGTCTGGGGTGTGGGAAGTCTGGGAGTCCCTGCTTAGACTGCTGCCCCCACAACCCGAAGAAAATGGATGGATGGATGGATGGGAAAAGTAGAGTACCAAAACAAAAATATCCAAGATAGGATGACTACACTATGGTCGCATGGTCCCAAATGAAACTGTGAAAGTATTGAAGCTTCCATGTAGTGACCGTATTCCCTCATTATAAACATACCCAGTTATACTCATTGATTCATGCATGTTTGAATAATCTTGTATTCTTCATTTGAGGCTTGAGTGCCCAGAAAAATTCAATTTTCACCTACTGACTATCTCTACTGACTTTCTTTTTGTTTTTTTTTTTTTTTTTTTTTCTTAATGTTCGGACTCTGGGTCAGATACCTAGAGTTCAAAAGCCATTTCCCAACAATAGAAACAAGTACATTTAAATCTGCTGCTTGTTTTGGTGAAACGCCACTGTGAAGAGCCAGGCCTTTTCAGTTCTGCAGTTTTTAACAGGAAGTCAATAGAGCCATTTCAGTTATTAAGCAGATCTAGATCAATATTGTGGTTTACAACGAACAAAATGTAAAAAAACAAAACAAAATCCCTAAAGAAAACCACTGATGTCTTCTTTAACACTTCCACAAAAACACCCCCATGGAAATTTATGAAACAGGATTTAAAATTTGACATTAGTTTTAAGAAAAGGCTATTGGAAAACATGCAGGTCAAACACATAATGACTGCTAACTTCCTGGCCTTACTTCACACGTACCCTTTTGACCTTTTGCAGAACCCTTACTTTGCATAATTCCTTTTTTTTCCCTGTTAATGGCAGCGAGCTAGAATCTGGCACACCATCTCCAGCCTTATAAAGACTAATGTGTGCCATTAGCCTGTCTAACTCTTACCACTTCTCAGCACTGCCTGCCTCAAACGTCCCTGTAATATGTGAAACTGTGCATGTTACATCAGCAATTTGGCAGGTCAGCGTGTTAACCGCTACAGCTTGATTGGTTCTCCCTTTCTTTCTGATTAGCATCGGTCACCCCCCCAAAATGCATAGCGTGTTTTCACTGGCCAGTTTGTCCACTTGGCATGCGACTAACGCTCTTTTACGAGTCAGCAGTGTTGGTGACATGCTAAGTACCTGGCTAAAGTAAGCGCAGGGCCCACAGCACAATGATTAATGCTGGCCTTGGTCATGCAGAGGGCTCGCTAGACTCCAGCTAAAAGGCAGGCATTTTTCATGTCCACTGCCCAGGGAATTGTTACTTATCAAAAAGAACCCCTTTGCACCTGGAAGTGGGGAAGAACTGGGGACCTTTTATTACAGCTGCCAACAAAAGTACTCAAAAACTAGGCCCAACTTTTCTCCTCGAGTTATAAAACGTATTTTTCCTGTTCAGGTGTACCGGTGTGATTTATGGAGCAAAGTGTCACAGACCGGAGAAGGATGGGACCGGAGTGCAGCAGCAGGTGTTTCCTCAATCATGACAGATGTGTCGGGAAAGGCATATAAACACACGCTAAACTGTGCATTCGATTGGCAGCTTAAATGGACTTACATAAACAAGTGTTGTACCTTTGAAATATGTAGGCAGTGTAACTATTCATAATGTATTTTCTGGGTCAAACAAGGCGCCGTGGTAGTAGTTGTAGTTGATGGTAAAGTAGTAGTAGTAGTAGTAGGCTCAGTTGGTAGAATGCTCGACGTCTGATCCAAAGATTGCCGCTTTGAATCATACTATCAACATCAAAAATGATAATAATAATAAAATTGTGTCTTTGGGTGGGACACTTAACCCGTCTCGCCCCCCAGTGTCTGCATAAACTGGTGTGTAAGTGTGTCTGCGATTGGAGGAGTGGTTTGGTTATGTAAAGAGCTTTGAGTGCCTTGAAGGTAGAATTGTGTGGCCATATATGTGACCATTTACCATCAGTAGTGGTAATAGTGGTAATAATGGCTTGTAGCAATGCTTCTAGCTACTCCAAATACTGTATTTTATTTGCCTTTCTGCTCACTCTATAAGTATTCCTTCAGTACATTTTAAAATAGTATGCTCTTCTTTTCCATCAGCCCTCAAACTTTTCTGGCTGTAGTTGACAAGAAAATGAATAAATACAAGCTTTTGGCTCCTTTGTGTCTGTATTTTGGAATACTCGTTATTTGTTTCCCTGGAGATTTTGAGACAGAACCAGAGTGATCCACAATCCAAAAGGCCTTGTTCCAAATAGTTACATTTCCCATTTTAAAAAAACATGTCTGCTTTGTTTGGTTAATTCAATGCTGCACTTGTTACATGGCCGTGTCTCAGATTAACCTGCCCACGTTGCGCAAGCACTTTTCCCTTTGATTGCATTTTTAAAAATACTTTTTTAGTACAAATTAATCACATTGTTCAGGACAGCATATATCATTTAACTCATTATATCGTGAGGTGAGTCATGTGTCTTGCCTGAGGACCTTTGTTATCTCCTCTGGTGAGACACATCTGCAGACTGTCCATCCACGGGAGTGAATCTCTCCTCCTCTGTGGATATCCTCGTTGTTTCTCTTCTTCCCACTGGGTTTTTTGAGTTGTTTTTTGCTGAGAAGGAGGGTCTAAGGACAAGGGATGTTATGGGACAGTTCTCCATGTGTTTGTTTTCTGTTTGTTAATCTGTTTGTCTGTTATTGACCAATGTCTGTTTCACTGTTAATTTTCTAACTTTCTGTTGGTTAAATCAATGATCCTGTTAAGCCCTAAGAGACAGCTGTTGCTGTTGTAATTTTGGGCTTTACAAAAATGCATTTGTTACAACCTAGCTTGTCTAAGGTCAGGGAAGTAAAAAAAACAGATGGAAAAATGGTAAAATAAAGAAGTTATTTATTGTACAGGGTTGAAAAAGGCAAAGTAACAAAAGTGGACTGAAATATTTGCACAAATGTATAAAACAAAAGAACCTAAACTAAGAAACCAAAAATAACAAGTCTAACAAATAACAAGTTTTGTGTCTCAGAAAATTGGTCACGTAGGCCTATTAAAAACAAGGAATACAGAACACGGGACACATAACACGAAAACAAAACCACGAGTGTCCCAAAACACGAGTCACATAAACCTACAAACTGACAAAGGATGACAAAGGAAAAGGAGAGACACATAAATCACAAATCACTAACAGTAAAACGAGTATCTCAAAACACACAAAGTTAGACACAAGGAGTGACTAACACTAATTGAGACACATACAGAATGGCATACAGACCACACAGGTCAGCAGACCCAAATAGCTGTGCTAAATATTCTGAAGTAATTTCAGGTGAGCCCCAGGATTAGTCAAGCGGGGAAACAGTCCTCCAATAACCAGCAAGGGCTCACATAGCCAGGATTTCATGGGGGAAAGGGGACAGATTCAGTCACACACCAACCAACAGCAAATACTAACAAACAAAACGATCTTAAGGCCAAACTAGGCCTGTAACAACATTTAATTGAAACAACAACATTATATGTCTTAATGACCAAAAGGACAAGATCACGGATACAAGCGGCCGAAATGGGTTTCCTCCGCAGGGTGGCTGGGTGCTCCCTTTGCGACAGGGCGAGAGACAGCTTGGAGTAGAACTGCTGGTCCTCCACATTAAGAGGAACCAGCTGAGGTGGGTTGGGCATCTGTTCAGTATGCCTCCTGGACCCCCCTGGAAGTGTTTTGGGCATGTCCCACCAGAAGGAAGCCCCGGAGAAGACCCAGGACACGCTGAAGGGACAATGTCTCATGGCTGGCCTGGGAACGCCTTGGGGTCACACGAGAGGAGCTGGAGGACGTGTCTGGGGTGAAGGAAGTCTGGGAGTCCCTGCTTAGACTTCTGCCCCTGCGACCCGGTTACGGATAAGCAGAAGAAGATGGATGGATGGCATTATATGTCTATGGGAGTGGGATTCAAATTGCCAATCTGATCCACTCAGATCAGCAGATGAACACACTACCGCCTAGAGCCACTGCTGCCTCCTACTAGTACCCGACTGCTTTGCTAATTGACAGAAATAGGCTTTTTTATTTTTTAATTTGGCAATTTTACACACTCAAAGTTGTGTTTTGTTTATTTCACTTCATTCTGTCTATTCACTGCCGTTCAAATCCATGAATTTCCTTCTTGTTTTTGCCTCGCTCTTTTCCATGGATATTTTATGACCCACAAGGACTCTCCGTACACAGCCGACATACCAAGGCTAACGTAAGCTCCCCAATGTAGATCATAAAGCTTGAATAAGGCATACTATATGACACTGAACCAAACATCCTGAGTTACTTACTTTCCACATCTAGTTTGGGAGAATATTTTTCATTATTTTGAGCTGCAGTGAGCCAGGGTTTGTCTCATGGTGAGGCACGATGGCGACAGAGCGATTGTGTTGGGTGGGGGGGGGGTGGGGGTGGCTTGTACACTGATTTATGAGCTTTGCCACGTGCTGTGAAAAGTGGTGCTCCGAGGGACGATCAGGCCTTTGTAAGAACACATCTGTTTGCACTCCATCACCTATACCTCTCCCTCACCAGCCGTTTATTTCTCAGTACACTCACCTGTGCGCTGGGTACTAAACATGGACAAGAGTTAGTTATTCAGCTCCATGTGGCACAGTGCATTGTGGGTAATGGAAAGCAGGGGGCCTCGGAACGTTTTCTCCACAAGGACTGAGTATTCTGGAAATGAGTGATCAATCAGAAAGTAATTACAGTGGCCGGGGAGCTGGGTTAAACGGCTCTCAAACTGTAGTATTCTGTAATGACCAGGAAGTAAGTGCAGTTTATCAATGTCTTCTAGTTTATTCAAAGCAAACCACCTTCTTTTGATTAGAATTTGATCAGTCAGTGTACATTAGATAGTTTGAAATGCACTCAAAAGTTTAGCAAGAAACTTATTTAATTGCTTAAGACCATATATATTAGATGCACATACACAAGTAAATAGATTTCGGCCATTATTAGTTTGATTCATAGCTATTTTAAAGGGCCCATATTATGCTATTTTTTTATCTGGAGTTGTGTTTTGTTGTGTCATCTCTCTCTTTCAAACCTTCAAATCAGGGTAGAAATATTGGGGTAATAATGGACTATTGAACTTGAATTTTAACAGCCACATCTGCATCTTTTTATCATCTAAAAACATTGCAAAAATCAAAGATATACTGTCAAAATCAGACTTAGAGAGACTTATCCATGCATTTGTCTCTAGTAGATTAGACTACTGTAACGGCCTGCTCTCTGGTCTCTCCAAACGAGCCTTAATACAGCTGCAGTACATCCATAATGCTGCTGCTCGGGTCCTGACTAGGTCTCTGCACTGGCTCATGTGGCTCAGAGAAAAGACTTTAAAACAGCTCAGCTTGTGCACAAGTCTCTCCGTGGCCTAGCACCATAGTACATCTCCGACATGTCCGCATCTTGCACTCTGAGGACCTCAGGGACCAGCCTCCTGCTGCAAAACTTAACATGGGGAATCAGTGTTTCACTTTCATGCAGCTAAAACCTGGAACAGTCTTCCTGACAATGTGAGACAGGCCTCTACTTTGACGATGTTTAAATCCAGGCTCAAAACAGTTTTGTTTAGCTGTGGATATGACTGAAAGGTTTTTATTTTGCACTATTCCCTTTTAATGTTCATTTTATGATGATTATTTATGTTTTGATTTGTTTGTATTGTGATTTTAATGTCTTTCTTATTCTGTAAAGCACTTTGTGCTACACAAATAAAGTTGCTTTGCTTTTAACACACAAACCCTGCATATTTAGGCTGTGTTCTTCTCTCCAAAAGACAAATTATGGTTCTACCTTTTTATGTCATTCGGTAATAGAGGAAATGCACCACTGTGTTTTTAAACTCCATACACTTTCACTAAAATCATTTGGATAACTTCAGCTCTGGAATTGCTCTGGAAAAGATAAAAGGAGCTGTTGAAAACTACCATTTGATGACATCACAAGGTGGAAACATTAGAGCATTTTGAGCTTTGAAGATGTAGTCAGCTTAATACTGCAGTGTTACTCCAACATGGGTGAATGAAACAAAACAAAACTCCAGATATGTTTTTGATGATGTAACAACATTCTAACATGACTAAAAGCTCATAGGACTCATTTTGGACCAAAATGAAAAGAGGGGCTGTTTTACTTATAAGGGGTATTAATTGCTAAGAAATAATATACTACCATAAGTTTCACTTTTGTTTTTTGCCACTTTAAGTCTCCCCTCTTTTTGCTCTCTGTGCTAAGTCACTTCCTTTCAGAGCACTCCACATCAGGTTTGTCAACTTCTTGTGCATAGTTTTGGTATCACGCTGTTGTATATTTATGCAGAATAGTTGTGTGGGAGCACGGATGAGCTAATGGTACGGAGGGTTCGAATATTGTCCAGGAGAGATCGCTATATTACTGAAACGTAAACAAATGCATGGATTACATATAAAAGTTCTTCAGGCATGTTTCTGATGAAGGAGCAATGTTATAACATGGTAGAAAACTTGAAAAAAAACAACAGATTTTGCAATAGCCCCTCTTTAATAATACTTCTGCAGACCACAAAACACCTCACATGAGCAGGTTTGAAGATCAGATCCACAGACCAATTAAAAATAAACACAAATTTAGATATTGCAAACTGACTAAAATGAAAAATGCTATGCTACACCTCCTCCTCAGCTACCTTGAATGCCTCTTTGTACTTTGTTTGTCTGTGTACACACAATCGAATGCATTGGATCCTGTTACATTGTTCTATCGCTATTCTCTTATGAATCTGCAAATGAAGTATTCAATATAGTTTAGCATCCTTCTCTTCCTCTATGAATAAAACAACTAGTCTTGAGTGATGTGGCTTGAGTGCATTATGAATATAGAACAAAAGTTTTCACTGCACTGCACGAGCCTCTGATCCTTTGAGCTCCCGTTCTGTGCCACATGTTGAAGCCATAACATGCAAATGAACTGTCGCTGACTTTTATTCCAATTGTGAGCCTTATGCATGGGAATATGAGGGTAAGTCAGGTGAAGATTATTATTTTCAATCAAAATCCATGCCTTGCTGTACGTTTTTATTAGAAGCAATAAGACTGGCATTACAAGCCACGCTGCACTGCTGTAAAATGAATAAATACGCTCATCTCTAGTCAGCACTTTTATTGACTTTTATAGATTATTACTCTAAACAGGTGCAACTTTAATTATTGTTCATATAGGACATCAGTGTCTAGTGTTGGACAACTTTGACAATAAACTTACATAAGAAAAAAACAACCTTGCCCATAGCGGGGGATCAAGTTTCTCCGCAGATCCTTGAAGTGGAGCTTTTAATCGATTTTTGCACTGTTCCAGTTTTTTCAGTTCTAATACCAGTTTTAATACTATGGCTTTAATCTGCTGATACCCAATATCAACCAGTATTAGTGCAATATTTCCTTTAAACAAAACTGATGTAAATGTGTTATGTAGCTGTTATTTATCTCTCAAGTAACTACAACCTAAGAACAATCTAATATTTTAAGAAGTTCAAACATTATAAGACCATTATTGGGCCAATTATGACCAGTAAATAGCCTTTTTTAGTATTTGTGCTGACATCCGATACCATTATAGTAAATGGCTTTTTCACCTTCAAGGCACTCAAAGCTCTTCACAACAAGGAACCACTCACCCATTCACACACATGCTCATAAAACAGTGTACACAGACACTGGGGGCAAGGTGGGTTAAGTGTCTTGCCCAAGGATTCAGCATTCATCTGTGAGGGCTTGAATCGCACCGCCAACCTGTGAGTCGGTGGATCTGACCGCTCAACCAATGATGTTTATGTCGAGAGTGGGATTTGAACCTCCAACCCCCATATCAATGCATGCCTAGTTTGAGCAATTTTTAATCTTTTCCAGTCAACTCCAGTTTTCACCACCACTCATCTACACCCACTGCTTTGTATTTATGTTCTCCAATTTAATTTTCCTAATTGGTGATATGCATAGGATTCAACTGCGTCACAGAGTCATTCGTATAAATGAAAAAAAAAAAAAAAACCCTGGAGCTCGCTAACGTGATCCGCAGCTATCCATCGAAGTGCGGACAGCTGCAGAGTTACAGCAACGCCAGCTCCCCTTGAGCACCACAATTTTCTCACATGAAAGACTTAAGTCATTTTAGATGGATATTGCGATTTAAAATGTCCAAATAAACTATAGAGCAGACACAAGCCCAGTAGGTCCTCCATAAAGGTAAACTGTATAACTTTTTGGAGGGTGGTCTGCTATTTGCTTATCTCCATAATATTGCATTACCTGAATGGTGAGGTGCTGTGGAAATAAGACTCCTTTTGCAGGCTCTGATGAATGTTGAAGCAAAGACAAAGTTTATTTTTTGCAAGAAATAGGTCCAACAGCATCTCCCCCTAATGTCAGACCCCGAATGATGGAAATCATTCGGGGTCTGACATTAGGGGGATATGAGATGACCAGAGGACATACATTTCAAAGTAAGGATGTGACACTCCTTCTGAGGTGTGGTCAGACAAGCTCCTGGAGGCTTCATGAGCTGGATCACCTCAGGATGTAACATGTGGAGTCAAAACAATACGAGGTGTGATACATTTCGAGGGAGAGAAATCACAAAGCCAACTGTTTTGTCTGATTGCAGCTATCAGCACACACATTATAAATAGTAACGTATGTGCTGATATCTTGACAAGATTAGCAATCAAAAGGGAACAGAAGGGTTTACATGAAAAGTTTTCTAATACTGTCTTTGACGACCAAACCAAATAAGTTTGAGTTACAAGACCAAGTGATTTCTAAAAGGTAAAATAATCTCACAATATTTAAATTTCCTTTTATGAGGCATTAAATTAATCTGTCTCACATATTCAGTTAGTTTCATTGTTCTAAAAATGTCTTGAAAACATATGCACTATAAGTAAGCTCGCCTCTCCACAGAACTGACCTGCTCTTCCATGTATATACAGTAGATATGTTTAATGCCATACAGCGAAGCATTCCAGGCAAAGCAATAACATCTCCATGGAGAAAAGCATGTAGCGACCCCACCGCCAGATAAGCTACATCTTGATTCTTGTAAATAATTAAAAAGTTAAAAAAAGGTTTATAATGTAACTGAATTGCCAAGTACATAAGAACAATTGAAGCATCTCCTCACACGCGGTTTCCTTGGAGAGCTCTCTCTTTTAAATGCCAGGTTACATCAGGTCTGCATCTCCCCTTCACTGATGCTGATGAGTTGCATGTCATTGTGGAGTCTTAAATAATACCACAGTGACACCTACACACTATTATTCATCGCAATGAGGAATGTGTTGTTTATTTCATGACTCAGCACTACAGCACAGACGAGCAAAAAACTGGGACACCGCACTTTTTCAGATGTTGGACTGTTGTGGATTATAAAATCGTATGTGATTTGCCCATGTGACGCACAAATGAAAGAGGCTGTAGAAAAGAGTGGAGAAGAGTGATGGCATGTGAGAGACAGTTCTATTATTGGGGAGATAATTACAGGCTCTGTGTTGTGATTAATTAAAGATAAATATATTTATAATTTCACTTATCAGTGCTCTCTGCTCATGTCCAAAGTAAATGGTTTATACAAGCATTGTCAGTACGAGCTTGTAAGACAACATGACCGATATGTCATACAGAGTGGTGTTACGTGTTTGTATGGAAGTGGCTCTACCTGATTTTTCTTTTCCAAATTTTGTTTTTATTTCCCTGCAGATTTATACTGTATAAGAAATAAGACCACTGTTTGCTGTCTGCATCTACTTATAAACCATAGTACAGTATACTCAGAAAATCAGGAAGTGCACAAAACTCTGCTCTGGTCCCTGAATGTCAATTATGCTTAAAAACTCATCATGGTGATTAGGTAAGATGCTCAGAATTCATCCATTTATCCCTTGCGGGGGCAGCAGTCTAAGCACGGACTCCCAGACTTCCCTCACCCCAGACACGTTCTCCAGCTCCTCCAGTGGGACCCCAAGCCGTTCTCAGGTCAACCAAGAGACATAGTCCCTCCAGCGTGTCCTGGCTCTTCCCCGGAGCCTCCTCCCGGTGGAACCCCTCCCCTCCCTGGGGAGGTGTTCCGGGCATGTCCCCTGAGACTGGCTCAGAATTCAGCGAGGAATAACTTTGGACCACTGCATACCATTTAAAATAAACTTGCTGTGCTTTTCATGTTTTGCAAACCATAAAAATCAGGTGCAGTGCCTTTTGAGGTTCAATGACTCATTTTTTTTTTTTTTTTTTTTTTTCATCATCATTATTATTATTATTAGTTCATGTGGTGTAATTTTGTGCAAATAATTATCCTTGTGATGTCCCTAATGTCACCTTCTAGTGAATTATACCATATACAGTATTACCTCTTGGCTGGCCTGAGAGCGCCTTGGGGTCCCATGGAGAAGCCGGAGGAATGTGTCTGGGGTGAGGGAAGTCTGGGCCATATATGGGGCCAGTCTACAGGCTCCAGTTTAGTAACAGTAAAAAATCAAATTATTGTTCATGTAAATGTAACAAAAAGCACGAGTTAGTTACCATCCAGCCCTAAAAAAACAAAAAAAAACCTCTAACCCCTTAATCGCTGAGAGGTCCTTTACACATTAATTCTAATTTATCTTCCAATCCTGACCTGGAACTATGATTTTCTAAATGTCAAGGTCAGGAGCAATTGGATATGTAAATGAGACTATTACAATCCCTCCATCATAAAAAAAATCTTTCAAATATTTATATGACTCTTCCACTTTAAATTCAACCAACGTCATCCATGTCAGTGTGTCTGTTTGACTTGTTACAGCACACAAAACAGCGAATTAGTTCATAACAATGACAGTTCAAATGAAATACATTCATTTGGTGCCTTATAGTAGGCTTTGTGCTTAATTAATGAATAGTTAATGGTAACCAATGTCGCATATGGCCCTAATCCTGCTCTGTACAGATAAGGTTCTAACACGACGACACGGTAAAACATTCCAGAGCAATTAGAGAGGTAATGGATTTCTCAGAGCGACTCCGGGCTGAATTACATAAGTGTGTGCGCTAACGCCATCTAGCGGTAATTGCGTCGCCTGCCTAACTTTTCTCACTGAGGTTTTATGACAAGGAGAGAGGGGGGATGAGAGCCTTGTTTCTAAATTAAAAAGGAAATGAACTTGGTGTCTTAAGAGAACATGGTGGCGTCAAATTGTTTCGCAGGAGCCAGCTGGGATTTAGTCCGAAACTGTTCCATTGGCGCGCAAAAGCAAAGCGCACCGCTGTGTAATTTCCGGACACAGTGATTCATTGAGAATAATCTTCGTTATGAATCCCATCAGAGGCAGACTGTTCCTTATGGCTCTGCTGGAGTTGCACACGGGGATGAAAACCGCGTGCGCTGACGTCTAACATGTTCCTGGGAGACTTTGGCGCGCAGGAGACGCTTTAAGGACACACCTGAAACCAAATATCGCATTAAATTGTGTTTTTATACTTTTTATAATTGCTTCCCCGATTAAACGAATCTGATATTTAGTTGAAAGAGGAGAGAGGGAGAGAGGGAGAGAGAGAGACAGATGCGGTAGAGAGAGGAAGGGAAGGGGAGAGCGTCGCTGCATCCCGCTGCTGACAGACACAGAGACCACTTGTACCGCCGTCACAACTGTGCCAAGAGACAGCGAGCCTTTGAAATCCACAGAAGCAGAGCAGACCGGCATATCAATCAGCGTCCTGGAGAGGGAAGAGTAGAGAGAGAGACCGGCTACCTGCTACCAAAAAGCGTCGGCTCCTCGGGTGTGTGCGCGCAGAGCGGAGGGACATGGCACTTTTCACGCTCGTGGAAGACGCTTGGACAGGCAGACAAATGTAAAAGAGACAAGAGAGAGAAGGCTGCTTGTGCTCGTCTTGGTGCGCACTGGCGGCAGCAGCGGCAGGGGCAGGAGAAGAAGCGCAAGGACCCGCAGGATAATCGATTCACACTCTCAAGCCACAATCACACAGGATTTGATGAGAAAAGGAGGTTTATCAAAGTCTTGAAACATGGCTTTTAGGATTTGCGTTATTCTGGTTTGTTCTGCGGTATTTCTCGTCGGTCTGCACTGCGTCTCAGCGGGGATGGATGCCTCTTCCTCCACGGGATTGAACATCAGTACCAGCGCGACTAATAGTGTTGGTGGAAGCAGCGGAGAAACGAAAAGAAACACGAACCAAACCAACGACTCACGGATCAAGCGGAAAACCCTGGCCGTGGACCTCGTGGTGCCGTCCCTGTTGCGCTATTACCTGGCGGAGTTCATCAAACGACCCCTAAATGGAGACTGTCTGACTTTAAGTGGCTGTTACACCGTGCGTGCCAACTTGAGGATGCTATGCGTACCTTTACAGAAAATCATCTCGACTTTTGTGGCTGATTCCACGCAGAGAAATGTTTCTGACGGGCAGCTGCCGTTCTTTCACAAACGGCCGCTGTCCAAAGTTCTGAAATTGGAAGCGAGGAAGTCTAACCAGGTCGTGGTGGAGATCGGGGAGGATTTAGTGAAGACGGGCTGCGGGGGCTTATCCGTGTATGAGGAGGCCCCCGTGCTCATGCTGGAGATGGACCTCACTACTGTTGTGGAGTGGTGGCTGGGAGCGGAGGGGGGCCGCCTAAGGGTCAGGCTCATACCCGAGAAAAAGGCGCAGGTGCCCGGGATAGAGGATCGGTACGCAGCTGCTATACGAGCTGCAGACCCCCGCCTTTTCCTCCAGATGTCCTCCAGAGGTGAGTTACTTTTATTTTTTTTTATTTTCCTTTTTTACGCACACTTTACGCACGTTCCAAATGCTGGATGCTGTGACTAATGTGCGGCCAACAGTTGCGCGTCTGTTCCACTGCTGAGTGTGAAGCGTGGACACCTGTCTCCACGTGACAAACTGCTCACTTAGAAGATGTGATTATAAGTATCCGCGGTGAAGCACAACTTTATCAGTGTGAATATATATGCTCTTTACTAGAATGTTTAAGTTTTTGACTCTCTAAACATTCTTCTGTGCAAGGATGAAGTTCTGACTACTCATTCTCTGGGACATATTAAGTAGTTCCTGTCCAAACTTGTGTTTAAACAGAGTGGATTGATGCATTAATTTGGAACAATATGCTATGGATTCAAGTTCTTCTATGTGGTCATCTTTTATGCTAGTGGTTACTTGTGGTATTGATGCAAAATGGGTAATACTACTTCACATGTCTATTTTGTACTAACCTAGTGTTGTCAGGGTACCAAAATGTTAAAGTAGCTTTTTTGATATTAAGGAAAAGGTTTGATAGTCGATACAGATTTCAATAACACAAAAATGGTGATTAGAATTACTTTTTTATTAGCATATAGACTTGGATCTACTTAGGATGCCCCAATGAGAGTCACAACACACACTACACTACCCAAATCACCATTCTAAAGCTACAGAAGACACTTTTCCTCAGTTTGCTTTGGAGTTGTGAAATTCAAGTATTCATTTATTGGTTGGAAGGGAATATGGCTTGTTAAGCTCTGGTATCTCTCTTAGTAATACAGAAGAGCCGAGAAGAGCCCACCCATCCTATATCCTTTTTATCCCAATGCTTTCTCCAGCTGACACTTGCAACTCTCCTGTGTCCCTATCCCCACCCCATCTAGTCCAGTGCATATGTGATGAACAATATACAGTCTATGCTATATTTAAGAACCCGCTCTGGACCTCTTTATAATTATTCCCCTAAGTCTCACGTTGCACAGTGAAGGTTGGAAGAGTATAAAAGCTCTGGGCCTTTATTTTTTGATTAGGCACAAATTAAGCCGTTATCTACCAAGAAAGCTTTAGCACTCAATACTCGAGGGTCCTTCCCTGGTTCTCGAGCATCGGCACAATCAGTGTAATTGCTTAATCACTTTGATGAAGGAGGATGGCCCAGATAGGGAAATGCAAGTGAACCTGACAGACAAAAGCAATGCACAGGGCTGGTCCCCGTCAGAGGTAGACAGACGAGAGAAGCCCCCTGCTGACAAATATGCATACAGAAAGAAAACAGTTCAGCTAATGGTGAAATGGCTGGAGCAGTGCAGAAATACTGGATTATGAAATGCAAAAATACTTGAAAGGTATTGGAAAACATACTATGGTGGTCAGAGTGGTTGAATGACATTTACAGATTTTATGACGACATTTCGATCACTGCTATGTCCTGGCTTAGTACTTGAGTTATCCTGGTTTTAAAGTAGTGCATTTCTTGATTGCTTGTGGTTTAGACTCAGTTCGTATTATATAGATGCATAGACAACACAAATAAAACTATGCAATACCGACTGGGTTAGTGCAGACATTTGTACAGTCAAAGCAATTTATGTGGTCCATAAAAAGATTGGAACGAAATGTAGGCCTGTTTCAATTCTATTAGTTGAACACACGCCTTATTTTCAGTTGGTACTTTGTATTGAGAATGAGAGTGGCCACACAATTTAAATTAGGACAGTTTTTTTAGACAAACTTTTTCTCTAAAAAGTTTGCCAAGTTTGCAAGATCTGTTCTCAACATTTGTGGTTTTTGTTGGAATATTCGTTGTTAGTTCAGTGGTTTTCAAACTTTTCACGCAAACTACCACAAAGCTTTTCCAAGTCCCACTAGACTCAAACCGGGACTGTATCAGGCTTTAATTAGGGATAAACCGGGTCTAAAATGAAACTAAAGAATGAATAGAGCTGGTCGACTTAATGATGAATACAAATAAGGATAAAACATAATTGATATCACGGATGATAATGTTGATAATAAACAGTGGTATATAGTATATTGTAGTAACACCACATACTCAAAGTGCTTCATTGATGAGTTTGCTAAAAGTGTTCCAACAGCAAGTGTAAAAGCCACATTGTTAATCCATTTGTGTGGAGAGTCTGTTGAGTGCAGCACCAGTACAGAACCCAGCAGGCTCCCCCACTACACAGCTGCTGCCGCTGGAGATGGAAAAAGCAGCGGGACAGGAGGTGCTCAGAGCTCACTATTTGGGGATTTTTTATTACAGTGATAGAATTGTGTGTTGAACCTCTGCACTGCAGCAGCAGGTCTGTGCTGTAGCCAACAGGTTGTGGGCTGTGGATGGGGCTCCCAGATTTGTTTGTGTAAAAACAAGGCAAATTACACTTGGGCTCAATAGACCAGCTGGAGCTTTTGTTTCAATATTTATACAAGTTTTCAAACACAGCTAATGAGTGGGTATTAATTATGCAACATGCATTGGCTTGTTTGTGATGGTTGCATTTGATAAACACGTGACACAGTTTGAAGCATTCAGCATCAGTCAGTTTTGATAACATCAGCTCCTTTGGTACAATGGAGCAATTCAAAATGTTATTATGTTTAAATAAATATCAGCACTCTATGGGTCCACTGTATTTGAGGGAGTTACTGCAGCCCTATACTCCACCCTGAGCCCTGAGGTCAGCTAACGGCTCCTGCTGCTATGCCTTTTCTGTGGCAGCGCCCAGACTATTAAACAGCCTCCCTCTGTCTGTCAGATCCTGTCAGTCATTTTGTAACCGTTAACTGTGAAAACTGTCCAATATTGTTTGTTCCACTCGTTTCTGTTGGTGGTATACAGTATGAATTAAATTGAATATTTTTGAATTTATTTATTTCTTCTTCTTTTGTGGCTACTCGCAGTTTAAAACTAGGCTGAAAACCCTCCTCTTCTCCTTGGCATTTAATACTAGCTCGTCAGGATATCTTGGTGTTTTATTATACTCCTCCTATGGATCATGCTATCTGTTTTGTGTTTTTTTTTTTTGTTTTTTTTACATTTATCTGAATCACTTTCGTAACTGCATTGAAAAAAATATGTGTGTGTGTGAATATGAATGTGTAAATAAGTTGGTGGTGGTCAGAGGAGAGAGTGGCACAGACTGACAGCCTTTCTTCTACCAGTCTACCCCAGGGCAGCTGTAGCTAAAATAGTAGCTTACCACCACCGAATATGGAAAGAATGAATAATGCTTGAAACTGTATAGTAACTTTATAAGACAGATGCATTTCGGATCATAATTGATTCATGAATTTGGAACTGAACGTGAAGCTTTTATAGAAGCAGGATTGGTATGCGCCTTGAAGCTTTGTTATGGTGAGGTATGTGCCTAGAAAGTTTAAAGACGTGCTTTGGGTTTAATAATGATCTTAAATTGAGTTTAGTTAAGGCTTGTATTAAGGTTAATTGAATATTAATTGAAGTCATCTCTTATCATTGTCACACACTTCATCGGCCCAAAGCCTTGCTATCGAGTATAAGTGTTGTTTCCTCATCATATAAACCATCTACTAACATATATACGTCATTTTGTATATCTTGTAAGCATTGAGTGTGAAAATTGGCCAATACTGTTTGTTCCCCTTATTTCTGTTGGTGGATATACAAACAGTATGAACTGAATTTGTGAATCATTTCAATTTTATTTATTTATTTTTTTTTTCTTTTGTGGGTACTGGCAGTGTTCAGATTGTAGAATGTGTCATACTCTGAGATGGAGGTGCAAGAGCCAGATTTTTCAGTATATTACACACTATTTCATGAGAAAGCTCTAAAAGGTAAATGCACAAATGTGTGATCATTTCTGTTTCTGACTAGACCACACTATCCATGCATCCATCCATCCATTTTCTTCTGCTTATCCAGGGCCGGGTCACGGGGGCATCAGTCTAAGCAGGGACTCCCAGACTTCCCTCACCCCAGACACATCCTCCGGCTCCTCCGGTGGGACCCCAAGGCGTTCTTAGGCCAGTCGAGAGACATAGTCCCTCCAGTGTGTTGTGGGTCTTCCCCGGGGCCTCCTCCCGGTGGGAAATGCCCGGAACACCTCCCTAGGGAGGTTTCCTGAGCAGATGCCCGAGCCACCTCAGCTGGCCCCTCTCGATGTGTAGGAGCAGCAACTCTACTCCGAGCTCCTCTTGTGTGCCCGAGCTCCTCACCCTATCTCTAAGGGAGCGCCCAGCCACCCTGCGGAAGGAAACCCATTTCAGCTGCTTGTATCCACAATTTTGTCCTTTTGGTCATGACCCAGAGCTCATGACCATAGGTGAGGGTAGGAACGTAGATTGACCAGTAAATCGAGAGCTTTGCCTTTCAGCTCAGCTCCTTCTTTACCACAGTAGTCTGATACAGCGACCGCATCACTGTAAACGCTGCACCAATCCTGCCGTCAATCTCACGTTCCATCCTTTCCTCACTCGTGAAGAAGACCCCGATACCTCACTATATTTTAACAAAAACCTGTACACTCTCGATTTTACTGCACCCTGTCTGTATTAAATAGTACTGGCCTGTAGAGAGTTGTGAAACCCGGCAATATGCACGTGCAGCGATTAAGCACTTACCTTAATGAGCGTAACATCAGTGCAGTGCGTTCCTATTTCGTTATTTTGGGAGTTATGACCAAACCTTTTAACCATGTCCATATAACTGGGGCAATTGAGCTCGAACAGATCCTTTTGAATTTTGTTTTTATTCTTGGTTTATATTATTTTATCATTGCAAGATAGAACTAATGGCTTAGAGAGTTCTGCATTCCTCAAAAAGCTTTTAAACGGCTTTCTGCATATTAAAAACCAAAACTCCCATCTTTCTCAGTAAGACACTTGCTAACATGGGATATAATGATGCTAAAGTGCCTAAATAAGTTATGACTAAAGCATAACTCATCTCCAGTCCCAGCACTTATCATTATACATAGTTATGGATGAGGGGAGCAATCAAAGAAGTGCAATGGCATCAACTTTTATTGGGCCTAATTAAGTGTCGTGCGTTGTTTATTGCAGCTATGATGGCGTCTTCCATTCCACATCCGGATCCTGAAATTGATCAATTCATCAATCATTAAAGCCCTTTGCAGTCGGAAGAGGCGTCCTGGAACGCCTCAGCCAGAGATGTACGAGCGAGGATTCATTATTAACGAATCCACATTGCATCAAAGCGCATCGCGGAGTACGAGTGGACCGGCTTTGTTATAGGTTTGTAGTGATTTCCAAATGAGCACACCATTTGTTTTGACAAGTTACTACTTCATTGGATTAAAATTTGTATAAAGACAACGTGAAAAAGGAGTCAAAGCAACTTAAATCTGCATTATGTAACGTTTCTGGTGGAGAGTTTGTTACCTGCTAGTTATGGCGTTGATGTTAAGACTTACTGTGCTTTTGTCTGCTCTATAGCTATAATCTGTGACACCTATGGATCATTATGTTATAAGTTGCACATTTTAAATCGCAATATTCATCTAAAACGACTTGATCAAAGAAACAATTTGCTGATATCAGTGTTGGGGAAAACCACAGTGCCCAATGGGAGCTGATTTCGCCGTAAAAGTCACCGCAACAATACGATGAATAGCTGCAGGTCATGACACCAAGCAGCGGATTTTTAAACATTTGTATCAAAATGACTACGCAACACTTCCAAATCCTGCATGTATCACCAACCAAGAAAATAAAATTGGAGAACGAAGTACAGAGCAATTAACAGAGCTTAATACAGAGCAGTGGGTGTCTGCCGCTAGCGATGAAAACGTGGATTGATCGGCAGTATGGCATCTTGAAAATAAGCGATTAAAGATTGCTTAAACATGCACGAATCACTCCAAATGCAACTTTGAGTGAGTAAATGGTGAGGAGAAACAGCTATAACATGGGAAAAGCTTCACAAAGTCGATTTTGCGTAATAGGTCTGCTTTAAATCTTATCCTCATGGAGCCAAGGGATGCCCGAAAACAAGTTAGTGGTCAGATCTGTGGAGACATGGCAACATCTTGACTTGAACTTTATTTTTAAAGGTCCATGTGCCGCAGAATTATGTGCACCAGTCTGAGAAACATTATGAGAAATGTATGCAGATGTATTTCCCTGTTGCTGTATGGCCATAATGAGATGTGTGCTTTGAATGGTAATGTGCTTTTCAGATTGAGTTGTTCTTGTGTTCATCCAACCGCAGCTAGTGAATCTGCGTATTTCTCCTATGTTGCCAGATAAAACATGTCTATTAGCAGCCAAACAAAGAGGAAAGTACAAGTCAAGGATTGGATTACATTTTCAAAGGCCGGGTAAACTAAGCCCTTTTAGATTTGTATTGATTACGCTGGTGCATCAAAGACATGTGCTAAAATGGCAAACAGAGAGATAAGCACATGGGATTTTGCTCTTTAAAGGATTTTCTCTGCACTTTAGCTCTTCCTCAGGACACGGGGAGCCATTGTTTGAACTCCTTTACCATAAAAACAATGAAGAAAATGATGATTTCTGTTACCTGTAAGTGTTTTCCTAACCCCATTTAAAGGTCTTTAAAGGTGCAGTATGTAACTTTTCTAGTGGAGGGTCTTCTCCATGGAGATCATATTGCTTTGCCTGTCACGTTAAACATTAAACATCGCTATCTTGGATTTGGAGATCTTTTTATTGCTCTAAAATACCTTGAAAAACATGCATTTGTACTCAAGTTTTGCCACAGATTTGACCTGTCCCCATGGAGATTTTAAGTTTTACGCGATACTGTGGAACATTCCAGGCAAAGTAGCTTCTCCATGGAGACAAACATGTGGAAGACACTTCACCAGAAAAGTTACACAGTGCACCTTTAACAAACTTGCAAGACTTACCCTAAAATACAATCCTAAAGCCACGCAATTTACTGCAGATAAGAATTTATGGGACGACAGTAGCTCAGTTGGTAGAGTGTTATGCTGTTGTGTCCTTGGGCAAGACACTTAACCCACATTGCCCCCAGTATTTGTGTACGCTGGTGTTTGAGTATGTGTGTGAATGGGAGAGCGCTTTGAGTGCCTTGAAGGTGTAAAACCATTATATAAAAATGTGACCATGACCATTTATTTACAGATACTTTTCAATTTCTTTCTGAAAGCGTTTACATTGTATCTTGTATCAGCAAATCTGAGCAGGAGTCAAAGTTCATTGATGGCACAGCTGCATACAGGGATCCTTCCCCTGACCTTAGAAATCGAGAGGTTTTCTCAAGTCCCTGAAGAAGAAAGACTTTGTGGTTTATGTGAGTTGGTAGAAGTGGAAAGTGAAGCTCATTTTTTGTTGTATTGCCCATTTTATGATGAATTTAGAAATCCTTTATTTGAAATGTTCACCCAGTGTCCCGATATGTTCTGGTGTAATGATGACAACAAAATGAAATGGTTGTTTAAATCTAATGTTTATAAGTTGGCTTAATTTCTTTGTAAAGGTTGGAAGAAGCGGCAGATGTGTTTATTTAAATGAGTCTTATAGATATAGTTATAGAATAAATCTAAATGAAAAAAAAAAAAGCAATTAAATATATGTACCTTACCTGTGATAAATTGCATTTTTCGGCACAATTGTTTAAGTATAGATCCTTAAACTAGATCTTCGTTTGAATCTCAGTTTGACCATTACGTTGGCACCATTTTGATTCTTATGAAAATCTGGTCGTAGCGTATACTTGCATTGTAAAGTGCTGCATTTAGAAGTGAAAAACGTGGAGGACAAACAACTTTTAAACGCGAATAATCCAGGTTTAACATTATGGACTACTAGATGTACATCTGGTCATGGTCCAGCGATTGTGGTGTAGAGCTACTTTTCACTTGGAATGTGCCGCAGTAGCCTTGAGATGTGAATGGCCTGTCTGGCTCTATTTAACCTTGTGACAAAGGGAGGAGCTGTCCAAGGTCCTGACAAACAGGAAGCACAGCACTCGAGCGCATTTTTTTCAGTTTTGCATAAAAGCATGCAACTTGGTATGTGCGTCATATCATTGCGTGGGTCGATAGTGATTAGTGGATTAATTCTCAGTTTATTTTTAATTTGTTAAACGGGATCGTTCAAGAGGCTTTTTCAGTGCACTAACCTGAGCAAAAGTCATGTTTATGTGAGATATATGGGGAAGATGGTCATATTGTGCAGCTGGTGGACTGGTGTCAAGTTATGTGCAAAGGCTCGTGTCGCTACAGGTTTTCAATGTCGCACTTTATAATAAAATATCCCATACCCAAAATGCACATTCTCTATTCCATATCCCACACCTTTCCCCAGTCTTTGAGCTCACCTTCCAAACTTTGCTCAGTGCAGTGGCTTTCTTAATATTCTGGGATGTTATTTTCCTGTTTGACATGTTCCCCCCGTAATATACATTGCTCACTTGTTTTCCCCCCTCCAGTAAAACTCCAGCTATTAGCATGAAATAAATACCCACCGTGGCACTGGAAATAAATTGGTGATCAGGCGCATGTGCCGTGGGGAATCAAGGCATTAACAGCGGGTGCAGCATTCCTGGCCCTAAGTATTGGCCCTATGGGGGTAGATCATTAATGAGCAGAGCTTGGATGAGTTACAGTGCAGGTTATGGGGAAAACAGCAGTGGGCAGGTGCGATAAAGAGTTGACCTCTACTTTATTAACCTGTGTTATGTTCACCGAGCGGCTCCGTAAATAGGCAGCAAGAGGATCATTAAACGATTGGCGGCTGAAGTGAAAGCCAGAGGAAAAGTGTAGACCCTTGCTTCATTAACTAGCACGTTCCTCCTGGCCACCCCGCTGCAGATGTTGATGCTCTTCACAGGTCCATTAGCCAAGGCTGACTCCATAAACGTTGGCATGTCTGAGGGCTTGAGCCGAGTGCTGCTTTGATCCCTTCTGAAAACATGTGCTTCTCGTGTGTTCTGTTATCGGAAAAGGTGGATCTATTTATTGCTGTTGGCAGTGTGTTCTGCGGCTATGTCCTTGAGCCAGACACTTCACTCCTGATGGTTGTTTTTGGGTTTCCACATTTCTATCATTTTGCTCCAGGGAAGCTCTGGTTGGAACAGCAGTCACCTCCAGAGCTTAACAGAAGAGTAAATTAAGTATATATTTTTGTATTTAAGCTAAAAAAGACTCCAAAGAAATACCAAATATAACCAAATATTCTGTCATTAACTAGTCAAGTCTCGAAGAAAATGGAGTCCACACATGTTTAAAAAGGTTCGCTCATTTATTAAAAAACAGGACAATCTAAAGTTAAGGCCATGCGCTGGGAAGAAGAGAGGAAGTCTTGGATACTTCCTAAAAGTTGGTACATTGTATAAAAACCTCCTAAAGGCGACAGTAGCTCAGTTGATAGTGTTTGGTCACCGATCAAGGGTCGGCGGTTTAAATCCCGCTCTCAACTTAAACGTCATTGGTTGAGCGGTCATATCCACTAACCCACAGATGAGTGCTGTCGTTGCGTCATTGGGCAAGACACTTAACCCCCTTCGTCCACAATGTCGCCGTACACTGGTGTATGAACATGTATGTGTATGGGGGAGTGGCTTTGAGTGCCTGTATAAAAAATGCGACCATTTACCATTTAAAGTCCTACGATTGAACACATCTGTGACTTTTGCAGACATAGTATATACATAGTGTCCTTTGGTTTCAGAATGATGAAAAATTTGCTGTTGCCATAGTGATTGAGAATGGAATCTATAATAAAAATATAATTTGTTTTGAATGGGAAAAAGAAGGTCCTCAAATGTTAGCTGAAAATTTAAGCTGAAACCCGTGAATATATAAAATGTAGTTTGAGATGCCTGGAAAAATGTGTATTAAAAAACACGCATATTAAATGTCACTGATTATTATTTGTAGCAGTGCCATTATTCACACATCTTAAGCCTTGAATGTGAGTGAGCGTGCTGTTTTGATGTTTCTGTTTGACCATGGAAAGCAAAACAGCTAAACCAAAATATCTCGTATTCCCCGAGGAGCCCTTGACTGAGCACCCCCCTGTGTGAGCGCTTTAGCTACTGGCCACACTTTACAGTTCCATCTGACTCAAAGTCTGGAGTATCTTTATACAGTTAGATTATTGTGGGGTCTGTGTTAAGCCTGTCTCGCCTGTAGCTTTATAGGGAGGGTTTTCTCATTAAAAGATGGATACACTTTTAATATTCCGTGTCCAAATACTTCTCCCACATCTTTTGTCATTCCTAAGCCCCAAGTGTGGAATTTTACACTGAACCAGACTAACCGAGGTTTCCAAACAGATGTTAACTTAATTGTGGTAAGGCAAATCTAAATAATTGAAATTGTTCCAAAAATAAAAAAGCTTCAGCCGAGACTAATGAGACATTGTAACTTGGATGTTATTTCTGGAATCAAAGTAAATTTGTTCAGTGGTTTAATATAATGTAATGAATAAACTGACCAATCTGGCATTACTTTATAGCAATAGTAAATGGTTGCAAATCATCACCAGCTAAACTTGAATAAAAAAAGTGATTTGAGATAGAAAAGTGAGTCGATTTCAAATCTTTTAGTTAATTCTTTGGAAAATTCATATTCCAGGTTATTCTTTAATGTGCAAACAATGTTCAGGAATTGTAAATGTTTTAAATATAAAGAAGAAAACAAAAAAAATCCTGCTTTCTGTGGTGAGATGCGACGATGAAGAGGCAGCAGAGAATTAATCCTGTGTTTTTGAAAAGTAGAAAGTAAAAATTAGGCGCCACGTATGTGAAAACTACTGAATAGCATTAACAAAGCAGAATGTGTCTCCTTTAAAACTGCATTACCTGATGTGGGGAAGGTTATCAGATTATTCATTCAAAGAAAAAGGGAAAGGAAGAGAAAAGGGGAAAAAACAGGAGGCAAGAGAAAGAAAAGAAAATAGAAGAGGAAGGAAGAAAGAAGGGAGAAAAAGAAAGAAAGGGGAAAAAAGAAAATGAAAGGAAAAAAGGTGAGGAAAAAAAGAATGGAGACTAAATCCTGAAACTAATAACTATATTCACTCATTCACTCATTTTACCTGCTCAATAATAAAAACATTAGCTCATTGTAAGCCCCCAGCCCACCCCCTCAACCCACATCAAGCTCTGATCATTGTTTTATTTGTTTTTTTTTTTTTTTCCTTTGCTTTGAACCAGGTTTATCACTTCCTTGTCTGTTTCTTTGTCTCCTTTGCATGTTTCTATCTCTTGTCAAGTCCCTGTTATGTTTTATACTGTACTGTTTCTATTTTTTTTTTCATGAATTAAATAACACAAAATAAAAAAAATAAAAAAAAAAAAAAAATGCATTACCTCATTTTCAAACTGGGAAAGGATCCATCTAGCTCAGACACCCTTTTGCAAATAATCAGTGAAGTGAAATTAAGGCATAATCAGCGCTGCTTATGGCTTCTATATGCTTCCTGTTTTTTCAAGTGTATGGTAAAAGAAAAATAAAACAACATTATTATTCGGTGCAGACGGTTCTGATTTTGATCTGATTCGACTCAATTACAGCACTAAAGCCGGGTACTTAACTCAAATAGCTCTTCTTGAATCTGTCAATTCAACCTATTGATATATGCTTTCTCAACCAGTCATCACCACCCTGCGTTTTTCAATAGAAGTCATTCATTTAACCTCCATTAGGCTGAAAGTTTCGCGGTGAATGCGGCTGAATGAGACAGAGAGAGCGGAGCTGTACACTGCCGCTGACACTCTGCACCTGCTGACCTTTCACTTAATACAGCGTGCAGGTGGAAAGCTCCAAAGCCAGTGGAAAAGTGACGCGGAGTCGCCGCCAATCAATGGGCCCTGTGACATTTAAAGCTTGTATCAATCAGCCGCTAATGGGAAAATCAATGACAAGCCAGAACGACATGCCACTGTATTATTTATGCATTTATATGATCAATTGACTGGACGGAGCGGAGTGTTGTATGTCTGGGGGCCCCTTGGTGGACCCCTCTGGCCCTTGCTACTGCTGATCGATGTGGCGGCATGATCAAGTGCGTGTGTCATAGAGTTAGAGTGAACAAGGAGTGATTTGGTGATACTGCAGAAACGAGACCTGCTCTAGAGGACGGGGATGGTGAGTTTTTGTCAGTGGTAAGTGTCATCCATACTGGTGCTTAGATCTGTTCTCGATCCTCCTCTCATATTTGGTAAAAGACACGACATCATCAGAAGTAAGATAATTCAAATGTAGCTCTGTGATTGGAGTGCTTCTAATCAGCAGAGTAGCAATTGTCAAGACAATGACCTGATACATTTGCATAGAAACACCATTTTCGGATTTTCTAATACGGAACAAGTGAATGTCTCCATGAAGTGTCCTCCGCTATTGTTAAAAAAGGCCCATGCAGTTTGAAGTTTCTTTTTAAGTCTGTTAACTTGCTGAACCATATTAGAAAAATACATGTGCCTCCAACTGCTTTTTTCCAAATTAAAATGTATTGCAGGATAGAGCAGAACACTGGTGCCTAATTTAAAGTTATAAAAGTGGCCTATTTGTGCAAGTAGTACTGCTTTTATTGTATTTCTTGTATTAGTTGCAGGTATTTTGGAGATGTAGAAGTAATGGTACTTAAACTGAATATAAAAGATAATGTAAACTGGGTGGAAGACTATAGGAACTAGATGCTATAGTCCATTAAACTACTACTGCAATTCAGATGTTTTATACTGTAATTTAGTGTAGCAATCCACATCTACTGTATTATTTTGATATGAGGTCAAAAACAACTTCACTGATCTGATTTAAGTTCTAAAAATGGTCAGTAGTTACTCCAAAATGCACAGAAATTAATAAGTCATGAATTGTGCCAAGCTAAATGGAACAATTGCTCCCAAATGTAGTTCTTCCATTTTATGTAATGTATGTTTTAAACCATCACGATGAAGATTACACGTCACATGACAACCGCTAACCTATATCCCAGTCCCTTTGCAGTCCTAGCTCGAAATGGAGCAGATTCAGCGGAGCGGATAGCGCTTTTTCCACAGGGTTAACCAATGCCAGACGTTCACCTCCATGTTCCACTGTGACAACTGCAGATGAATGCATTTTAATGAGTTGACCTCTGACCTTTCTCAAATGAAGCTAAGGCGTGGCGGCTGTCGGGCTGACAGTGACATGTGAGCTGTGTGACTTTAAGGGAATGGGTAGATCGTGAGTTTCTGATGTGCACATATATAGAAATCTTGGGTCATAGATGGATTCAAAACTTTGTGAAGTATTTATGGGCAATTCAGAGTCCAAAATATCAATAGTTGCATGAGGAAATGAACAACATATGATAGATTAAGGGCCCTCAGCCCTCCTGCTGAACCGGCCCAATTGATCATAAGCAGTACTTTCAACAGCAAATTCAACTATTTCTATCACTATATCCTCAAACATCACATTGCAGTGATACAGACCTAAAATGAATGTGTTTCAAGCTCATTCATTAATACACAGCAGCTTTGTCAAAGTTGTGTTTAAAGCACCGCACTGCATTGATCACCAGTCTGGGGCCCTCTGCTTTGATTATGTTTTGAGATGTGGCCCTCGATAAAAAAAAAAAAAGCATTAAACAGTGAGCACATTTGGATTACCTGAAGAAATCAGATTAGATTTCGACAATCAGCACCTAATGACATGTATTAATTACTCTTTAATATGTTCTTTTATTTTTGTCTTTCCCACAATGGTTTGCACTTTTTTTTTGCATAATTTTCCTTGTCAACACCTGCACAATCAGAAAAATCACAGGAGTTGCACACTGATCACAGATGTTTTCATGAATAACCAGCTAACGCCACAAATCTGATAATAATTTAGTTTTGGTGCACATGTAAACTTAATCATTCAAAAATAGATTCAATATATGTGTCACAAAATGCAGTACATTTTACTACGTGGCATGCTTTATACAGGCAGGGCTGTCTCAAATTGCCTGGCCGGTCGAGACAGGCCACTGCTCCTCCGCTCTGGAACACTCTCCTTCCTGACCTCCGCAACACAGACTCACTCCCACACTTCACATCCTCAAACTCAAAATGCGCCTGTTTAGACTGGCCTCTTTAGTCCACCAGACTATAGCTGCACTGTCCCGTTTTAACTGTATATTTAACTTTGTTCTATGATGACGCTTTTGTTATTTTATTGTTCAATTCAGTTCAAGATTATTTATGTAGCACATTTAAAACAACATCAGCCTACCAAAGTGCTTCACATAAAACAAAAAACAAATTTACAGATAACACAATACAACGATGCATAGGGAAAGAACAATAAAACACTAAAATATCCTGTCTAGTGAGTGGTAAATGCCAGGGAGAAGAGGTGGGTTTTTGTTCTAGTATTAAACCGAGTTGAAGACTGGGAGGATTTACCATTGTCTGGAATATAGTGTAATGTTGTAAGGCGGCATTGAGCGTCTTTTAAAAGGCACATAATGAGTAAAATGTATTATTATTTTAAAAAGACAAATATAGTCCATATTATATATCACATTTGTCCTGTATTGCAATAAACATGTCACTGTAAAGCTGTCTTACTATTTTTAAGTACTTTTGCATTTTTTTTAAAGTGGCAGTTGTTTCGATAAAAGCTTGCCTCCAAAAAAATGTCACACACAATATTTCGTTGGACTTTCTGCATCATGCATTCGTGCGGTGTTTCGATGTCGCTTCTTCACGCAAGATCATTTCCATGCAGTTGATGATTTTCGAGTCTGACGCTGCACAAAGCTTCTCCAGCACATCCCAAAGATTCTCAATGGGGTTAAGGTCTGGACTCTGTGGAGGCCAATCCATGTGTGAAAATGAATCTCATGCTCCCTGAACCACTCTTTCACAGTTTGAGCCCAATGAATCCTGGCATAGTCATCTTGGAATATGCCCGTGCCGTCAGGGAAGAAAAAAATCCATCCATGGTCATTCAGTATATTCAGGTAGTCAGCTGACCTCATTCTTTGAGCACAGACTGTTGCTGAACCTAGACCCGACCGAGAGCAGCAACTCCAACCTATTTGCTTAGTTAAATCCAGGTGGCGACTTTTTTTTTTTTGTTGGCCAGGCAGCGTATATTCTAACCACTTGCTTTTTCTGACTCATCAATCTTCCATAGCTTCTCTGTCGACTGAAATCCACGTACTGTATCCATCTTCACTGTTACCTCCACGAACTTTCCAACCAGTACAAACCACTACTCAAGCTGAGGATTTGGAGACTTTCTGTCCAAGTCGTGTCTCTAAATGAAGTTATCTTTTGTCTTTTCACCCATCGGCTTTCCAGTATAGTGTCTGTTTTGTGACATATATCTACACCCAGGCCTTTTAGCGGTGCGGCCATGAGGTCTTATTATATCTGGCTGTCTTTCAAAGCTTGGAAAGAGGGTCTATTGTCTATTGCCAGATGAGACGAGCTGCTGCCTTGGTTCAAACATCAGATCTGGATAGCACTGCCAGACTGATAAACACCTTGACGATGTTCTTTGATGGGATTAATTATTCTTGTCTCAATGTTGTGTTAATGAGAACGACTCAAGGTGACATTGTCTGATCCGTCTTACTCCAGCTACCTTCTGAGCACTGTCTTTCTGCTCTTTCCCCTGATGTTTGAGTTATTTATGCCACTTGGTTGTTCTTTAAAAAACAAAAAAAACGGGAAAAAAAAAGTGTGGAGCTGCCTGTTTGATTAATGGGGATGCTTATATGAGGGCCTTGGTGCTGTAGTGTAGCTCAAAGCGAGATATGTGCACAAATGCGTACTGTACATGATCTGAATGTGAATTCCGAATAGACTCCATTTCATGCTAGAACACATCTCCATAAATTTTTTTTTTTTTTTTTTTTTTTTAGGTTAGGTTATTTGCATTCTCAATAGGAAATGCACAACTTCATATGTTTTGCACCCAGTTCTGTAACCTCACCCTTTATGGCTGGGTTTCAGATGATAATAAGATTTTTTTGGACATACAGACAATTATCAGGTTTTGTCACCAATAGAAATGAGCAGGTTGAGCACTGGCGGATTTAGATACAGTGTAATCAATGGGGAAAATTGTCTTGCCCTACATCTGGCAGTATGACAACACCACATTCCAGCATCTAAAAAACATCAATTCTTTGGCAAGGCAAGTTTGTTTGTACGGCATAATTCATACACAAAGTAATTCAAAGTGCTTTACAGAATAAAAAAGACATTAAAATCACAATACGACAAATCAAAACATAAATAATCACAAATAATCATCATAAAATGCACATTAAGAGGAGCTTGCAGAATAAAAACCTTTCAATCATATGCACAGCTAAACAGAACTGTTTTGAGCCTGGTAGAGCTCTGTCTCATATTTTCAGGGAGACTGTTCCAGGTTTTAGCAGCATAAAACTGAAATGATGAATCTCCATGTTTAGCCCTGACTCTGGGCACCAGCGGGAGGCCGGTCCCTGAAGTCCTCAGGGTTCGAGATGGATCATTTAGTACCAACATGTCGGAGATGTGCTTTGGTGCGTTGCTTCTATACATCCACCTAATGTAAAGATAATGGTTTTATATAACATCACTGGTAGTAGACATCATGGTAATTGGATAAACATGCCGCGTAGTCTTCATTTTATTTATTTATTTATTATTATTATTATTATAGGAAGTGTTTTTAAGGCATCAAGCTGTATATATTTCCCGCATTCACCTGTAGGATTTGTCTAAAAATGTGTATTAAAATCATGACTGTAGGATTATTGCAGTCAGAGCCAGACGTTTTAGTTGACTAATGTTACTCAGAAAGATTAAAGACATAATAAATGTGACTTCTCCTGACTCACTGAGTCATCTTGTTGAGACTTCTGGCATTTACTTAACGTTACAGCATACACTTTTAGTTTAATTTATGACTTCGAGGTCCAGATTTTTGACATTCGAATAGCAGTGTGACTCAGGGTCAGGACTAAACATGGGGAATTAGTGTTTCTGTTTTATGCAGCTAAAACCTGAAGATGTGAGACAGGACTCTACTTTGACAATGTTTAAATCCAGGCTCAAAATGGTTCTGTTTTACTGTGCATATGACTGAAAGATTTTTATTCTGCACTCTTCCCTTTTAATGTTAAATTTATGATTATTATTTATGTTTTTTTGTTTGTATTGTGTTTTTTAATGTGGTTCTTTCTTATTCTGTAAAGCACTTAATGTATGAATTGTGCTTTACAAATAAACTTGCCTTGCACGTGAGCAGTTTGGCCACTAGAGGCAGAAATGCATCTCTTCTACTAAAATGTTATATTGGTTTAATTTTATGCATCCTGTTGGTGCCCATGCGCACATGTTAATAAATACCTACATTAAAGCATATCGATTAAGCAAGCTCTAATGTGTCCCTTTTAAAGCATACATCTTAACAGTCTATTACCTTAGATGCCCTTGTGGACCTCTTTACTTTGATTTATGACTTCTAATATGGCCAGCTGGCAGAGAGATGAAAAACCCCAATGCGGGGAAGACAGAAGACGTAAGCATGTGGAGGATATAGGATAAAGCTTTGGTCTTCTCTCTCCACTGAACCAGTCTCACTAAACCCGGCTCAAACAACCCTCACCTCTGACACATCTTAAGCCAAACCGATGAAGCATAAATCCTAACCACAACCAGCGCCACAACACAGATCTCCGAACAGTCACCTGAAGTTAAAAACCTATTAGCTCAAGTGGCGTCGGGCACAACACACACAAACGTCGGGATGGTTCGGAGGAGCAGACAGGAGCGCTCTCAGGCCACATCCCCAGCTCCCTTTATGATCTGTAATGGGATTGTAGAGGGGCGCCAGCAGCATCCTCATCCCAGGACAAAGCTCTTTTAATGGGATATGACGCGCCCCGAAAGGCCAGGGCAGAGAGAACGGCTTCTTACGGCGTTTATCCCATGAAACTACTCCTCAACCCGCCCCCTTCCTAACCACCTTTCTACTCCAGAAGAACGATCTTGCTATGTATTAAAGCAACCACTTTTGGGGCCTTGTGTGTATCTGAAACTGAATGATGACATATATGGTGTAGTTAACTGGTGGTTAAATAGAAAGATATGTCTATGTCTATGTCAATTTTTGTTATAAAGGGTTTTTTTTTAGTTTTTTTTTATTTGCTATATCATTTTATTTATGCTTTGGGTTACACTTTATAATAATTATACCTAATTAGATGTAATAAAGCATGATGAAAGACTTAATTGTGTCAAATGGCTCTAGTTGGACGCCGTTGCATTTGAGGACAGACGCTAAATAGACTTTGCATGTATGACTGTCTGTGTTTTTTAACTGAATATGTTTTGGGGGATAATTCTACTTTTAGGGTTATTGTGTCAGTGGCATAAATTAGTTTCAGTATTATCATTTGTAGTCTATACTTTCTTCAGCAACTTCAAAATGGGTTCAAAATGGGACAGGCCTATTTGAATGTTTAAAACTGAAGTCTTTGACACAAAAAATGTGACCGCCCAGCCTGAAGTCTGAGTCTTTTTTAATAAGTTGTTTATTCACTATGAATTAAGTCCTTGTTCATGCTTTATTAAGGCTAAGACTATGTTTGTGCAATCCCTCAGTCGTCCTGGTCTGATCCCTAGTAAAAGCCAAAAGTAAAATCTATCAACTGGACAAAAAGTTGTAGGAGTGAAGACGTGAAAATAGCTATTGTTAGTTTCTGGATGTGGGCTAGGTCCATACCTTGAACAGGAATGTGGGCATTAGACATTATCTTTCCCTCATCTACTCCAGTGCACACTTAGTGCAGCTCAGTAGACCTAGCCTACATACAGAAACTGTAAACAATAGCTGTTTTCAGTTTCAATGTAGTTAGCGCCTCCCTTCAGATAGATATAAGGCAGTGTCCACCACTGATCTGACCAGATTTGATGAAGCGGTTTGGATGAGCAGAGAAACGTCTTCACTACTACAACTTTTTTTTGTCCAGTTGACAGGTTTTACTTTTGGCTTTTACTAAGGCTAATAGTAGTAATGATAAAGAGTTGGCACGTTCTGTCAAATATACATTTATGAAGCTCTATGGCACATTTGAAGAAAAGCAGTAGCATTTCCAGCAGGTTGCAGACTTTTAAAACAACGAAAAGTGTGCAAAATACACTATGTGCAGAAGTGAATTTCATTTGCATAGCGCGCCTTCTTTAAGAGTACTTTTGCATGAGTGCCAATGCTTCTTACTCAATGAGACGTAAGCGGTGAAGTGTCTGAGGCGGACATGCAGGACAAATATGGGGGAGTAGAATGCTGTGTTATCGTAGCATGCTCAGTGGTTACAGATTGTTTGTATTGAGAGTGGTGTGCAGACAGTCCCCAGTGACTCCAGAAGCTGTTATCTGCAGGAGGAGCAGCAGCCAAGAGCAGCCAGGGAAGCTCTGATCAAGTCCTGTCTCAATCTATTTGCTGGATAGTGTCAGTGCTATATGTTATTATTGTTCTTTTGTGTCTGATAACTTTGTGCTCAGAGGCTAAATAGTAAAAACGCTCCAACAATATCTTTCAATGCAGAGATCATAATGTAGTTTTTTGTTTTTTTTTTTTTTTACTGTAGTAGTAGCATCAGCATTTACAACAGTCAGTTTGTAGACTTTTTATTCCTTGGGTTTTTGTATTGGTGTGACAAACGGGAAACGGTCCAAAATGGTTATTGGAACATAAGCATTGCAAGCTATTAATAAAACATAATTGTTTCAGAATTTGCCAAATCCTACCAAAATATTACCCTCATAATTTGCCTCCAGAAATCGAGAGAAAGTGGAATGTGTTCTGGCAAAGTGCAGAACAAATTAGGTTAGAATAATCCGACTAGTTTAGTAGTAATTGTGAATTCAGCAGTCGGCTATTTATCCCATCTCTGTTTTGGCTAATAAAACTCATTTGTATTTCACCACTTTTTGCAGAATATTTGCAGTAGAATATACAGTTATTCCTCAAAAGTGTTGCGCAGCTGAAGTCGGAGTTATATTGCTTTGAAACATAAGCCCCAATGCAAACAGATTTAAATATATATTAAACTCACATCTGGATTTATTGTTCGCTTTTGTGGAGTCACGCACATTGGCGGATATCAGCAGCTCAAACCCCACTTCTCCTGCTCTTGCTCCTCTTTCTCTTTCTCTGTTTACCTCCACTCTGACCTTCTCCTAGCCTCTGGACATCCGCACATTTAGGGCAGGGTCACCTTAATCCACTTACCTGCTCCGTTCTGTGTAGGAGGCTGAGAGAGTAGGAGATACAGAGCGGAACATAACCTTTGTCATCACAATAGCCCCCTGTGTTGCCATGGTGTGCAGTACTTACCCCCGAAAGCCATAAGAAGCAGACATAGTGGCTCCAGTTTACGTGTGTAGCATGACGTAATGGGGAAAATGGTCATCTAGTTTCCCAGTCAGGGGTACACGAGGGCAACATTTTGTTACCTTACTGACTGACCTGGCATAATCCAATTTGGAGGCGCATTATGCATGTTTTCTCCTAGACAACCTGCTACCTGCTTGTGTCCATGTTATTGCTTTGCTAATAATGTCCCACAGTAGAGTATTAAACTTACTGTTACGGTCCTAGACGTTAAGTTCTTTTTGTTGTTCGTATTTAACATTGTGTTTCTTGTGTGCGTCCCTGAATCTTCTACTCTCCACATAATCATGGCTGTTGGGCCCCTTGGGTGTGATTGGAGGACTGATTCCCAGCCTGGCCAATCCTGGGGCCCACCTTCAGCCTCCTCCCACCCTACTTTAGAAGATTCGGGACACCTGTTTTGGGCTACTCTTCTGCGTGTAGTCAGTATGCAATTGCACGTGTCTCTTTTGGTCAAGTCACTACAGGGTGTAGTGACTCTGTGTTGTGAGACTTCGTCGTCAGTACTTTTAGTTGACTTTTTACCTTTGTTTTTGGTCAAAACCTTGCAAGGTACCATCTGTTTCAATATATTTGTTGTCTCCTTTTGCTCAGTTTACCTTTAACATCCTTGTTAATTAAATGACTTCTTAATTTACCATTTTCCATTTTGGCAAGGCAAGTTTATTTGTATAGCACAATTCGTACACAAGGTAATTCAAAGTGCTTTATATAATAAGAAAGACGGTAAAATCACACAAATCAAAACATAAATAATTACAAATAATCACCATAAAATTATCATTAAAACAGAAGAGTGCAGAATAAAAACCTTTCAGTCATATGCACAGCTAAACAGAACAGTTTTGAGCCTGGATTGTCAAAGTAGAGGCCTGTCTCACATCTTCAGGAAGACTGTTCCACGTTTTAGCTGCATAAAACTGAAACGCTGATTCCCCATGTTTATTCCTGACTCTGGGCACCAGCAGGAGACCATTTTGGTTTCTTTTGTTACTTCCCTGTCCCCACATGAGCTGGGTCGTAACACTTATGAGTATCCATTGAGGCAAGCAGGTGATGCCAAAAAAAAAAAAACACGATCTGTGGAGAGGCGACCCCGCTTACAGTGAAGATGCGTGTTTTTTAATTGTATTTTTGTGCTAAAAGAAGATAGATATGTTTAAAGTCATACGTGGAACATTCACGGCAAAGCTTAGGGTTAATTTTGATGTTATATTTAGTAAAGAATATAAACTTTACCAATCCACAAAAAACATTATACACCAGGGCGAATCCTGTCTTGCAATCTTAGCATTTGTCACCATCCCGGAGACTGTTGCCTTCTACAGTTCAGACCTCCGTGTTAGCGAATAGGGCAACAGCTCGTCATTAGCGCAGACTGTGTGTTTTTGTAATCTGAGCTGTAATAAACACACAACTGCTGACACTGAGATCTGTGAAGCCTTTGTGCGCGAATTGTGGCCAGTTGAAAGTGTTGGCACCATTCCCATTTCTGTCTCCAGACATCTGCATTTCAATCGTGCCTAAAAGCTCTGAGCGCGTCTGTCACAAGTTGAATGCTGAGGATGACTATGGTGCATGTGTGTATGTTTATTCATGTGTGCGTGTCCGCTAGGGAGCAGTGGGATGGTATGAGGCTGTACTCCCCCCCCCCCATTCCCCTCTCTTTTTTCCCCTCTCCCCTTTCCCTTTTCCGCTCTCTCTCTTCTCGCCCTCTCCCTTGCTGTCTGATCTAGCTGGAGTCAGAGCCAGCAGCCAACATCACTGCAGCAACATGGTCCAAAAAAGGGTTGAGCACCTCTGATTTGTGTAGTAGGTGCCAGCTGGATCACAACAAGTTGACCTTGCCACGCTTGCACCAAGTCAGTGAAATGAAGCTGCAGCATTTGTCACCCCGCACAAACGCACAAACACACACACATGCACTTTAACAAATCGACCTTGATGGTGGTTCTAGCAGTGTTGGAACAGAAAAGTAACATACCCTCTGCTGACTGGCCGCTGGGACTCAACTGACCGGGGCTAAAGGGTAGCATGGCTGTCAATCACGCTCTTTATTTCATAACATCTGGAATTACAGGTCAGAGAACCGCCCTGAGTTTGACTGGTGAAAACTGTACAAAGGGTGAAGATGGCAAGCTACGTGATATCTGCAGGCAACTTTCAAAACAAATTAGAAGTTAAAATTAGCGAGCTTTGTCAGCCTAATTATGTCCAACATGTCACCGACAACTGGACAATGTTGCTTGTGGTTAATCTCAAAGTAAACATGGTGTGATTGACTTAACACTGGAGCGCGGTCGGACAGCTTCAAACTATTGACGGTTTACGAGACGCCAGGGCTGCCAGCCACATTTTACCACTGGAGATACAAAAAACACCAGTTATTATTCATAATTTCTATCATTTTTTTTGCATTAAACTGTAAAAAAAGTGAGTATTTTTGCCATTTTGCAGTCCTACAGTCTCATAATACATAATACAAACAGGCAGATATGGGTAGTTCATGTTTAATGTCTACCTTACTAGTAACTTTTCTGGTGAAGGATTTGCCGCCTGCTTGTTTCCATGGACATATTATTGCTTTGGCATTTAACTTGTCCATATTCATTGATACAAGCACATAATACCACCAGGATAAATTACACGTCAGATCTGTGAAGACGTGACCCCACTCATATTAAGAGAGCATGTTTTTCAAGCTATTTTTGAGCAAACACATCTGTCTTTTGGTTAAGAGTGATGAGTTTAATGCCATACTACAAAACAATAACATCTTCATGGGGGACGAGCAGGTGGTTGGCCCTCCTCTACAAAAGTTGCAATTAATTTGGCCACTAACTCATTTCCCGTCTTTCGTTAACTCATTGCAAACGCCGAATGTCTCATGAAGAGTTATCAGATGCCGTGCGAGTGGTTGTCAGGGTTAGTGAATGGACCAATATGTAATCTCACTGTGGTGACACAAGCACTTTGAGAAACACACGATTCAATCTCTCATTCTGCTCGCCCATCTGAGCCAAAATCCTGACTCCGCGGCTGTCATGTCGTCTGAATCCACCACTCAAATTTCCAGCGGGCAGAGCAGCTGACTGACAACTGAGAGACGGCCCTTATCTGGGACCTTACAACCGTTTCATTATAAACGCAGGGACACAGCACTATCGCATGGAGGAGAGTCAATGCTCTGGGCTCCAGGGAACGAGGTTGAAAGGAGACTTTAGCTTCTGGGGTAGTTCATATAATTGCATCATACTTTCTTATTTTATTTATACATTTATGTGCTTTTATGGTTCTAGTGAGTACAAGAGACAATTTGGTACATAAACATCCCCGAAGTACACAAGAATGCTGCTGGGAAGGAGCATTTGTGCAATGTAATGATATTTAAATACAATTTGATAAAAAAATTTAAACTTAGAGCACTTGGAATACATCTCTGTCAATGCATTTGTAAGATTTTTCAGCGCTTCAAGTAAAAAAAGTAGTAGTTATCTTGATGTGAGTGCTTAAAATAAGAATTGTCAATGGAACAAGCTCAAAATGACTTGTTTTACTTAATACAACAAGTCTTTTTCGCTTGAAATGAGGAAAAAAATGCTACTGTACTTGAAGTAAGAAAAGTCAAAATATGCTCAATTCGAGATAACTACTACTTGATTCAAGCACTTTTTTTTACTGTATTATCTTATTTCAGATTTTACTTTTTGTAGGAGATTATCAGAGCTGTCCTGGATTACATTGTGTTGTGAGTTAAGTGCAGGAGTGTAGCAACAAATTCTATGTAAAAAATAATCTTGGGGGCCCACACTACATATTGTCTTATGAAAAATGCATATTAAAGACTTTGTGAGGGGCCCCTCCCTACACTGGGCCCTGGGTACAGTACCATTTACTCCCTCCCGAGTCCAACGCCCCTGGTTATGGGACGTTCTGACAACACAAACTGCTTCCCGATATTAGTATCTAGACAACTCATGGGACTAAGAACTCCAAATTAAGAAAGGAAGCATGACACACAGGGGTATTCGATTTGAACCTACAGTATTGGCATTTTTACAGTGGCTGCTCTTTCCATCTCCGTGACAACAGGGGGTGTCGTAAAGTACTACAAGTGTCTGCATCTATCTTCACACCATTCTGACACAAGGCGTAATGGACTCGCCTGTGGAACCAATGGTGTGGATCCATTTTGACTCTGGAGCTATGTACTGTGACCACTTGGACATAATCCCAGTAGTAGTACTAGTAGTGTGGTCAGCGTGGTGGCCCGGTCAGAAAGAGCAAAGGAGCTAATGACCCAAAGACAGGGCAGGGTGTTTTTCATATAGGCTAGTAGTATCTGACAGCTTGGGAGTGTTAGCATATCTTAAAAACTCCTCTTTGCCTTTTGCTCCAGACACTTAAGTCACTGATCAGGAGCCATCTTCATTTCCTCCGAACATATTTACTGCCCATTAATGGCGTGAAAAGAGCAAACAGACTGAAAGCACTTGCTATACATGAAAAATTGTGTCCATTTCTCTCCCCAGGAATGTGTGGGCAGGATTTTATGGTGGAGTCGGTTGACGTTTTCAAAGATGGAGGGTCAGAGGGGCTGTTAATGTTAAAAAAGAACAGAACAGTGCAGTGCATAAATTTACATAGGGCGGAATGAGTCATATAATGGAACATATTGAAGTTAATCATACCTTGAAGTAATGCAGCCCACATTAACACCGACTTTTTGGAAATTTTAACAATAAGACTCAAGAGACGGAGTTAATTGGAGGGCGGTATTTTGTGGTGTGAAGTGATGTTGCCAGGTATTCATTTTTATAGCTCTGCATGGAGCAATGCTTGGAATGAATGCTGACTTATGCTGAAAACCTATTTATAAGTTTATTTTAGAGTAAGTTAAATCGGTTCATACATCACTTTTTTTTTACTTTTTACAAAAACTTTTAAAAGAAAAATATCAAATAAAATTGCACGATAAAATAGCATGACACTCTAAACCTGTCAGCTCCAATGTGTATTTACTAAATTTTACCATAAAACTATTTGTCACATGAACAAAACAAAATCCATCCTTTAATAAAGTAAAATGTGTCTTGTCTCAGTGCAGGTATATTAAAAAAAAGTCAAAATGAGGCTGCTGTGACCATTATCCTCCATGACCCAAGAAGTGGCATTCTAGTTGTTTTTAGACTTACCGTTACGTCAAAACTCCAGTCTGGCCTCTGACAGTTGTGAAAAACGCTTATAAACTCTGCAAGGAATGTGTTATGAAAGTGAAGAATAAGATTGGACTGCAAACTATGTAAAAAAGAGATAGCTCTGTTTTGTTTTTTGTTTTTTTAAGATGGTAAAAAAGACACATACAGCACCTTTAATGCACAGAAATTGTATAGTCTAAAAATGCCTCAATACATAAATATGTTACAAAATTCTCTTCCGTACAACTTGTTTTGTTGTACTGCTTATTCAAGGTGCTCCATTTCCCCACCTACTAACTGGTCCCATTATTTTTAGCATGTGCACAGTCACTGGACCAGACACCAGTGGCACCTCTTCCATCAGTGTGAGCCAAACCCACATTAAACCTTTATAAATACTCTTTATCTCAATGAAGATATTTCTCTTCGTATCACTGTGCATCTGTGTGCTCTGCAACCTTTAGAATGATTTATATCTTGTTTGCTTTTAGCATTGGATAAATAAATAGAGTTTGTATTGCTCCTTGGTGTAATTTGTTATAAGCTCCTTTAAAACTTTGCCTAACATGACAATGACAGATTCTTCACAATAAACGCCTTGTTTAGAAAGCATAATTTAAGCTGGTGCCTTGTTAACTTTTATTGTCCTTTTGTATATGGAAGATTATGGGGGAAATAAACTCTACAACTACTTTGCCAACACATATTGATTGGTTGAATAAAATGAAAACAAAATATGGTTGCCGTGGCGCAGTGCTTCTCAAGTTATAGTGCTACTGGTGTATAAGTAAGTAGTTCATTATTTCTATGTGTAAATGCTGACCTCCTTCCAGTTCTGCTTAAGGGCGCGCTCACACTTATACTTGTTTGGCCCCGTTTAAGCCGACTTTTATTCTGATTTAGGCTCGGATCGGTCCTGTTCTAGTCCTGGTTTAGCATTTTCTAGTATATAAACTGATGCAGAAGCTATAGACAGGGTCCTCTTTTTTTGTCCAGTCACACATATTGTTCGATTAGTGTGAGGCAGTTGTTTCCATCTACCCCAGACAATTGATGGAGCCGAGTTCAATATTAGGAATTCCAACCACAAGTATCATAGCAACCAAAGAGCCAATCTGGAGCAAAGCTGTTGAAGGTAACGCCCCTTCCCACTTGTTTGACTGGGGGCGGGCACTTAGCAACGCTGTCAATCAAACCTGTTGCTAATGCTAGCAGGAGTGACCTCAGGGAAAGAAGGCAGCTGATTTGTCTCTTATTAATGTTCATATCTTGAGTTACAGACACAATAGCAAAATGAAAATACCAGGATTATGTCGACCGGGTTAATACAAACATTTGAAAACCAAAATGACGAGCCTGACGGCAGCAGGTACAGAGAGAGGAGCGACCGTTTTCTAATGTAAAGTGAATTGGAGCCAGAGTCCACGCAGCTGGAAATGCACCCATGATCACTTCCTATTTAGAACGTGGTGGCTAGCAGGTTAGCTATGTTCATTTTGCACAGTGGGCCAAAATTAAAAACTGACAAATTCACAGGATAAAATCAGTATTTATTGAAAAATTGATACCGGCGGCCAGCTCTAATGCACATTTGATATGATCCCATGGGCCAAATATAATTAAATCATGGGCAAGATTTGGTCCCCGGGCCTGAGTTTGACATATGTGGTCTATGTGGCCCTTTAATGCTGTGTTTGTG
Source organism: Periophthalmus modestus (assembly GCA_019594935.1). Taxonomy (NCBI): domain Eukaryota; kingdom Metazoa; phylum Chordata; class Actinopteri; order Gobiiformes; family Gobiidae; genus Periophthalmus; species Periophthalmus modestus. The sequence continues at coordinate 9,515,431 of JAIEZT010000068.1, forward strand.
CAACTGTGAACGCACTAACATTTCGGTCTGCCACTTCCTTGCCTCTGTGGAGATGTTATGACCTAAAAATTTCCACAGTGTGGCATTGACTTATCTATGGAGGGAAGCGTTTTCAGATCTACTTTAGTTACTACTTGACAGCACAGTTTTGCTAGTTGGTACTTGTGTTCAAACTTGCTACTGGCTTAGTAAGAAAATAGTCTTCTTTTTCTTAGCACACCATTCATTGCCTGGCGTTTGCTGGGGTCAGTGCAAGCACCCATTGACCAGTTGTGGCTGTGATTAATTTGTCTCCAACCCAGTAGCTGCTTTTGTATCGAACAGAACTCAATCACGTAGGCGACGAATGCCAGCTGGCTGTTGGGCTAGTAACAGGGAAAAACAAACAAACAAATGAAAAGGAGGAGAGGGGAAATGAATAGATGCCAGCACGGGCCAAGTAAACGCGGCTCTTACTCTGATTAAACATCGGGCTATTGAAGGGGAGGAAGCCATTAGAGATAGATTGTATTGGTTGTGGGGATGTCGGTGCAAGCATGTCGGCCTTCAGATGATCTGCTCACTTACTTCAGATTGAGCTTCTCTTTGTTTTGTGAATGGCCAGTGTCGAGTTTTTCAATGAGGTTAGCGTGATGTATGTACGGGCCTGAGTGCTTAGTATGTCTTCCCTGATCTTCCCTTGGTTGGGCTGTGTTTGAGAGGACAATACAGCCTGGCTAAGGTATAACTGTTAAAATATGGGAGTGCAGCAGGTTCCTGTATCGATTGTATTTTTATAAGAAATTCTAAAAGCAGCTGTACAATGTCTAACCTGATTATTTAAAGGTACCATCCATAACCTGCTCCCCCCTTCTCTGACCTGGGCTTTGTTCAGTCTTACCTGTGTTCTTTGGTCTTCTTCTCTCAGGCCAAAGCTGACACACTATCAGACTGCAGTAACATAGATAGCATCTAGTGGTGGTATGTGAGTATACAACAGGGCTTTTATGGTGATCTATGTAACATTTCTGTTGGGCAGGGCCAGGCCAGCCTATAAGCAGACTAAGCAGCTGCTTAGGGGCCCGAGGCCACCAGAGGGCCCCCAAGAGCCCATATATTTATATTGGAAAATAATATGTCAAGTTTATTGTGTGGGGCTTGTGTGTTTACATTGGCTTAAACATTTGTTTTGTATCTATAGTAGCAAAATATCTACTGCTGCCTACATTTTCTTTTGAGTCGGGCAGAGGTGAGGGCAGCTATGTTTTTACGTCGGTGTAAGGACCCTTTATAATGTAAATTTAAACCCACTGTCACCAACTGGAACACATTAAAATGAAGATAAAATTTATAGAATTTTTAAAATCTTGACCCCCCCTCCCCTTATATGTTTGTGTGCTGTTATTGTGACTGTGATAGTTGTGACATCCTGGATGTTTTAAGTCTGATGTTAGTCATATAAATACAAATACAATTGGTCAAGATGATGAGAGCAGAGTCAAAATCTTGTCAAATATGAATCACCAATAGCTGAGCCAGGAGGCATCCACTCTCGGGGGCCCCAGAGACAAATTCAGCTTAGGGCCCCCTGAAAGTTAGAGCCGGTCCTGCTGTTGGGGGTCTGCCACCTGCTCTGCTCCAGGATGGTAGTGCTTTTCTTGGAATATTTAGAATGGAATTAAATGTATTTTTTTATATTTATTCCCTTTATACCCTTAAAACCAAGTAAGATAATGCCTCAAAGTTAAATGCATATATAAAATCCTTACCCTGAAAAAGGCTGCTGAGGGCCGCTGTGTGTGCGAAATGAAAATCAGACAAATAAAGGCTTTGTAAACTAATGCATAAAAACTGCCTTGGCTTTTTTTCTTGCAAAGTACTAGCTCCTAGCCACCAATGAACACCTGTCAACAATACTGAGCATTTTTTTTTTCTTTTTCTTTTTTCAACATGTACAAAATTTATTGAAAAATGTTAATTCGATTTTTTTTTTTTTTTTTAATAAATTACCTGTCTCATATATCCAAAATCACACCTCTACAACCCCATATTTTACACTTATCTATGTAAAGGTTTGCCAAATTGCCTTGAGTAGACCATGCATTTAGGACAGCTGTACTCCTCCCACTACAAACCGTCACAGTAATGAAATGTTTTGCAGCTGTCACCTGTCGTCTGTAATGTTGCGCCGCATTCATATCCTGTCACTAGATTTCAAAGTCACGCTGTTCGTACACATTTCCTTTGCTTTCTCTCATGTTCGTGCCATGCCTGTTTGCCTCCTCTAGGTGCCAGCGTATGGTTCGCTTCACTAGATGCCAACAGCCTGCGAGCACCAAAGTACCGGATCCACCACAACGTGTGATAATCATTTCCTAGTCTTAGTATGACAGAAAACAGACAAAAACGACACTAGTCTAGTAAAGACCTGCACAATCTCAACGTGTCTGACACCTTTGAAGATGTCTGGGTTTACACATCCATCTGCACAGGCTAGTCCTCTTTAAAGGCATTTGGATTAAAGCTATAGGGGTATTTCTGCACAAGATGACCTGAAAAAGCACCTGAATGCCATCATGAAAAAATATTTTTCATTATCCCTGGTGATGAGCGACTGTACCTCAGTCAGTAGAGCGTCTGTCCAGGTATCCGATGGTTGGCAGTTCGAATCCCGCTCTCGACATAAACATCATTAATTGAGAGATTAGATCAGGAGTGGGAAAACTTTTGACACACCTGCTACAGTGGGTTCTAACATTTGACACAGGGGCCGGGACAGGATATATGTATGTATATATTATATAGAGATTATATATATGTAGCAAAGCATATATATATATATATATAGTACAAATGTTATAAATGCATTAATAAATTATATATATACATATCATATGTATACAAACATTAGAAAGATTTGGGTTTTAACATGCCTATTTTAAGCAGGAATATGCAAGGCCTCATAGTAGCCCAAATTGTGTTTCCAAATGCCATTAATTAAATTAATACTGAATTTATGACCCAAATTTCAGTTAAACAAACACAGCAGAAAAACTTGCTGTGGTTTTGTCCTTGGGCAAGGGTTTTACCCTTACCTAGAGTTTGTTAATATAATGAATGGTCACGTTGGGTGAGCCGAATTAATAAGCGCCAAAGTGCCGTCCGGGGGAAAAGTGCTATATAAAAATGTGACCATGAGGATATTAATACCAAAATAATGTCTATTTATTTATTTATTAAGTGTGGTGAAGTGTTTTACATTACAGATCTTATTTTGTTTCCATGGGAGGTGAAAAAGAGTGTCTTGTTACAGAAGTATTTGTTATAAGGGACGGCAGATAGAAAGTAGCTATCGCTGTTTTTTATTAGCTTAATGTCTCTGTATATTGTCCATTCAAATAAAAACTAAACTAATTATGTTGGATCAGTATTGCAAGTCTCAGCCTCAGTACTTGATATTCAAAACAGAACAACTTGTAACAACCATATCTTCCATATAGGGGCATTATGTAAAGCATGAAGGGACTGTTATGCATATGTAATGAGTACGATTTTGAGTTTGATTGGAGCACAAGATGCTGCGGTGTAATCAAGAGCTAACAGGAAGCTAGGAAATGGAAAATGTAATTGGATGCCTTGAATGACGTACTAATAGCTCCATTCGGCCAGATGAATTGAGAAGTGAGGGACAAGAGACATACAGCTCTGCACTGCCGTATCATTAAGTTGAGTTATTTAAGACCAGCCTTCAACTCCTACATAAGTCTACTTTTAAGACTCCAAGAGAAATTGAACTCTCTGCTGGATTGTTAAATAATAGTGGGTAGGAACGAAATACACAAGATGATGCATTTTAGCTTAACATTCCCACAGTAGGGCTAGATTTTATATTTTAGTTGTAAATCCCCAAGCTGTCATGGAGGTCGATATAAATGCGTCGGCATATTGTGTAGTACTGACATTGGGACTTGACATCTTTTATTTTAATGGTCAAACTATTACTCATTACAAGACTTGGAGCTACCATTTACACAGAGGGGCAAAAGACATATTGAGATCAGAAAAAGTTCGATTTTTGGAAGAGTTTGGCAGAGTTTGGCAGTTCTTCGGGTGAACAGACTGAACTTGTTGGGAGTTACTTTTTTCTATATTTACTCATATGTTTAACACTATGACTAGTGATGCAAATAGGTTGGACCATTTTTACAAGCAAATCATCTATTTAAACAAAAAATATAATATATATATATATATGTATATATATATATATATATATATATATATATATATATATATATATATATATATATATATATATATATTATATATTTATTTTACATTTTCAGAAAATGGTAGGGCATCTTCACCAAACTTTCATCTAGATCAGGGGTGCCCAAAGTAGGGCCCACAGGCCAAACTTGGCCCTCGAAGTGATCTCTAATTTGACCCGCAAGAAGACTCTGAGATTTTAAGAATAATCTATTTTGATTCAATTTTGTAATTAAAAGAAGATGGGAAAGAGGCCAAGCCTGTCTATATCCTAATACTTAAAGTCAATTTAATGATACATTTCTTTGCAGAAGAACATTTTTATGTGCAAACTGTCATTAGGGTTGGCTCTCAATCCCGCTCATTTTGGCCCACAGTGGAAAATACTTTGGGTACCTCTGATCTAGATATCAAGTGTGTAACTTTTCTGTTGTCTCTGCTTGTATCCCGGGAGGTGCTATTGCTTGCCATACTGCGTTTATTCATTACTGTATTTTATTTAAAAACAGGTTTTATATTAAAAACACTTTTATAAGTATAAAAACAAGTATTCTTACAGTGCTCGAGCCTGCCTTTCCACAGATTTGTCCTGTATTTGGTCTGGTAGTACCTGCCAGACTTCTTGTCTCCATGGAGATGGCTTTGTTTGATACTGTGAAACTTTTCAGGCTGGCATTAACATCCCCATGGAGACAAGCAGATAATAGACCCTCTACCAGAAAAGTTCCAAAGTAAATGTACTCCCCTGAAGTGAATTTGAAAACTACTTTATTCTTTGTCCCTCTGTTGTGGTTAAACATACATAAGATACAGATGCTATCCTCTCTAAACCCATTGTCTGTACCAACCCCATCCCCTTAATGAAGCACGCGGCTGGGGGAAGTCAGATGTGACTTAATTAATGAAGACACAACCGGCTCGGCTCATATGGTGCCTTTACTGCAGGCTCCCAACAGCAGCAGACGCCAGGTAGTATTAGAAAGCACTTTTTCTCTCCTCTCATAAATTTGCTCGGCCAACGAGACATGCCTCTTACCACTAAAAGGTCATAAACTGGCTCCAGGGGCCTTTTAAGCACGTCCTCTGGCTTTGTCTTCTGCCCTCATCTCACTGCACTGCCAGAACATTTAGAGTTCAAATCAGAGATGCTGCGGGGCCAGCAGGGACAGCAGCAGAGAGACGCCATAGCTGTGATGGGAGGACGAGTGTTGCTTCAAAATCAAAATAAGCTGAAAAGAATAGTCAGCCCAAAAGTTTGAAGTAGAAGGTAACAGTTCCTCTAATAAATCCACTTAAGTATGGAATAACTGCACAGATATAGTGAACAATTAGCCATTATGAAAGAAAAAATGGAATGGATAATAGAAAGTAGAATATTCTATAGTTTTCAAAGCCAATTTAATATAGTGCTGTAGATTTTGTCGCCCACATCACAGAATTTCCAGTTTGAAAAGTTTTCTGAAACTACACAATGTTAAATGCATTTGCAAGTAGTGACCCACCACCTTTTTTGTGATCAAATTTGTATTTAAGTATCAATCTCAACTGCAGCTATATATAGATTATAAAATATATACACAAAAAAAGTTAATAGTTAATAAAATGTTAATAATATGTATAATAATAAGAGTAATTGTAAAAAATACATATTAAAGACAATATAAATACAAAATAAACATATAGAAATAATACAATGTAATAATAGCAAATAATATAAATAATATAAAAAGTAAAATAATGAAAAAGAAAATATTCCAGGTTCCAGGTTTGAATTCCTTCCATACAGTAATTGCAAATTTCCTCCATCCAAAGACATCAGCAGAAATTGCATTATACATATTCATTATGTACTATACATACAAAGAAACTGAGTGTACACATACATGTGTCGTTCATGAATATACAGTTTGACAGAAGCATCCACATAGTGTAAAAGTTGGCTTGTAAGTTAGACCAGCAAAACATGTTTTTGGCTTTTGCTCTGTGCATTCAAGCAGCAAGAAAACTCCAGCTGAATTATTTCTCTGTAAGATAGACCCACCAGCTTATCAGGTTGTTCCATGGCTTTTCGTTGATTTGTTGTTTTTTTTGTTTTTCTAATGTACGTAAAGCTTTTAATGTTCAGTGTTGTTCGTTTTTACATATTGCAAAGACAAAAAAGGATACTACCACAAATCATCTTTTTACTAGTATATTTCTTTACTACAACTTCCTCTAGCGAGAGCAGAAACCCGTTGAATATAACTTGCCCAGCTTTTCTAAACGGTAAAGAACTAGGATCACAAAGGCTCAACATTTTACAGTGCACAAGCCGACTGGAGTCAAAATGATGTGAAATCAATGTGTGGGACAATCAAGACACTTCACAGGCTTGTTTGAATGAGTTACAGCCCTGAGCCCGCTGCCTTACCCTGGCTCTTTTGAACATCCCTCTCGTAAAAGTGCAAATCCACTCCTTTCCTCCATACAGCGCTCCTCTGACCCAATGGGAACAAAGTGATTAATTACATCTTGCTGCATTGTCTTCCATCTGGCAGGGTTACATATCTCCCTGGGATGAATGACTGCTTAAACTACAACCAATTCATCTGTACCCGCGTTCCTGTGCCACTAAAAGCCATCATAATTTGAGTGCAAATGAGCCATTTTGTCTAATAATTAAAATGGCTCCCCTCTCTATATGAACTGCGTGCGTTTATAGCGCTTTGCCATTAGACTCCTCTGTGTTTCTCCATTTGACTTAGAACAAACAATCTCCACAGCATATGGCTCTTCATAATGTTTTGGGAGCACTTGCAAATTCAATATTAGCGAGTTCAGGTCATGCAGCTTGTTTTGACGCCATTTTTCAAGTCAGAAATACACCAGCTTAGTTTCTTGTTTATGTAGCGTCATAATGCTCTGCTTCAGTTCATTTTAAACACTGATATATTAGTGTTGAAGGGTAATTTCTTCATCCAATAACAATGATTTAACAGCATTTCTGCACAAAAAAATCACCAAAATATGTACTTAGGAAGTTTGTGTGGTCTTGATAAATGGTATTAGAAACTTTATGTATTAATAATAATGATAATGATAATAATGATAATAATAATAATATATATATTTTTTATGTCTTTATCTATTCATTTATTTTTTGACTGGCCTTTCAATGATGTTAAGATTTTGTTTATGTAATAGAGCTATAGTAAAATTAAATGCAGCAGGGGCATGTCCTGGGATGTGCCCAAAGGGATGGCCCAGCTCAGTGTTTTAGTATTAACGCCTTTTCCTGCCTGCACCTCTGGTTTAGCAGGGAGCGGACGCTTAGCAACGCTGTCAGTCAAATCTGTTGCCAACTCTAGCGGGAGCAACCTTTGGGAAAGAAGATGCCTGATTTGTCTGTTCATGTTTATATCTTGGTTTACAGACACAATAGCGAAATAAAAATACCAGGATTATGTAGAATGGGTTAATATATATTTAAGGATTAACTAAGTGTGAAATAATTAACCCATTAGCCAATTAACTGCTAAATAAGTGTTCATTAAGGTCGTAATTAAGTAGTTACTAAACATGAATCATTATTAATTGTTTGTTCATGCTTTATTAAGGCTAAGTAGGCTATAGTTATTATAAAGTGTTACCTTTTATTTTTACAGAGAGTGGGGTGACAATTTTTTCAATGTAACGAACTGTAAAGCCAGAGTGGATGGAGCCAGAAGTGCCCCCATGATCACTTTCTATTGCATCAGAAACGCTATTTATATATGTTGTCTGTGGGTGACACTCAAGGTGCCTGTCACATTCCACGAACACCACCCTTGACCACCTCTAAACAAGATACATTGCACTTTTAAAAATTGGAAACACATACTCTAGTCTATTGTTGTTTTCAATTTAACCTTTATTATAAAGAATTACATTACATTTTCATTTTGCACTTAGAACAACATGACCACTCTGCTCTCCAGTACTTTCTTTTATTCCTGTAAAAAACAAACACAGTGTAGCAGACCCTTATTCCAACTCCTACAGCCTTCTGCTATAATAAAGTGTGGCAGGGGGTTGTCAGATTCAGGCTATAGGAAGAAAACAGTGTTTTACAATAAAAATAGTCTGAACAAAAAGCTCACTGATGAAAGTCGAAACAACGCGGGATCCTTAGCAGAGGTACTGGAATCTTCAAAGTACTACAACTTCAAAATACTGTGGAAGATACTACTTATTCTTTGCAAAATGGAGGTTGAATATAAATGTGTGATCAGCGTTTGTGGTTTCTGAGTTCATTAATCCACTAGTGAGAAGTATTTCTTTCTCTTTTACATAACCTTTTTAGACCCTATTGAAGTTTGTCAGAAAGGAGCAGAAAGTAGTGATTAGCAAACTTCAAATTTACTTTTTACAAATGCGACACACTTGTGGGCTGAAAAAAATGGCTTGAGCTTCACATCGCATCAAGGACACAGAGCTGTGCTAATTATTCAGAGCGTTACCTTTGTGGTTTCAGGGGAGCAGGAGGGCATAGTAGACTGACAAAGTACTAGTACAGGCAGTGATTAAAAATGAAAACTGCCAGACATGGTGGTGAGCTTCAAAGCTGAGGAAAAAAATGCTATAATTATACTTATCATGTAGAAGCATTAGTTTATAGCGTAAAGTACTGCATTTTCTGGAACTTTTCTAGCACCTCCATGGAGATGATAATGTTTTGCCTAGAATATTTCACAGTATGGCATTACACTTATTTGTCTTGGATTTATTCAGTTACAGGTGTTACGTTATATTTCACAACAATACCTGGGGTTTAATTAGTACCATACTGTGGAAAATCCGAGGTCAAACAATAACGTATCCATGGAAACAATCAAGTGGCATACCCTGCTCCAGAAAAGTTACATAGTGGCCCTTTAATTTGTGTTGGGTATTTACAGTTTTTTGTAGGATTGGATGTGTATTGCCAAAAATAGCAATAAATCTGCATAACTCCACATAGCACCACATAAGAAATACTCACAGGCTGTGTCCGAAAGTTCATCCTAGTCCATAACCCCTTATTAAGTACGCTTTAGCAGTATATATAACGCACTCATTCACAGAGCGACTCCGACACACGGCTCACTACATTCAGGGCACGTGACTCTGGGTCTGGGTGAAAAAAAACTCCACCTAAACTCTGATAAAACTTGATTTCTGTCTTAAATAATCAGCAACTTCTACTGGCGCGCATTTAAAAAGAGGTATAAAACATTACTTTTTGAAAATGACTGCCATGGTTTGTAGTTTTTCTTTTGTATACACATTGAGTCATATGTTGTAGTGCGTTATTATTAAATAGGATAAGGCATTATAAGTCATTTTTACTTCAGCATAAACCCTCAGTCATGATAGAAATGTTATGTACAACCTTATACAAGTTGAATAATGTTTGATTTTGAATGTTATGACCGAATACTACTTTAAACGGCTCAAGCTAAGGTAAGCAGTTAATGCTAGTAACTTTACACGCAAACGGTTTATTTAAAAGTGTTTTAATCATAGTCAAGAATCAACAGTGTGATAAAAGAGCACTTCTCTCTGCTTTCATTCAATCGTGTTGTGTCCAGTTAAAGACCTGTGGCGGTTCACTGTTGTTTTTTCGACTCCTGCAGTGCATTGTGGTCTATATTGACCTGTCTAGTGACCAGCGCTGGAGACTACTTTTCCAGGTACACTGTGAGAAATTTTGAGTGCACTACTTTTTGGACACTTGGACATTCGGACACCACTAGAAATGATGTCGTAATTAGTGAAAAGTGTTGAAATTTGGGGACAGATGTAGTTTAGAAGAAAGCGCTTTATGGAACATCTGCAGAACTTATCTAAAACATGCAACGATAAAGGAAAATTGAATTCTGTTAGCTGGAATTATGTCAACTCATCTAGCTGACATAAATGAAGGGCTATGTGATATTGCCATAAATGCTCAAATAAAGCAAACATTTTCATCTAATCTTAGTTTCAAAATGTTTCTCTAAAATTAAATTACAGTCAGCATAATGTGAATATTAGATCTGAGTAGGCGGTTTCCTTTCTGTAAGTTATGTTCCTTTTGCTCTACCTCACTGCAGGCAGGAGTCACAATGTCTGGGGAAGCGGGGCCTGAGTGTCCGGGCTTTTTGATATAGCATGTCGCTAGCCTCAATGTGTCTGAATATTGAATCAATGAGGCACCCCGGCACGGAAAAACCAATATGTAATTTCTCCCTAGACATTTCTCCTATGTGTGTGTGTGCACCCAGCAGCGAGCAAGCAATGCATTCAGCACTATTCATCCAACAAGGTAGTGCCGGCACGACAAATGTGATGGGAAAGCGCTGTAACCAACCACAAGAAAAAGAAAAAAGCATAAGTAGTTCCCAGGAAAATGATGTTTACTTCAATATATTCCACAACTTGTGCCACTTTAGGATCAATGCCTGGCTTCTGCCATTTGTCATGTCTGAAAAGTACATTTTCATACCAAGAAAAGTTTCAAAAATGGCTGCATCACCTGCGTGTCCCAATGCAGGTGCAACAGTCCAGAATGCATACTGCTGATTTATGCAATTCGTCATGTGGAACAGAAAATAAATAAGGATTTTGATGAACACCGACGGAGTGCACTGGCAAAGAGTAATTTCAAAATAAGTCGGGGGAATATGTAGGACACATATGGGGTGACTAATACTGATAACTGGCTTGACTTTAAATATAGACTTACTGCAGTACACTGAAGCTCACTGCGAGACACATGGAAGGCTTGTGGATTGTGCTTTTATTATTCCAAGCTGAATTGTTCATTTTTATTCCAAATGTAAAGCTTGTATTTATTTTTTTAGACTTGTTAATCATTTCTTCAAATATTGATTGTGCATTTAAGAGGTGTGTCTTGAAATAGATTTGTTTGAAGATGCCTCAAATGTTGTGTTTTTTTGTCACTTTTTTAAGCACAACTTGGGAATAGAAGACATGTTGGAGGCTACATCTATTAGTATTCATTTATCACTGTTTTTCGGGCAGTAGAAACCTGTCCCAGCACCCATGGGGGTTTTTGCTGGTGTATAGACCAAAGACAAGGACATAGGAGTAGTGAGTAGCCAATGATGTACAGTTGTTGGTCTGTGTTGGTGATAACAATCCTTCACTAACTTGGCCAATAGTTACTTGATAATAAAAGTGAGACATATCAATAGCTGTGATGATGTACAGTGATATTTCAGCGGTTTTGTGTTTAATTTTACAGTTCATTCACTTTTTGTGCGATACCTGAACCCAAACCAAGACATTAGGTGCACAGATATATTTTAACACTTCTTAAAGGCCAACTGTGTAACTTTTAGCCAAAAAAAAGAAATAAATAATTAAAAGCTTGGATGTTTTTATTGCACTGAAAAACATTGAAAAAAACATGCATTCTTACTGTGAATCGGCTTGCATCTCCACAAACCTGACTCTTTATATATTATATTATATTATATTGCCCCCTTGGCCATAGTATTCTACAGTATGGCATAAAACTTGGAACTTGTACCAAAAGTGTGGTTTTAATTTCCCATTTCCATAAGATCGTGCAAGTGCCTCCAAAAAGTTAACATCTTGCTTTAATAATAATCCTAATTTGAAATAAAATACACTAAAATATTATGATTATTATTATTATTTGCGTACAGAGGCTCTCACAAATAAGCATTGTCATTTTCATAGCTTCACAACTGGGATATTTTCACTCTGGGATGTTTGTCCGTTGATCCAAAGGTTGACGGTTCAAATCCCGCTGTCGACATAAACATCACTGGTAAAGCGGTCAAATCCACTGACCTACAGGTTGCCGGTGCGATTCCAGGTCCCACAAATGAATACATTACATGTCATTGTATCCTTGGGCAAGACACTTCACGACTCACCCACTCCTTGGTGTAAATCGCTAAAGCGCCTTAAAGTGCCTTGAGGGTGAAAAAGCGCTGTCTGAAAATGTGACCATTTCCCATTTAACGCACGCACAACTGAGAAAGAGCACTAAAATATGACTCCAGATGTGTCGCATAATATTCTGGTGTTAATTGTCCCCACCTTTTCTAACAACCTTTAGCCTGCCACCATTCAATTCCATTTAAATCTTCCATTCAAAGTTAATTATACTGCTGTGTGACTCATTACTGAAACCCATAGCCATATATTACCATTCACTGCAATGCCTTTCATGGGATGTTCTTTGAATAGGCCCTGGCAAAAATACCTCGCAACACCCCAATATTAACTCCCTGTGGGTTTCAAACAAAATACTTTATTCCATTCTAAACTGTTCATCAAATTCTGATAACATCCTCCCCGACAAAATACAAGTCTGTAATCTCGATGTGAGTAAAGGTATTGTGTATGGCTTCGGCACGCTCATCTATTCCGGCTTATCTTGAAGTATCCCTATTTACATCTTGTCAGCGGTAGATTTCGAAACCTCAGAAGATGAATGTAAACTGGAGTCACCCTCTGTTTGTGCTTTGTCGCTGCTAAACACAAGAGTTTTGATGTGAAGGCTTCAGCGTGCACCGCCATTAGCCACAGTCGCTAGTTGGGGATCTTGTTATTTTGTCTCCAAACAAGGCTCTGTGTCCACTTAACTCTTGCTTGTGCCGGAACACCAGAACCAGATGATGAGGGATGACCTAGATTGCCTCTGTGCAGTGTGTGTTAGAAAACAAGGTGGCGTTTCTATCCGGGAAGCTTTCGACTTATTCCCCCTGGCCCTCATCAACAAAAGGCACAAACATAGCAATCCTCGGCAGGCGGCTAGAATTAAAACCCATTCCCAGGACTTAACTAGCTTTGTGTGTGCGGAGTGATAACTGGGGGTATGCAGGGTCCTTTGGTGGGACTCACAAGACTTTAGAGGATTTATGGCTGCATTCGCATCAAAACTGGGACCAAATGAGGATGAAACCCAGAGCTAAACCAGGACTGACCAGAACCAAACCGGGTCTGTATCATGACTAACCTTGTGCCAAACTAGGACCAAACCAAGATGGGTGTGGACGCTGATGTAACTTTTAAGTCTCAGATTAGTGTCTTTTCCAAGATGAATACTGGGTTAGGCCTGAATTATTACTAATTAAAGGTGTACTATGTAATTTTTCTGCTGGGTGATCCACAACCTGCATGTCTTGGAACAGGGCCGAATAAGCAGAATAAACGGCTGCTTAGGGTCCCGAGGCCAGCAGAGGGTCCCCAAGAGCCCATGCATTTATATTGAAAATAATACAATATATAAAGTTTTATTGGACACAGGGTTTATGTATTTGCAGCCGCTTAAATATCCCTCTAAAACAATTACATTTGTTTTATACCTATAGTAGTAAAATGTCTACTGCTGCTACATTTGTTTTTTAGAGCCCCAGAAACAAATTCAGCTTAGGGCCCCCTGAAAGCTAGGACCGGCTCTGTGTTGGAAATTTGATTTGCTATTACACAGTATGGCATTAGTTATCTATTTTGGATGTAGTCATGTAATGTATGCAGGTGTTTAATTTACTCAAAAGTACCTTGAAAACATACATTTATGGGGTCACGTTTACACAGACCTGACTTGTAATTTGGTCAGGTGGCGTCACTGGCTTGTTCTCATACATTTAGAGTGATTTAAGTTAGTGTCATACTGTCGAAGGTTATAGGTAGGGCTAAGTAGATGGCGATCCTCCATCCAAAATGTGGCACAGTGCTCTGGTTTAGTCTGAAACAAAAAGATAAATAAAATAAACAAGACTAGTTCTGATTTCAACATGTTTATTCAGTCTATTTTTTGTTTAGATCTAATTTAGCCAAGTTTAGTGAGTTAATTTAGTATTGCAGCGAAATACTTTGAAAAGTTAGACCATCACACTCTACTTCAACTCAATAATAATAATAAAATGCATTATATTTTCTGCCAATTTAGCTTTTCTCTGGGGACGCTTTTCCATTCATATCCAAATGGGGCGTCTATAAATATGTAGGCAGCACAGTGCAATGCTATTCAACCGCAACATCCACTTAGCCCTAATACAATTAAAATGCAAGAATTCCCCCTTTTTAATCAAACAAGCGAAATCGCCTTTGAATTTAAATTCCCCTTATTATTGTGACACACCAATTAAACTGGAGCCATGGCCGAGAGCTAATTAGCAGAAAATGGAAGGTTTGATCAGTAAAAAGAGAAAGTACATGACTGAACTGTACAATGTTTTTCTACGGTATTTATACGTGGAATGGGACATTGTTTTAATTGGAGAGTTAATGAGGACTGTTACATGAATGGGAAAGCGTTCTATACAAGGCATTAGTAAAAGGCGCTTAATTGTGATAATGTAAAGCTCTTTTGAATACCAAAGGTGATCTTGTAGATGAACAAGTGACAAAGCCAAGAGACGCACTCCAAGAATTATTATAAAGGAGTTAATAAAGTGTTAAGTGGAGAGTATTCATGTTACGGAACAGAAGCAAATGTTCATATGTTTTTTTATTATATAGAGATTGTTATGTGTCATGACATGTTTTCAGTTAACTCAGCAATTAACCAGTGGACACTAGATTCTGCTTCATGTTCAATTCAAGATTTTGTTGCCCTGTAATATAAAACAACAGCATCCAGCACGGCACCATGGAGTTTTGATGTGCAACCCTCACCAGTAACCCCCATAAATAACCACTATGTAAACATTATTCAAAAGTACAGGGGCACCCAAAAGTCGCTGACACTTTTAAATCTTCAATAGCTCCTATAATTCTAAAGTTATACTCACCAAAATTTAGCAGTAGGTAAACTGAATCTTCTGAGATTTTTGGCAATATATACGATTATAATTGTTCGCTCACACTTATCATGTATCACTACTTAAACTAGAGGAAGTAAAAATGACCTAATTTTAAAAAATAATCTTTTGTAAGTGTGCACCATTTTCGGTTTTTCGGTCACTTTGCATAACATTTGAAAGTATTTCCGGGCTTATGGCTCTTATTTGATCCTACGTGTAATTGTCCTGCCAATTACACGCTTGAATAATACTGTACCTTTCTTCCAGCGTGGTGGTTATTGAGACCTAAACATGAATGGTAAAAGGTCACCTTTTTATATAGCACTTTTCCACCTTCAAAGCACTCAAAGGGCTTTTACATCAAGGAACCATGCACCCATTCACACACACACACTCACTCACACACACACACACAAAAACCGTGGAGTACCCACAGGATCAAATTTGGCCGCAGTTTTCCACTCACTAACCCTGAAGAACCCACAGGGTCAAATTTGGCCGCAGTTAATTGCTACCACCCAAAATTAATAAACAAAAAATATATATATGTCAAATTTCCATTGAAAAAATTCAAAAAGCGCCACTTCTGACCCCTGCATAGAAACACCTAGTGGATGAATATTGAACTAAAATGAGCCAGAGGGATAGTGACAAGATGGCTGACCTGTTGAGCTAGAAAACCACCCAAACAAAATTGTCTTCTCGCAAATCAGTGGTTGGTAAAATTGTGGGGTTTTTTTTGTTAATCTTTTTAGTAATAGCTTGCAGAATGTCTAGAAGTATGATTTATATTCTTTTTGGATAAATTAGTAAGCCCAATGGGTCAAATTTGGCCCTGATCCTAAATTAGGGAATAAAAGGTTAAAATTGAAAAAGTGGATATTTCAGTGTTCAGTGAACTTATAGCAGTAATTTTGTTCAATGTTCATAATTTTCCAAAGAAGAAAATGGTTCTTGGGTTCTCCAGGGCTAAGCGTCTTGCCCAAAGACACAACAACAGAATTCATACTTCTTGTCACTACTTTACCAATGAGGGCAGGATTTGAACAGAAGACACTCTACCTACTATGTATGTATGGTTTATATTTTGTCTACAACTCACACTGACTGAATGATTGTGAATTAGCGCAGCCTAGAAGATTCACGGCTTTACATCTGTACTGATCTAATATGACTAAAACACTAAAAAACAGTTCTTAATGATTCTATGATTTACCAGCAGAACGAAAATAAGTAATATGATTGGTATATGTGGTTAGAAGTGAAAGCAGCAAATCATGTACATAACCCCCCGCCCCTTTTCTATATCTGACAGCTTATTTCTATATTGCGTAATACTTGGATACAGTTGAGATTCTCTGAGGTGTTTAGCATATGACAGCGTCGTGGAGCCCTGCCAGCATCTGCACTCAAAACGAACCCGAGCACGACTGGCCAGCGCACGGGGCTAATTGATGTGAGACTGGGGATGGACGTGTTGTGGGATCAGCCCCCCTCTCTCTCCTGAGGCCCAGCAAACAGATGAACATGGCACCAGCTCAGGTCTCCATGTGCCAGGCCTATAATTATGCATACAGGGAGGGGGCACGGTTCCCTGATAGTCATTCAATATGTCACTCTGGAAATAATGATAGGCTTACACGGACGGGCCAAAACACAAACATAATAATTGCCGTTATCAAATGTAACAGTAGTTGGAATTTAGAGGTTTTTGCACGGGTGTTTTTTAAAGGGATATTTTCAAGCATATATGCACAGGAGAGCGCTTCAGATAATATGTTGGTACACAGGCTGGTAATGAATACTCTTGACTCCCATTGATGATGCTAAACAAAACAGCGTTATAAGGAAACACAGTGGGTTAGCTGCAGTTTTGTAAGGACAGAGAAGGAATAAAACAAGTTGGAAAAAACAGGTGTTCTTTAACAGTTGAAAACATATCTGAAGTTGCCCATTGCTTAACATGTGGCTGCGTCAAATGAAGAGTGTGCAGGTGTACTATAATCCATAACCTCTACTAACCCATTATGATGTACACTTGTTTGTTTTGTCAGTAGACTAAGACATTGAAAAAACTACACCGACATATTAATTACTACTAAATTATAATTAGTGTGTCAAGTTTATTCAGAATGATTCAGGCTTAGTAACAACTTAAGGACTTAATTAACAGCCGCACCCTAACTCCTACCCAGTCTCTTAATTAAGTAGTTACTTAGCCTTAATCTTTGCAGTGGTGGAAGGTAACGAAGTGAAAGTAGTAAAGTACTGTACTTAAGTAAACGTTTTATGTATCTGTACTTTACTAAAGCACATTTTAAAGCACTTTTTTTTTTAACTTTACTTTTACTACATAAAAAAGTTGGGGGAAAAAAAAAAATCATCCATCCATTTTCTTCCGCTTATCCGGGGCTGGGTCACGGGGGCAGTCTAAGCAGGGACTCCCAGACTTCCCTCACCCCAGACACGTCCTCCAGCTCCTCCGATGGGACCCCAAGGCGTTCCCAGGTCAGCTGAGAGACATAGTCCCTCCAGTGTGTCCTGGGTCTTACCTGGGGCCTCTTCCCGGTGGGACATGCCCGGAACACCTCCATGAGGCATCCTGAAGAGATGCCTGAGCCACCTCAGATGGCTCCTGCATACTCCAGATACTCCGAGCTCCTCCCATGTAACTGAGGTCCTGACCCTATCTCTAAGGGAGCACCCAGCCAGAGGAAGAGGAAGCCCATTTCGACCACTTATATCTGCGATCTTGTCCTTTCAGTCATTACCCAAAGCTCATGACCATAGGTGAGGGTGGGAACCTAGATTGATGGGTAAATTGAGAGCTTTGCCTTTTGACTCAGCTCCTTCTTTACCACAATGGTCCGATACAGTGACCGCATCACTGCAGATGCTGCACCAATCCACCTGTCAATCTCATGCTCCATCCTTCCCTCACTGAACAAGACCCCGAGATACTTGAACTCTTCCGCTTGGGGCAAAAACTCTTCACCCACCCGAAGAGGGCAAGCCACCTTTTTCCTGTCGAGAACCATGGCCCTGGAAAATATATATCAATTCAATTCAAAATCACTACATACAAGTCTTTTAAGATCTCAAAAGTACATCTTGAAAAGAGTACTTTACTGGTTTTACTTTATGTGATACTTTTAATTTTACTTGAGTTTTTTTTTTTGCTTGTTTGTTTTGCTCCAGTATCTGAAAAGTGAATGCTTCTTCCACAGTTGAATCATTGGTATTACCATTATGTGCTCATTATGAATTAACCCTTTCCTCATGTTATAATAAGGCTGTAAATAGTGTAGCTATTATAAAACGTTGCCAGATAGTGCCACGTGAAACTCAAATCTCTACTTGATTTACATACTGCACTCCATTCCTCCGTTATGCCACCACTGCGTATTCCCACTGAGTAATGTTATACCCATGACCATTCTTGGCGTGGACAAATTACAAACATGCACAGACAGAGGACATCCATTAGAGATGTGAGCCAGCTTTAATATGCAATTAATCAATCGATTCACAGCCAGCCTCCATGGAATGAACAAAAATCTATCAGCATTTTCAGTGTTTTTAACTCTGCACCACTTCCATAAAACACTTAACCAATTATGGTGATTACATACAGAGAATAAACAGCCATTTTGTGTGTGGGCTGAAGCTAAAGGCATTTGTGAAAAGGACAGAATAGTTGGGCTATTGAAGACCCTGAGTTTCTTTCAACATTTGCGCTACTTATCACAATGATACTTTCCAGCTGTGAAGAAAGCTTTCACAAGTCACAAGTAGTACTCTGAATCTCACTATGGCAACACTGCACTGGACCATTACCTTCGCAGCAAACATTTATCATTATGATTTGCTTGAAGGGCCCATTTTACGCTATTTTCTGATCCATGTTATTATGTTGTTTCTTCATTAAAAACAGACCTGGAGTTTTGTTTTGTTTCATTCACGCATGTTTTACACCCAAACCCTGCATATTTACGATGAGTTCTTCTCTCAAATAGAAAACACTCTGTTCCACCTTGTGATGTCATCATGTGGTAATGCAGCAAGTGCTCCACTGTGTTTTTAAACTCCATACACCTTCACAAGAATCATTTGGATCATTTCAGACCTGGATTTACCGATCATCACTGAACTAAAGGTAAAACTTGAAACTCGACTGACTGGAAAACTACCACTTCATGACATCACAAGGTGGAACGGAGCATTTTGAGCTTTGAGGAGCCCTTTATTATTAGTCTGTCTATATCTAAAAGCATGTGAATGAAACAAAACGCAACTCCAGGTATAACATGGCTTAAACAAGAGTCAACTTTGTGTAATATAGGACCTTTAAAGTGCGTATGACAGTATGCAGTGGTCATTATTTATCATAGTGGTAGTTTGTGGAAAAAACAGTGGAGAGAAAAAACACAAAAATAAAGGAGGTAGCAGTAAACTTTAAAATGGAATACCTGTCTCGGGGGTGGGTAAACGGGCCACAATGGGTTCTAAAATTTGACAGAGGGGCTGGGACAGATATATATATATATATATATATATATATATATATATATATATATATATATATATATATATATATATATATATATATATATATATTCACACTCTGCTACATGTTAGAGGCCAGATCTCTAATATGTAGCAAAGCGTGAATATGCAAGGGTCAGTGTGCAAACTGTTTTCCAAATGTATTCTTTTCAAAAACTCGCGTTCAGAGAAAGCCTTGCTAGCTTTTACTAATTTGAATGCCAGCAAAAAATTGCCTTGGTACTTGGGATCGGACTTTGGTGAAAAAATAGTTTGTTGTCCACTCTGTATTAAACACTCAGCGCTCACTATCCACTTTTCTTTTCTTTGATAAGTTCATTTTTGCAGTAGGGCTGATAAAAGAAGAAGTAATACAAGGTTGATGTAGCTGAAGTGCGCCATAATTTGGTCACGTTTGGCAGCCCGGATTAATAAGTCCAACGGGCCGTTTGTGGCCCCCGGGCCATAGTTTTTCCCACCCTTGCTCCATCTACTGCATGTCATCAACACGGGAAATTCCATCCAAAATACAGGAATCATTTATGTACAAGGAATATTTTTAACAGCTGTGGTATCAGGCCATTTATTTTAATGTCATACTGTGGGACATTCCAGGCAAAGCAGCAGCATCTCCATGGAGACAAGCAGATGGCAGGCCCCTACCGGAAAAGTCAGTGCCGCTGACAGCTAATGGTTGTAATCTGTTATAACAAGACATAAACAGACATTTTGTATTGAAATATTTGCAGTGCGTTGCATATTTCAGATAGTTTCACCATCAAACCCAGAGTCAAGGTACAAAATGTGACAGTGTCAGCAATTGCCTGCGTGATAAGGTCTGAGGATGACAAGGAACTCTTTCTTTTGTCAAAACACGAGCTCATCTCTGCCAGCTGAAAACCTATTGGACGACATTCAGGACTAGTTTATTATTTTTCTCAGAGTTTTTCATGTTTTTATGTTTCATTCCGAAACATTGCTAATAAAGAAAGTAATGAAAGCTGGTTTTGAGTGGGTTGAAAATATGAGCCTTAGTCAAAGCAAATCAACATAACATAATTTTAAACCTGTGATATTGGATTTGATAAATTTGAACAAAAATATTCACAAGCAATTTCATATCAGATGTGCTGGCACCTCTTCACAGAAAACTGGTAAAGTGGAAAGCTTGTCCTGATTAGTATAGTCAAAATTAGTAAGTGGAAACTGAACATAAATCTTGTAAGGTGTTTTCTAGCAGTGCAGCACTACATCATACTGGTATCATGATTTATTAATGCGAGAGTAAATAACACGAGCCCACCAGTAGAGTGCAGACGTATGGAATGCGTGGGAACTCATGAAGACGTCATGCAGACCACTGTAGGGGTTTAGGAGGACACCATGCAGACCAGAAGAGTACCCTCCTCATATGAACACACACATGCACACATATACACACATACACACACACACACATGCATGCACCCACACATACACAGACACATACAGTGGGAGACACTATAAAAAAAAACTGTCAACATGCGCATCTCACGAGTCTCTTCTATCCTTTCCGTAGTCTGCTGCGTCATTGTTCACTTTACCTGTGTGGAACTCATTAAAATCCTTCTAACTTTATGTTTCAGACTTTTGGTCCTATTTGACGCTTACACCAGAAACGAACATTCTTACAATCTGAAGTAGATGCTTGCATGGTCTGCATGTGCCTCTTACCCATAACAAACTTACAACTCTGTGTAGAGCTATATCATATGTGCATGTGCGTGCTTGTGTGTATACCCACTAGTTGCTTAAATACATACCAAATTATGCCGTAAATATATAACTGTATTGAGAGTGTTTAGGAACATTTTGGAAGTTTGAAATAGTGGTAGCTATTGTGCCAAACTTGCTCATGTGTACACAGAGGCCATTTGAGCACACACATAACTCAATCTAGCGAACGAATAGGACAATTTCTCAAAGGTCAAGTAGTAGTAAAGTGATAGATCCTCAAACACACTAACGACAAAAACCTGCATAAATTATGTTATTAGCCTCTTATCTGTATTAATTATCACTGACCTATAGAACGCTGTGATGTGATCTGAAACCCAGCAATAAACCCTCTAATGCTTTTGTTGTTGGCTACCGCTTCAGATTATGTTACCAGTGTCAACACGTATAATTACTCAGTAAATTCCACATGAGCCAAGCTTATTATATCAATACCTCATCTAATCCTCTCCAACATAAACAGTGTGACAGTTCATAAAAACTATAGCATGATTGGTCGTTCGGGCTCGGTGCCTGGTATCCTTATATGGATTTCCTGTCTGTAGCATGTATTACGCTGTATCCTCTCATCTGGGCTTGTAATTGTCTGCTTGCAGTGCATAAAAGTAAAGTCCCCGTGTTTTTTATGATGTGGGAGTGGTGTGGCGCTGCTCTTTACGACACCCAGCATATTGGTGGTGAAAGATTTAGGAAGCAGAGCAAAGCATTGGAGCAGTTTTTGAAAAAATATCATCGTAAAAGTAGATGCCCCTTTACAACCACTATTACGGTACACAAAAACACAATGCTATTATGTGGATGTGATAAGAAGTGCAAGGGGAGTCTCTCAACACTTCAAGTGCCTTGTTTAGATTTTAACAGAACAATAACTACTAAGAGATAGCACTGACATCTATTGTAATGGCTTAAAATAAACGCGAGATGGTGTTTTTTACAACTCCACAATTGCGACAGCAGTATACTGGGGATCAGGACAATTACTTCTACTGTAAAGTGACAGTATACCGCTTGTTTTTCTATGCATATTTAATAGTCAGAGTGCAGCCTGCATATCTTAAAGTGGTTAGCTGAAGTGTAAACATTAGCAGCCGTCTTCCCTGTTTTGCAAATGCAGTTATTTTTATCCTCTTTGTGTCTTTCATTTTTGTTAACAGTTTAATTTGTACAGACCAATGTTTTTTTTTTATTAATTTAACTTGAACAGAGTCTATGCTAATCTGTTTCTAGTAGTCTTGCAATGTGTCGGATGGTTATGAGCTTCCAAAACGATCTTTAAAAGGTCCTATATTACACAAAATTGATTCTTGTGAGCTTTAAACCACGCTATATGTTGTTACCTCATCAAAAACATACCTGAAGTTGTGTTTTGTTTCATTCACACATGTTTGAGTAACCCTTTATTATTAGTCTGTGTACATCTCCAAAGCTCAAAATGCTCCGCTCCACCTTGTGATGTCATGTAGTGTTTGTTTTCAAGTTAACGGCTGCTTTTTACCTTTAGTTCTGTAGAGATTGGCATTTTCGGGGCTGAAATCATCCACGGCGTTTAAAAACACAGTGGAGCACTTCCTGTATCACTACATGACATCACAAGGTGGAATCGAGTGAAGAGCTTAGCCTAAATATGCAGGATTTGTGCGTTAAACATGTGTGAATGAAACAAAACACAACTCCAGCTCTGTTTGTGATGAGGAAACAACATAGATCAGAAAATAGTTTAATACGGATTATTTAATTAGTGTTTCATTCATCAATGGTGGAACTATTGGTGAACTATATGGTATGGTTAACTAATCTGGTACTTATTTTCAGTTTTTTTCCTTCATTTTGCCTCATTATTGTGCAGAGTTGTTGCCACTTTGCATATCTCTAAATTCAATGACACACTGATACTTGGAAAACCTCATGAGTTGACCTGCTTGAGCTGTTATTATTCTGTCTGAATGAGCTCTAATCCAACCCAGCTTCTGAGAGGACAACCATGACTGTGGGGTTCATGCCGGCTGCTGTCAACAAGGCTTTTGACCATGTGCCCCGTTGATTTAAAAAAGTTATTCACAGGTCCACCCCATCTTAAGAGTGGCGGTATAAATAAAAGATTGCATATTTGATAGAGGAATATATTAAAATGATCAGCACAACTCTCAGTGGAGTCATGTTTTAATGAGTTCAACCTTGGCCCACACTTTAAGATTTTCTAAAGCTGTTTGTCAGAGTGCGGTTTGATAATAGGAAAAAAAAAACTGTTAGAATGCATCGATTTGCAAACGAGACAAAAACAACAATCTTAAAGCACGTTTATGGGAACAATTAGTTTACAGCTAAACATAATTTCAACACTTTATGTTAATAAGTAATTAAATAGATGGCAATTTCCATGGGGAATCCAACATCGGCCAATGACATTTTCACACCTGTAGCAGTCTGTCGTATGCATACACTGCTCACAAGGTTCAACTAAGCCACGGTTTGGGCATCGCTACCATAAGATTATTGAATTATATCCTAACATTAGATCAGGGGTGTCTAAACTATGGCCCGGGGGCCAAATGCGGCCCTCAGGCTTCCTGCTGAACCGGCCCAATTGACCATAAGCAGTACTTTTAACAGCAAATGAAACGATTTCTACCACTATATCCTCAAACATCACATTACATTGTGATACAGACCTAAAATGAATGTGTTTCAAGCCTTATTAATACACAGTGGCTCTGTCAAAGCTGTGTCTGTGGCCCTCCACTTAGGATGTTTTGAGATGTGGCCCTCGATAAAAACAAGTTTGGGCACCTCTGCACAAGATTATTGTTGCCCCAAAAAACCCCCCAAAAACTGGTCCTCCAACTTGAAGGCCAGTTGATTCCCACTCGGGCCAAGATCTGTCGTTGTGTCCATAGACAATATAAAGAAGTGGATTAAGTGACTCGTCGCAGTTATAGGATCGTTCCATATTTGGAAGTCCGATTGCGAGTATCATGGCAACTATAGAGTCAATCCACTTAGTAACAATGTCAATAAAACCTGTTGCTAATGGATTTAGACGAGTGAGTTAGCGTTGTCCTTATATATACACAATCTATGGTTGTGTACTTAGGCAAGACACTTTTATTTCCTGCCATGGTAACACGTATATATCCACTTAATTCTTTTCCTAAGCATCGTCTTTCATCAACCTCCAAACGTAAAAAAAAAACATATTTGACTTCTGACTCACAGCCTTTCTCTCATCCGGGGCAGCCTGCTTTCTGAAAACCACATAGACGTAAATAGCAGAATGCATTATCAAAGCTGAACTGGGTCTTATATGCAGTACATCTCCCTTGTGCATTTTGATCACGTGTGAGCCTAAAGAGCTATATCCTCCCCTCTGGAGATCAGCAGTATCAAAGCCATGCAAATTGAATAGGCCGGGTAGAGTTTAATATTGATTTCTTTGTGTGGTGGACTATGGAGTCGGTATTACTAACCTTTCCTTCCTACAGTGCTCTCTATGGGTCACTCATTACCATTCCAGGTACAAGTTGGGTCTAATGACGCTCTGAAAGGTCACGGGGAGATGCATCAAACATGGACAATAGTGTAATGGTTGTCATGGAGATATGCAAAATTTGAAAATCGTGTTTGTACAGTCATTAAAGGCGCTGGGCCTGATTTTTATAGTTTTAAAACCGTAAAAAAACAGAACTACAGTGGTCCCTCGTTTATCGCTGGGGTTACGTTCTAAGAATAACCAGCATTCTTGTAACTCCCGCAGAATAGGGGCCGCAGAATAGTAACAGCAAACTACAATTTAGAGTTAGCAAGTCAACTTTAGCAATTCACTTTTTTCTTCTTATCTGGCCCTACTTTTTAAATGGAGGAAAATTACATATTAAAGCTTAAGCAGTTTTCTAAACTGGACTTTTGGTCGAAGCAGGAGGTTATAATTAAAATACTGAGACCAACGCTAAAGGAGCTAAATGGTTTGCTCCAGACGACGGGACGAAAGACTTGCTCTTTTCAAACAGAGATGTACAAAATGGTAAGAAATTGAATGACTTCAATCTATTTAAAATTGGGGAAACAGAATAAGGATAAAAAACAATATAAAACCAGCTTTTTATTTCATACTATTAGAGCCATTTTATACGGACTTTGGAACTTTGGCCAGATTTACTTGCCAACACCTGGTTTATATGTTTGTAAATCTGATTGTGATGACATCAGTGCCTCACCAGCCATGAACCTCACCGCACGTCACTGCTTTATACACTTTTCTCACACAGGCATAAACATTTTCTCACATTCCTCTCTTGTTTAAACAATCTCGAAGTTCAAACCTCTGTATATTTTTCTGTACGAAGAGGCGCCTCTTCGTGCAGAAAAACACTTCAGTCCAAAGTGTTTCTGAAATTTGTCTGTACAGAATGTTTCATCGATATTGTGGGTTTTGTCGGGGAGAAAACTTGCAAACATACAGCACTTCAGAGTCACACTGTACTGGAGACACGGCACGGAGGAGACTGATGGACAATGGTCTACATCCTGATTGGTTAAGGGACTGTAGAACACAAAAGCATGCAAAATTGAACCAAAAAAAAATCCACGAAACGGCGAGATCGCAAAAGGTGAACTGCGATATAGCGAGGGACCACTGTATTTCATTATAATTGGTTGCACTGGTCCAAAGTTATTCCTCACTGACCTTATGCATTCTGGGCATCTTAATAACCCATGCCAAAAAGTAAATAAGCACCAGGGTAATGCTAACAACAGCTAACATGCTAACAGTGCACTTCCTGATTCCCGAACAAACCAACGGTTCATAATGACCTTGAGAGCTGCTTATACAATGCATCAATACTGTGGGAAGCATTTCAAAAGGTTGCGAAATGGCTGATGAAAGTAAAACAGTTCTACAGTGTAATCTTCAAGGACATTTGACAAGCACATTTGATAGATGAAATGTATATACAGGGATTTAAAATGTTGTCAGTAATACTCACCCGTATGGCTTGTAGTTTTTGATGCAAAGGTGTGGGTGTGTCACTGTCACGACTTGTCCCTTCTGCAACTCCGAAACACCAATCTAAACCCAAAAGCACTGTTCTGCAAGTATCAGTTTCCACTAGCCCGGACTGAAATAGTCTCAGCTTTCTTTGGAATAAAAAGTAAGTGAAGAATACAATCTAAATCTATCGCCACGGTTACGTCACCCTGTTGCTATGTATGGATCTGGCCGCGGGATTCGTTCTCATTGTGTTTGATTACAGCTCCCGGCAAAGCTGTAATACCGGTATACAAATCCGGGCTACATTTTCTGCATTGATTCTTATTGTGCTTATGGCAATAGAAAGGAACAGTGAATGTGCTGGGAAAGATACTGACAGAAAGAAGAAATAAGCGTGAGAATAATATAACCGAAATCAAATGGTCTGTACAAAGTAGGGACTCCGTGTGAAATGCAAAAGACATTCATTCAGGTCAGATGTTCAACCTAAAGTAATAACTTGTATTCAGTTTGAGGGCTGTAAACTGAGCACACATTCGCCATGATTGGATATTGGTTGTAAAGTTACATTGACTTTTGGAAGTGTTCCCGGTGCATGCAATGACTTTTCAGCCCAGAATTGTTTCATTGCCTTCAATATTGTACAGGACCGGACTTGGACTGTCAAAATAATCGAAACTCGGAAAGTTCATACTAAAACTAGATACTTATTTGAAGAAGTATCAATACTGACAAGAAATGACATAAACAAGACAAAATTGGATCTTTCCCCCCCAAAAAAAGTTTTAGGATGGTCTTGAATGATATTACAACTATAAGACCCCCATGGTGACATTAAATAAACTACTATTATTTTGTGTCACATTCTGAGTTGTTTTTCATTTTAATTGTGGTATCAAAATCAGTCTCACGCTTTTTTTAAAGTACTGAAATAGAGTTTGAGAATTTTGTGACACTATACTTGGTATTATTGGGGGAAAAAAAGGTTTAGCGTTTAGTTGCTCTGTCCTCACTTTTTGTGTTGTTACATGAGTCAGTTTCCACAGTCTCGTGTTTTATTAAGGGTCTTATATAAATTAAAACAGGGGTGTCCAAACTATGGCCCGGGGATCAAATACGGCCCTCAGACCAGTTTTTATTGGTCCTCAGGCCTCCTGCTGAACCGGCCCAATTGATGATAAGCAGTACTTTTCACAGCAAATTAAACTATTTATACCACTATATCCTCAAACATCACATTACATTGTGATACAGACCTAAAATGAATGCGTTTCAAGCCTTATTAATACACACTCACTCTGTCAAAGCTGTGTTTAAAGCACCGCACTGTATTGATCACAGGTCTGTGGCCCTCTGGTTCGAATATGTTTATATGAGATGTGGCCCTCGATTAAAAAAAAAAAAAAAAGTTTGGGCACCTTTGCACTAAATGGACGCTTGTGAGTCATGTTAGAATGTTGTTACCTCCTCAAAAACACACCCAAGCTCAAAATGCTCTGTTCCACCTTGTGATGTCATGAGGCTAACTGCTAACTTTTACACTCCGTTCACTAAAGATTGGCAATTCCAGACCTGAAATTAACCAAATGATTTTAGTGAAGGGTGTGTGAAGTTTAAAAGCAAATTGGAGCACTTCTATTTTACCACATGCCATAACAAGGTGGAACAGAGTGTTTTCAGTCTAAATATGCAGGGTTTTTGTGTTAAACATATGTGAATGAAACAAAACACAACTCTGGGTATGTTTTTTGATCAGGAACATTATAACATAGATGATAAAATAGCGTTATATGGGCCCTTTCATCAAATTCCTGTCTCAACTTTTTTCCAGCAAAAGTAGATCATATTTTTGCTGGCCTTCGAATAGTGATGGAGGAGTTGTAGATCCTGTGTGTACAAAGAGGCCAAGGAGAGAAGCTCTGTCGACATGAGCTGTGGGATTCAGTTATTTCTGTGGCCGCCTTTTCTCTAGAGTTCATCTTCTGAGGAAATAAGATGTTCTGCTATGTTTGACATGTTCTGGGGTTTATTTTTGAAATCCTCGTATTGCTCATAATACAAGACGACCTTAAGTTCCACAGTAAATGCACAACAGGTTACGAGGAATAAAAAAAACTTGCCTCGATTGTATTTCAAGTAATATTTCTCTCAGTAAATGTGGTTTATAGGTGAGGGCATTCGAAATATCGCAATATATTTTTACAGTTTTGAAAAGAAAAATATCTGAATAAAGGTAGTAAAGGGTCACAGTGTTGAATATAAGGTTCTAGGAAAACTGAAACCTTTATATTTGCTCAACAGTATACGCTTTCTAGAGAGATTTATGACTGAACCGATGTGTATGTTTGGATGGAGGGTGGGTGAAATGCAGAGAACATGGGGGACAGTGGTTATGGGTCACATTAAAGTGGGACAAAACACCTAAGCTTGGCACAAAACTGCATTTCAAATAGAGCTGCTAAACTGGGCAGAAGAGAGTGAGGAGAAAGGAGAGGCGGGGTCTGGTCCAACGGGTATCCGCACTTTAAACTCCGCCCCTGCAGCCAGGTGATTGTAATCAGAAACATCTGGCTTTAATCAGGGCAGGACACACTCGTTCGTTGTACATTTTTGACCAGAAAGCTCAAATGTACCTAGTTTGTGCTAAACAAGTTGATTTGGTGTTTAGTTCAACTTTAAATTTCCCAACATTTTGGTAGCAGGTTTTAATAACAGTAGATTTTCTGTAAATTGTAAACTTTTGCGATAAAATTTCAATTCACTCCCCCTGAAATCATATTTGGATAATAGAATGAAAGGGTTGTGTTCAAAGCCACTGTCAAAATTAAAGGTGAACTATGTAACTTTTCTGGTACTTGAGATGTTTTTGCTGCACGACACTACATTTCAAGAAATACCTTAGATATGCATTCCCGATGGTGTCATCCACATTTGTGCATGGAGATATGTTTTATGCCTACGTTCCTGTACACAAACAATATGGAAACAAGCTAAATTGCACAGTGCATCTTTAAAAAGCTTAAAGGGCCCATATTACGCTACTTTCTGACCTCTTTTATAATGTTTTCTCATCCCAAACACACCTGGAGTTGTATTTTGTTTCATTCACACATGTTTAACACACAAACGCTGCAGATTTTGTCTGAGTTCTTCTCTCTAACTGAAAACACTCTGTTCCACCTTGTGATGTCACGTGGTAATACAGGAAGTGCTCCACTGTGTCTTTAAACTCCACACACCTTCACTAGAATCATTTGGATGATTTCAGCCTCGGAATGTCCAATCTCTTTTGAACTAAAGGTAAAATTTTAGCTGTTAACTTGAAAACTACCACTTCATGAGTATTTTGAGCTTTGGAGATGTAGACAGACTAATAATAAAGGGTTACTCAAACAACAAAACACAACTCCAGGTATGTTTTTGCTTAGGTAACAGCAATATAACGTGACTTAAAGCTCACAAGAGTCAATTTGTGTAATATAGGACCTTTAACGAACTAATATACGGTATCAAATCACATTATCCCAATTTAAGCACCCCAACTCCCTCATTACAGATATCCATCAGTCCCTACTTTGCCATCCCCTAGAACAGACACACCCTTTGACACAGCGGAGAGGCAGGCTTTATTAAACATGTTATCAGCTTTCACACCGGTTGAGCACCAGTATTGAGACCTAAAATGATTTCTGATTTATCTCCCATCATTCCCTCATTTCCCGCTCTCGCTCTGACCCGGGGGGAGGTGACGTCGGAATAGACACCGAACACCAAATTGAGATGACGAGTAGTGTCAGGCATAGACAAATACACAGCCCCATGCGTGTCCTGTTCAGGTTTTCCCGGACCTGAGTGGAATCGGAGCTGGCATGCACTGCACAATACTGGAAGGGCAGATTAGGCAGACAAACGTGCTGCTGTGTTAAACTAATGTGACACAGGCTTTGGACATGGGGGAGTCTGTGTAGGATCCTTGGAGGAAATGAAATGCACACACAAGGCCAGATGGGTGAGTCACTCCGAAAGAAAAATGCATGAGGTACCACTGTGAATATAGGGATGTATTTGTTTGCCATGAACCGGGCATTGGACTTTTTATTACTTTTGCATGAAGTTATGAGCAAAAGTAACTTCAAAATTTCAACTTTTAATACTGTCTGTAGTATTATCATGCAAGTGTCGTGATATTGACCAAAATAAAAATAATTTGTTGGGATTATCCTGAAACAGTTTGCATTATTAAGATTAGCCACATGCAAAGATTTGGTAACACTTTATAATAACTATAGCTTATTTAGCCTTAATAAAGCATGAACAAACACTTAATTAATAATGAACAAACACTTAATTAATAATGATTCATACTTAATAACTACTTAATTACGACCTTAATTAGCACTTAATTATTTTAAACATTTTTATTTGATCAGATTATTTACAGCGTGTTTTTGTCCATCCATCCATTTTCTTCCACTTATCCAGGGCCGGGTCGGGTAAACAGGGACTCTCAGACTTCCCTCATCCCGGACACATCCTCCAGCTCCTCCGGTGGGACCCCGAGGCGTTCCCAGGCCAGCTGAGAGACATAGTCCCTCCAGCGTGTCCTGGGTCTGTCCCAGGGCCTCCTTCCGGTGGGACATGCCCATGCTTTTTGATTGTGTTGTTATTAAAAAAAACCTATTGTGCTTGTCTCTGCTATATAGTTATGACCTATGATACCCGTGGATCACTGTTATAATTTGCAATTTTAAATTGCAATATTCATCTAAACTCGCTGATTTCCACATTAGAAAGCTGTGGTGCCCAGTGGGAGCTGATGTCCCCCTAAATATCATCACAACAAAGAGCCGTGAAATTGTCGGTGCCTCCGATGGACAGCTGCAGATCATGCTAGCGAGTAACCAGAGCCAAAATGCGATGTGGCGCTGCAGAAATCCTACGCGTTTCACTGGTAAAGAGCATTAAATTGGCGAACAAAGTAAGTTCAGAGCGATGAATGTGTACCAGTGGTGATGAACCCGGCAAAATGGCGTCTTGAAAGTGCTCAAACATGCACGAATCACTCTAAGTACAACTTCGAGAGGGTAAATGAGGAGGGGAAAAACTACTCGAAACTCAATTTTGCAGAATAGGTCTGCTTTAAGATAAGGGAACTTTTTTTTTGCCAATTCCAAGGTGCATGAACAGCAGGATAATACAAATATGCAAAAATAAAGTAGACTTAAATCTAACAATTTAATTAGATTCCATCTATCCATCCGTCCATTTTCTTCTTCTTATCCGGGGCCGGGTCATGGGGTCACCAGTCTAAGCATGGACTCTCAGACTTCCCTCACCCCAGACGTGTCATCTAGCTCCTCTAGCTCCTTCCAAGGTGACTAGATTATTATGTGATTTTGTTTCTTTTTTTTATATCTTGTGCAGACGCCTTCCTCAGCTGTCACCATGTTGTATGTTGAAACTCTTAATCAGTTGCAAATATAAAATCTGTGTCATGACTCCACTCGCTCAGTTCAAAACTTTTTTTATTGACAGCCATGTTGTGAGTGCATCCTTGAGTTTTACTGTTTATTTCCATCAATAGTCCCCGTAACATTGAGGCGCAGTTGAAGATGTTGTGTGTAGCCTGTGCAGCTTGTGGTTCTAAATATAATGTTTTGGGTTTAGAGGTTTTACTGTTGGGTGGAGAAAAATAGTGCTCGGAGGCAGAAGTCTGTTTAACATTGTGCTTCCCAAAATAATAACTGTTATACTGAGCAGAGACGCAATGAAACCGCTGACACCTGAACGCTCTTCATTTTCTTTTACAATACCTCATAATCCCGCTCTGAAGAAAACAAGGCGAAGTTTCAAGTTCCAAGTAAACAATGTCGTTTACTGCAGCTGTGGGTCTGTAGTCGTTTAGTTGATTAATCGGTCGATGGAGGCTTAGAAAAATATGGTCAACTGATTATTTCATTTAGATTTTAAGGATTTCTATGGGATAACAGCAAGAAGGAGAAGTTAGTTTACACTTATATGTAAAAAGGCAGGTGTTTCAGGTGTTTTTGCTGCTCTGTTTTACATTTACCCCGAAGCACAAACGACAGTGCGCTTTGACATGTAAAACCCTTTGTCCTTTATACAATTATTATTACTCAAATTAGCTGTATTGTTCAGTGCTTTACATTCCGGTCTCGACACAAACATCATCGGTAAAGCGGTCAGATCCGCTGACCCACAGGTGGACTGGTGCGATTCCAGCTCCCACAGATGAATGCTGTTGTCGTGTCTTTGGGCCAGACACTTAACCCACGTCGCTCCCAGTGTTTGCATAAACCGGTGCATGAATGTGTGTGTGAATATGTGCATGGTTCCTTGATGTAAAGCGCTTTGAGTGCCTTGACGTTGGAAGAATGCTATATAAAAGTGTGACCATGTTTACCATTATTGTCCTTCAAATGCCCTGTTTCCTAGTAGCCTTTTCTGTAAATACATGTTTTTGCATTTAACTCTCGTGCAGTCTTGTGTAGTCTTGTGAGTGCAGTGTGGGTCAGATTCAATTCAATTCAGTTTAATTTATATAGCACATATGAAGAGCAAATCGCTTCACACAAAGTCAACAAAAACACATATACATAAAATGCGACACATAGGCAAAGAGAAATAATAAAACACCAAGATATCTGCCGAGGTTGGACCAAATGCCAGGGAGACGAGGTGGGTTTTCAGTCTGATACATAGACGTTCTACTTAAGAGCATTAGCCACGGCCAATTTTTATTTATCTAATCAATTGGCAGGACATGTCTGTAGTTGACCAAAAATGCTGTTACTCGAATACATTCCTACACACAAAAACTATATTTATCATAAACACTAAAAGGTGGGCATGAATCCAATGACATTTCTATTATATAATTAACACAATTTTTGTTTGGAGCTGCTTTAGAAGACAGCCAGTTGTTGCGCATTTTCACTCATTTCAAATTAGATTTATTCATGAATTTTAATAAGCAATCTGTTACTTTGGGAACTTTCCAAAATGTTTTAGCAAACATTTGTATTCACGTTCTGTTTCCAAATCTGTTATTTGTGTTTGTTTTCAGTCTGACTCAAACATAGACACAAGCTTGCGGTTGACTGATGCAACAAAAAAAGTTATATAAAATACAATGCAAATACACTGTGGTGAGATAATTGTGTTGCTATAGAAATAGATTTAAATAAACATAAACAGACTCACCAGGAATGAAGAAATGCAGAACGTTTCACGATATGTGCACATGAATATACTGACAAAATGCAGTTAGAATCAAAATATGGAGGCATTCAGGAGAAAAATGCTTGATACTTCATAGCAATTCCTCTACACAAACTGGTAGTACTTTCTTTAAAATTATGTGCATATGTGATCTTGCTAGTTCTCATGTCAAGATCATTCTTCAGTAATGGTAATAGTTCACATTGTATACAGCACTTTCCCACCTAGAAAAGCACCCAGAGTGCTTTACGTAAAGGAAGTATCATTCAAAAAAGGTTACATTTCCAACAGCCCTGGTGCTACAGTAATGTTTGTCTATGATTGATACTCAATTTTGTATTTTCATTTTGTGGTATAAGATAAAATGGTACACCCATCCTCCTCACACAACACGCTCGTGCAAACCAGTGTGCTGTGTTTACCCAGCACTCAAGGCTGTGGACAAGATGGAGTGCGGTCAAGTCAATGTGAGAATAAGAGAAATGCAGCAGGGACCCGTCTGCTCATAGTAACAGACAGGAGGTGACTGATGAAGTTACAGCTCTGCACAGTGGAAACGCTGCCTGCACCTTATCGACATAGTTATATCAATACAATACAATGCAATAGTTATACCAATGTCTAATACATGTAAAAGGGCTACTGCAGACATGTCAAACTCAGGCCCGCAGGCCAAATTTGGCCCTTGATATGAATATATTTGGCCCGCCAGATCGTATTAAATATGTATTCTAGCTGGACCACCGGCTGTCGCGCCCTTATAGTGCATGCTCCTCTAATACTATGAATCCCAGAATGCTTTACAAATGTGTTGGCGCCGACCCCCACCACTTCTGTTGACACTTATTAGCATCTGCTACCTGTCACCTCACTCAAATTTAATCCACCCCTTCTGAAAAACATGCAGATGTTGTTAAAATGTTTCAATAAATATTTAGTTTGGCCGGTGACTTAGTCACAGTTTTTAATTTTGGCCCTCTGTGAATTTGAGTTTGACACCCCTGGCCTACTGTATAAAGAATTCTACAATTAAACTCATTATTTTTCAACAGGCGACAGTAGCTCAGTGTTTGTCTAATGATCCAGAGGTTGGCAGTTCGGACAGATCCACAGGCTGGCGGTGCAATTCCAGCTCCCACAAATGAATGCTATCATTGTGTTCTTGGGCAAAACACTTAACCCCCCTCGCCCCAGTGTCTGCATACACTGGTTTATGAATGGGTGTGTGAATGTGTGAGAGTTTCTGTGATGTAAAGCATTCTGAGTGCTTAGAAATTGGAAAAGCGCTACATAAAAGTGTGACTATTTACCAATTGTCTTTTGAGATTTTGAGGCTGTGTTGCTGCCACTAATGGTAGGAATTCAACTGTATTTATCTTGTAGTATTTGTTTGTAGAAATGCCCTGATATCAGCTTTTCATGATTGACTGACAGAATGACAACAGTGTATTTCTTCGTCCACCTTCTAATTAATGCACATTCATTCCTCGTGCGAACAATCTCTTTCTAAACGATAAAGCAAAGTTAATGTGACATGAATGACTTTGTATTAGTTTGCTTCATGTTGCCTATTGCCTGTATGCAGAAGTTAATATACTGTACACAGCATTAATTACATGCACAAATCTATTTTTACGCGTACTTTTTTGGGGCTGATAGCAGGAGTGCGATCCTGTGTCAGTCCGCTGTCCTCAGTTGCTCGCTGGAATGATGTTGATGTAATTAGCTGTTGCCTTCGTCTGAACTCTCACTATTCCAGAGGGAGCACGAGGTGTGTGCGGTGGAAACAAGAGGGGGAAAGTACACCGCCTCATCTAATTAGGCAAAAGATGTTATAGTGGAGGATGGGAGAGCAAAGATGACCATATGTAAGAGAATAGGTATGATACTACTCTGTTATGTTACACGACTATGAGTAAAAAAGTGGGTTTCATTGGCAAAAACCTCATATTGTATACAACATTACAATACTGTGTGATGTATGAAGACGATGACTATAGTAGACAAAGTTGTATGTAAATTTTGGGGCTTCTTAGGTTTTTATCCCCCTCGCTTTTGAAAGATGGAAGGTATGAGAGTTAGAAAAAGGGGAGAGGATGGGAGGGGCACTTAAACGAGACGAAGGGAGCGGGTTTTAGAAATAAGAAGGACCGGGAAAGCACAAGGTTTTAGAAATAAAGTAGGGAAGCGTGTGTGAGGTGTCGTCTTGCTCCCGGCCTACTTCTGTTCCAATCTCTTTTATTTAATATGTATACGTAAGATATTACTGACTGTTGCATGACAGGGGGCAATAAAAAAGCAAAAAAAAAACTTTAAAAAACTAACAAAAAGATATCAAAATAACTGTAGCCAAATCATATGCATACTAAAATATGATTCTTCGCATTTCTGGTCTGGACCTTAAAATAATATGTAAATGACATGCAAACTACATCTGACGCAAGGGACCAGGATCACAAAGAAATCACATTACTTGCATCAGATTTAGCTGTTTATGTTAAGTTAATGAAATAAACAGAAAACGCTGTACCCATCGACAGTAGCTCAGTTGAGTGTTTGTCCAATGATCCGAAGATTGGTGGTTCGAATCCCACGCTCGACATAAACATTGTCGGTAGAGGTTGGCAGTTCAATTCCAGCTCCTACAGATGAATGCTGTTGTTGTGTCCTTGGACAAGACACTTAACCCCCCTTGCTCGCAGTGTCTGTGTACACGGGTGTGGGAATAGGTGTATGGTTCCTTCATGTAGAGAGCTTCGAGTGCCATGAAAGTATGACCATTTCATTTATTTTTTTAAATTAATGAGCTTATAAATCCCCAAAAATCTAATACAGTTTCAAGTGTGCATCTAACTGCAGTCATGAAACACTCAAACCGTTTGCATAACTGAATCTGAATATCGATCTAAGGATATGTTCGTGTGCATCCATCAGCGCTGACTCACCATCTTGTCCTGTTTGCACCAAGCCCTTAAATGACATCCTTCAAATTCAATGGCGAAACACGTCTTGCGCTAAAAAGGGTTTGCCGTCAAAACCCTTGCATTTTCAAGGAGAGAGTGCTATTATTATTTGGTACACATGAATATTGCAACAGTGCAGTCTGTCTGTGCCGGGATAATCAAAGTAAAAGCTTAGCAGGTGAATATATGGTGACACTGAGCCATTGATGCCACCAACAAATATTACACGGTGGATTAGCTCGCACTCTCTGATGCCTTTGTGTCCGAGAGTATTGTACAGAGAAAAACATTATGAAAAAAACATGTGTATGGAAGAGATGGGATTATTATGATTAGTGTCTCGTACATACAGCAAATGAATTCGAACGGGGCTGTATGGGAGAGTGGTGGTCATGAGATTTAAAGAGGTGTTAGAAAAACACATTGATCACATTGATTGAGCTGCGGCTTTGTCATAGAGAGAAGAATACATTCAGGGCTGCAGCGTGTGATTTCTGTTTTGATAATGAGTGATTGTGTATGTAAGCTGGGGGTTGTAGAGGTGGCGCTATGTAAAATGTAAAATGGTGATGTTTTTGGTAACACAAAGTACATTTTTGTCCCTATATGTGTAAATGTTGTCAAAAAGCCTTTTAGAAGTTGCATTTGTTTGTTTCATATGATCGTACGTGTCCTTACTAACTTGTGTCAATACAGCAGCGTCTTCATTTCAAACATAGTGTCCAGATACACTACCAGACAAAAGTTTGGACACACCCTCTCATTCAGTTTTTTTTTTTTTTTTTTTTTTGTCTTTGTTTACTGCTTTCTGCATTTTAGATACCAGTGACGTGCAGTGAGGATCATGGCTGGTGAGGCACTGATGTCGTCACAATCAGATTTACAAACATGTAAATCAGGTGTCAGCAAGAACATTTGGCCCCGGACCAATGTCTCTCCCAGTGACTTGGGGCCAGAATAAAAATAATTTCAAAATAAAAGTTCTGAAGTCCGTATGAAATAGCTCTAATAGTATGAAATAAAAAGCAAGCTGGTTTTGTATTGTTTTTTATCCTTATTCTGGTTCCCTGATTTTCAATGGATTGAAGGCATTAAATTTCTTACCATTTCATACATCTCTGTTTGAAAAGGGCGAGTCTTTCGTCCCGTCGTCTGGAGCAAACCATTTAGCTCCTTTAGCGTTGGTCTTCCTTTAATTAAAACCTCCTGCTTCGACTGAAAGTCCAGTTTAGAAAACTGCTTGAGCTTTAATATGTAATCTTCCTCCATTTAAAAAGTAGGGCCAGACGAGAAGAAAAAAGTGAAAAGTGTGCCCAAAATTTTGACAGGTCATAACTACCTACGTAACTACCTCTGAAACCTTTTATAAAACTGTACAAAACAGAACAATTATTTTTTGGCCCATCATTGCTATAAAGTTATTTAGTTTACATTTTTATTTTTATCTTGCAGTACAATAAAAACAAAATTACACAAAGTACACAGCTATAGATAATTATTATTATTATTTAAAACATTTTTAAAAATAATAATCTCTTTTGTGCTTCAAGTAATAGCATAATGTATACTCCATGCATGTATTTGACATGAGGGTTCACTGGCTGCAGGCTGTTGGCGTGATTGAAAAGCGCTTAATTCACTCTTCCTCAACAATTAAAAAGTTTTCTTCCAATTTGTCATGGCAACACAAGCAGAACACCACTGGCAGTATGATCATTTTTTGCGTGGGCTAATATTCAGACCTACAGTACACTTTGTGCCCAGGGCTATAGGGGCACAGTGATTTCCCATTTTGACAGACAGTCTTGCGCGTTGGTAAATTAAATTATGTTAATACCGAGCACTATTTTGATGGAAAATAGATAGTTAGCTTGCTTCTAGCTAGTTTTGCTGTGATGTTCTGCTGGTGCTGTCCAACGATGCTTCATGATACGATCTGAGTTTCGTGTAATTCAATTTAAGACAGCATTGCAGCCTTGTAACGCTTAACCAGGAATTTTCTCGTGAATTAAAAGCGTTAATTCTTCCACCGCTTTTCAACAGAGTAAATGTAATCTCTTCTCTACATGTAGCAGCCAATTCACAGTAAAAGGACGGCAGCTCAACCATCCAAATTATTAAGGATGTTCTATCGTCGTAGAGATTTAAACACATTTTAATTAAATTCCTGACAAAACTAGTGTGGTGTAACTGTTTGGATTCCAAAGGGACGTGTTGCTTTTATCACAACACTGCCTTTATATCAGAAAAGATTTGTCAAATACCAATGTTTGTTAAGAAGTGTGTTTGTGTCACTTAAAATGAACTATTTGGTTAATACGTTTCAAGTAAGGCAAGGCAATTTGTACACAAAGTAATGCAAAGTGCTTCACAGAATAAGAAAGACATTACAACAAATCAAAATACAGGATTGCCCAAAAGTTACTGACAGTTGAAAAAAAATCATAAATCTTTTGTTTCTAAATATTTGTATTTTATTTTTCCAGAGCATTTAGAACTGCCCTTCCCACATTAATATGAGCAAATATACCATCGAAGAACAAACCCTCATTGTACAGTGGTACTTTGAGTCACATGGGTCAAATTCAGAAACCCAGCGGTGTTACCGTCGACATTTTAGTACCAGAGATGCCCCAAGCGTTAATGCCATTAAAGGAATAATAAGTGGTTTTCAAAGACAGGGGGCAGTACGTGATCTCCCGAGACCTGACTAGTCCCTATTTCTTCCTGTGGGGCCATCTTAAAGAAAAGGTGTTTGTGAATAAACCTCAGATAATAAACAACTTAAAACATAATGTCAAGGATCAAATAAGAGCCATAAGCCCGGAAATACTTTCAAATGTTATGCAAAGAGTGTTGGATCGGGCTATTCAGTGAGAAACCCAAAATGGTGGACATTTAAGAAACAGATTTTTTTTTTAAATTAGGTAAGTTTTACTTCCCCTAGTTTAAGTAGTGATAAGTTCAAGTGTGAGTGAACAAATATAACCGTATATATTGCCAAAAATCTCAGAAGGTTCAGTTTACCTAGAGCTAAAATTTGGTGAGTATAACTTAAGAATTATAGGAGCTATTGAAGATTTAAAAGTGTCAGTGACTTTTGGGCCACCCTGTATAAATAATCATTATAATATTAACATCAAAGAACGTGCAAAATAAAAACTTTTCAGTCATCTGCACAGCTGAACACAACCATTTTGAGCCTGGATTTAAACATTGTCAAAGTCGAGGCCTGTCTCACATCTTCAGGAAGACTGTTCCAGGTTTTAGCTGCATAAAACTGAAACTGTTTCTCCATATTTATTCCTGACCCTGGGCACCAGCAGGAGGCCGGTCCCTGAAGTCCTCAGAGTGTGAGATGGTTCATGTGGCACTAACATGTCGGAGAAAAAACTTACTAAGTAAGTTTAGTAAATTTCAGTTTACTAAAAACATTTTCATATTTTCTAAAAGATGAGGGGTAACTTATTAAATGTAACGTGTTTAGTTTGCCTTGTTTCTATAGTTCATGTCCTTGGCGTTTTAATTTGACCTGCGGCCTGTGCACGTGTCTTTTTGAGTTTTACTTCCTGTCTGTTGATTCCCTGCCCCGTCTTTCTTTCCTGGTACATTTTAGCCTCATGTTTCCCCATGTTCTTTGTTCTTTGTTCTTCCCTGGTGCTATTTTGTTGATTAAAGTATTATTATTTAGCAGTTTTACATTTCGGGGTTCATTATGATACCCAAGTAGTTTCTAATTGTGCAACCGTGTGACAAAAAGCCAACAGCAAATGCTAGTATCAGTTGCTATTTGGTTAATACATCAGTTTTACATCAGGTAAGTGGCAGTTTGTGAGGAAAAAAAGTTGAAAAGAAAAATACAAAAATAGAAAAAGTAGTGGTGAGTTGTTAAATGCAATTCCTCCCTTAACAATTTACAAGCAAACATATAAATCTTCAAAATAAATACAAATAAAGGTGCATATTATAAGTTTTGGTAAAAGTTATGGAACTACCTGTGTAAGTCTGCTACCCATGTCCAACCAGCACCAAGTAAAAAACCTGAACTTAACACAGGTAAGGTTTTTTAGTAAACTCTCGCTTGCTCTTTTGGTACTTTTTACATGACCAACTCTTATATAACTCATGTAAAACAGTACATGCACAAGTATATGAACATCAAATCCTTTACTTGAGATTTTTAACACTTCAAACTGAAACTCCTCATAAGCTACAGCACCATTACTGTTTTGAACCTAACTCACGCTTTGAGATCTTCTTTTTTATCACACCAACGCCTCCAGCACTTGCCTCCCATCGAGCAAAAAAGGAATCTCAAAATCCAAAATAGACAATTTGCCAGAAATGTCATGCGTATTACTGATTTGGTTGGAACAAATGGCACCCATCTGCCTCTCTGATTGGCTCCCTGTCAAAAGGAGGAGTGGGGTACGTGGAGCGGAGTGTGAAGGTGATGTCTCTATAGTGGTGCCTTGTGTATGATTAAAACCAATGGCTTTCCGTCGGGCGTTTTCTGCACGAGAGAGGAGCTACTGTAGTTTTTAATTACTTTACGATAAGAGACCCTTGCCTCAGTCCCTCCACGCTTATTGAGCACGATTGCATCAATGAGGAGGCGGGAATGGCGGCTTAAGTTTGTAGAGAAATATTTTTTTCGAAACCGAGATGTAGCTTTTCTGGCTGGCGGACCATCACCTATGTGCTCTGCCTTTAATGTCCCACTGTATGGCATTAAACTGTCTTGTATTTGACACTTCTTGCTCAAAAATGCCTTGAAAAACATGAATTCTTGGTGTGAGTCGACTCGCCTGGTTGCAGCTGCATGTCTTCACAGACGAAATCGATTAGTTTAATATGATTCTGAGGCAAAGTAATACTATCTAGAGTCCATCCTCCAGCAGAAACATGATGCCGAGTGGAGAGTATTTGAAGTATGCGCTTGAGGAAAAGTACTCGTGCACGTGAGGGAAAGCACTCATCAAAATTAATCAAACTATGTAATATATATATCAGTATCAGCACCATTTGCACCATTATTATCATTATTCCGATTTGTCACTGCTTTTTTCTGTTACCAAGGATTGCTTGTGCTACTGTTCTGTGGTTTAAATTTTACCACAGATGCTCACCTTTGTAGCAGTCCGGGATGGGATGTGTTCAAGAAAATGACCCAAAAGACAGAAGCTCCGATAGTGTAATGGTATTTATTACATATATATATGCCATGTATATGCCAATTATAAACAGTCTGGGTATCTCTAAGCCAATGTGATCCCGTCCCCCATATTTATATCCATAGAACGTCTCCTTTAGATAACTTATCCTCAAGCTATCTACAAGGACTTAACTATTACTAGATGTTACACGTATACATCTCAGTGTTGGACATGTGAATCCGTAAACTCTGTCACCTCTGTACATTAAGCTCTGAAAGAAGGACTAACAGGCCCACAAGCATCTGATGGTGAAGGCCAGATGCTACGCTCTAAACAGGTTTGAAGGGTAGTGGCTTTGTAGTGGCTCAACAATCGCACGCCAGCCCAAAGATCAGAGATTCTGTTATTGTATCCTTGGGCAAAACACTTCACTCATATGGTCCAGGAATGAATGTAAAGAGATGATTTTATGTAGTGGAAAATCTGTTTTTTTGGTCAGATATTTACTCTGACAAGAATGATTTTAGCTCTATGAATCAAACGTTCAAATGTGTCTTGAAAAGTTCATACAAGCGTCCAGATTGGTGTGGGAGGGGAGGAGCAGCCTTACACCTACTGCCACATGCACCACTTTGGTATTTACAAGCATTAGTCACCAACGAAAATTCAAAAGAGCAGCGTTCCTGTCTTTCTCAGTCTTGCTTAATTTTTTTTCAGTTGCATTATCATTGGCCACTTTTATTTGTTTTAGTAGACACTGAGAAGTGAGTAGACAGAGTATCCATTCATCCATCCATTTTCTTCCGCTTATCCGGGGCCGGGTTGTAGATAGAGTAGTACAAGGATAACACTCCTGAAGGTGTACTATGTAATTTTTCTAGTGGAGGGGCTGCCACATGCTTGTGTCCATGGAGATGTTATTGCTTTGACTGGAATGTTCCACAATATACACTGCCAGGCCAAAAAAAAAAAAAAAAGTTGCCACCTGGATTTAACTAAGCAAATAGGTACGAGCCTCCTCCAGTTGGTCACGTCTAGTTTCAGCAACAGTCTGTGCTCCAAGAATGAGGTCAGCTGACTACCTGAATATACGGAATGACCAGGTTATTCCATCAATGGATTTGTTCTTCCCTGATGGCACGGGCATATTCCAAGATGACAATGCCAGGATCCATCAGGTGCAAATTGTGAAAGAGTGGTTCAGGGAGCATGAGACATTATTTTCACACATGGATTGGCCACCACAGAGTCCAGACCTTAACCTTATTAAGAATCTTTGGGATGTGCTGGAGAAGGATTTGTGCAGCGGTCAGACTCGACCATCATCACTGCAAGATCTTGATGAAAAATGTATGTAACACTGGATGGAAATAAATCTTGTGACATTGCAGAAGCCAGGCAGTGTATTAAACGTGTGTTTTTCATTGCTACACAAATTGTCTATCCACAGACCTGACCTGTAACTTGAGTCACCTGTTTATCTCTGTGGAGAGTGATCAATTCAAAGCCATACTGAAGAACATTCAAGGCAAAGCAAAAGCATCTCCATGGAGACAAGCACATGGCGGTTTCATAGTTTACTTACAAAAGGAACTTACCAATACAGCAAAACAAAACAAAAATGGAAATTGCAGGTGATTTCATCCAAAACTATTTTTCCGGTATTTATTTAGTTTTCTTCAATAGCGCAGCTGCATGCCTGCACTGTGGTTGGATTATCAGTGGCACACAGCAGTGGTATGTCTCCATGCAGCCGTAACATCTGTGTGTGCTGTGTGTCTATGTGTGACTAGGGCTCTATTTGATAATGCTAATCCTGGGACTGTGTGGTAAAACGGCCTTCTGAAATCTCAATCCTCCCAATACCCCACAGACTCTGATACCGATCGCTTTAAACCCATATTCTCACTTTGACACAAGTAAATATCTTATACAAGGCGCCGCTTTTCAGTCAGTGCAAGACATAAAACTGTGAGGAATGATAATGCTGCTGATATACAGATATTACAGCCAAATATTACAGTCATAGTCCTGAATGATGTCTGCAGACAATTTTTCTCACATTTTGTTTCAAAAAGGTGGAACAAATACCCAAATTGTGTACGCATGTAATGGTATTGGGACTTGAAAATATTTTGAAAATGACTTCCTAAAATAAGTAACAATCTGAGCAAATATAGCACATTTTTTAACATTCTTCCCATTGCCACCACTACACAGTGCTAACGCAAAATGCACTGCATGGTGTAAATATTGATTGGCATTGCTCCATAGACTGTATATATAAATGGACATGGTTAACCTGCTTGCCACAGCGTTGAAAATAAGAAGTGAGGATGGTTGCACTTTTGGCTCCATCGACTCTGTCTCCAATTAATTTCTATTAAAAAACTGTGGCCCATCTCTCTGGAACTGCTGCAGTGAGCCGTGTCATTTTGGTCTTAAAATTTTTGTTTATAATCCACTCTACATGATCCTGGTATTTCTATTTCGCTATTGTGTCCGTAAATCAAAATATGAACATTAATAACAGACCAATGAGGTGCTTTCTCATTGGAAACTTTCTGGCGACGCCATGTTTGTTTTGGTTTGCTTGAGCTCTTCGCCTTTGGTTTTTGCATAACACTCAATGCCGCTCTGTGATTAATACGCCAACCACCCAGCGGGCCCTATCGCACCAGCGGGGGCACGCTAAGATGGATTCATGTGACTTTGTGATCTCACAAATATCGCA
This sequence comes from Periophthalmus modestus, assembly GCA_019594935.1. Lineage (NCBI taxonomy): Eukaryota > Metazoa > Chordata > Actinopteri > Gobiiformes > Gobiidae > Periophthalmus > Periophthalmus modestus. The sequence continues at coordinate 9,559,869 of JAIEZT010000068.1, forward strand.
AGAATCCATCTTGCCGTGCAAAGTTAACTGCTAGCCTCAACAAGCCTTATTTAACTGGAGCTGAACGCTATTGGTGACGTCACACTCCCTTAGTGCACTTCTTTATACAACCTATGCTTTGCTTAGAACATTATAAATATCTTGAAACTTTTGACCACTCACGTCTTTTCACCAAGGCCTTGTTTATGTGATTGCTAATGTGTTGTTTTCCTTGACACTTCTAATTACTTTTCTTCCCTTGTATAAGCCTCTGTGGTATTGTAAATATATGGTAATGTAAGCTAAAGTACATTAATTATATCGTGGTCATATGGTTAAACTGCGCTCCATGTGTATAAATTAACTTATAGACTATCAATATTTTTGCCCCCCTAATGATGTTGTACTTTCATTATCACTATCTGACACATCCTGATCAACATTATAGCAGCTGACAGGTCAATTTAAGCACATTAATTATCTCATTAGCATAGGCTGTCACTCAGAGGGGTATTTTAGGATCAAATTAATATTTTAAATATTGAGCAGACTCCTTACGAAACTACATAAGCACGCACTGAGAGCTGTTCAAAAATAGTCTTTCTAATGGACTACAAGCTGGATACATTAAAGTGTAGATTTATCACTGCAAGTAATTGGCAAGAATATTATTATTAAAGACATGGCTCAAGGCTAACCCGGTAATTGGTATATAGCAAATAGGACAGAATCATTTCATTTTCTGTATATATATTTACCAGCACTACCACCACTAACACATTTTTGTATTGATTTTGCATTTGGGAAAAGAAAAAACACAAAAGCATTTCCACAGCTCTCAGCTGAGCCTTGGGAAAAGCACACAGAGCACTCGTGACCACCATATGGAAAATTGTCATGTAATTAACATTTGAATCAATAGTGCTGATTCCTCAAAAGAAAAAAAGCAAACCATACATCCATTCATCCATTTTCGACCAGGGCGGGGCCGCGAGGGCAGCAGTCTAAGCAGGGACTCCCAGACTCCTCCTCTGTTCCCAGGCCAGCCGAGAGACATAGTCCCTCCAGCGTATCCTGGGCCTTCCCCGGGGCCTCCTTCCAGTGGAACATGCCCAGAGGCATCCAGGAGGAATCCTGAACAGATGCCCGAGCCACCTCAGCTGGCTCCTCTCGACATGGAGGAGCAGCGGCTCTACTCCGAGCTCCTCCTGTGTGACTGAGCTCCTCACCCTGTCTCTAAGGGTGCACCCAGCCACTCTGCGGAGGAAACCCATTTCGGCCGCTTGTATCCACGATCTTGTCCTTTTGGTCATTACCCAGAGCTCATGACCATAGGTGAGGGTAGGAACGTAGGCTGACCGTTAAATCGAGAGCTTTGCCTTTCGGCTCAGCTCCTGCACAATGCTAACTATACATGTGTTGCTTAACATAATGTGCACAGTTGGAGAAAGTTGATATTGAATGATTTAAAAAATAAAATGCTATGTTTTCATAATGATATTTTATTTGTGGAAAATGGTTGAAGCAGGCTAATGATGCAACACAATGCAAAAGCCTTTGCTTCTGTTTTGAATAATGTTTGCAGTCCCTAATTAAATTCCTGTGCATTTGTTGTAGCGGGCACTGTGCCAATGGAACCTACAATAAGAAACCATTCATTGGAACGCCACACATTTTAAAACATAGGTTAGCATGTAGCTCTTGTAATGAGTGACTGACAGGACAAGACAAAGTTCTATGTGCACCAGTACTTCTTTACTCAGCAAATACCGCACAAACCTTACCAGGCTGTTTCAACTCAGCAGGGGAGAAACTAATGTCTCTGTAAATGCTGACGGAGTACCACCATCATAGTGTCAGCTGTTAGAAAGTAATTATACAAGCAGTCATGTTCTTGTACTTGAGTAGATTTTTTGAGTAATTTTGAGGCATACATCTGTAACTCTACTGAGGCAGATGCTATCTCCGCCGATAGACTTGCAGTTGCGGACTTTCCATTACCGTATCTTCTCAACACTTGTGCTCTCGAAGATGACCAGTCAGAGCGCAGGTGCCGCCGGGATTCTCCCAGTCAGTTATAGGATTTATCAGAGGAAAAATATGGATGGATATGTAAAATAGAGGAAGTTGTGTGAAAAAAAGGCAAAAGTACATGCTGATACTTCCTTTAACATGAATGTGTACTTGCATTCAACTGTAATTCTAGTCATGTGGAATTTTCATTTTAAACTAAAGTATGTGCATTACTGAGTACAATCCAATTCAGTTCAACTTTATTTATATAGCATATTTAAAAGCAATTTCAGCTGCTCAAAGTGCTTCAGATAAAAAGTCAACTAAAAAACAAATATACAGATAATACGATACACAGACATGTCCAAGCCCCAGTCATCCCAGTGCAGGTCTTCTATTTCATAAAACCATTATTATCAAAAGTTATACCGTGAATAGCCTGGCCTAACTGAAGTACATTGTGGCAGCACTGGTGCCAATTAATGGTAATGACAATGGCAAGTATCACTGCCACTGTATCACTGCTGCGTAACTGTACTTTTACTTTTGAAGTGTGATGTATTGCTGCAGAAAATAGACAGTAAACAATAATACTGAAACTACAAAATGCCACTGACAAAATAACTCTATAACAGGATTATCAATTGCAAATAGTCTAAATGTACAATGCAATAAATATAAAGAGCTAAACAAATCACTTTGTCATTAGTTTGTATATATAGGTCACAGAAGTTATTTAATCAATTCTCTACAGCTCAAGTCAGCACTAGTACAAAGAAAAAGTAGTCACGATGATTATTGACCCTCTAACATGTATTAAACGATAAGTCAATACAGTAATTATTGTGACAGACCTAAGTCCACATTCTCACTGCAGGATCCTCACCTGTAAATCTGTCCAGTTCAGTTTTAAAAGTGTTTTAAAAAAAAGGATTTGGCACCAGTAAATAAGTAAATGTTTATAAAAAGAATGCACCAAAAACTCCATTTGCACCATTCTGTGTGAAACCAGCTGTGGGTAGGAGAGTGAATAATTGACACACTGTGATGTTTAGTGTTTGATTAGCAAAATGGAATCTATTAAAATGTGTAATCTGCTTTCACAGATGAATTGTGTTTTGGGAGTACATTATCTGAAGATGAGATAACTTTGAGCTGAAGTAAATAAAGAGAATTAGTAGAAGTCGAAATAGTAGTAGTCGTAGTTGTAGTAGTCATTGTAGTAGTAATGAAGTAGTATAGTAGTAGGTTGTAGTAATAGAAGTAGATAATAGTAGTAGGTAGTAGTAGGAGATCATAGTAGTCATAGTTATCATAGTAGTAGTGGTCATAGCAATCCTAGTACTCTTACTAATCATAATCGTAGTAGTAGTTGTAGTAGCAGTAGTCATAGCAGTAGTGTAGTCTGTTTATAGTAGTAGTCATCACACTAGTAATAGTAGGTAGTAGTAATGAAGTAGGTATAATAGTAGATTGTAGTAAGAAAAAAAAACGATAATTGTATTAGGTAGTAGTAATTGTAGGAGATAATAGTAGTCGTAGTAATTGTAGTAGTCATAGTAGTAGTTGTATTAGCTGTAGTCGTGGTCTGTTTATAGTAGTAGTCATAGTAGTAATGAAGTAGATAGGTGGTAGTCATGAAGTAGGTATAGTAGTAGGCTGTAGTAATAGAAGTAGGTAGTAATAATCATAGGAGATAATAGTAGTCATAGTAATCGTAGTAGTAGTGTTCATAGCAATCACAGTAGCCAGAGTAATCATAGTCGTAGTAGTAGTTGTAGTAGCAGTAGTAGTAGTATTCGTTGTAGTAGTAGTAGTCATTGTAGTAGCAATAGTCGTAGTAGTAGTATTTGTAGTAGTCAGAGAAGTAGAAGTCATAATAGCAGTAGTCGTCATAGTAGCAGTAGTAGTTGTGGTATCAGTAGTCATAGTAATGGTAGTAATCGTTACAGTAGTTGTCATAATTGTTGTAGTAGTCGTAGTAGTAGTATTCTTGTTGAGGAAGTACTGATTTATAGTAATACACAATGGAGTGTTTATAGAGACTGGAGTGTATAGAGATGAGTGTAAAAATGGAGTGTTGAGAAGAAGGAACAGTTGGTACTTGACCAAGTGTTTATTCCCAAAGGACTGTGGGCTGTGTTACATATTTTGGGATTTTTCAACAGTATCTAATGATACAGTAGAAATATATCAGAGGAAACAGTTCATTATAGAACTGCAAAGGGATTATTTTTCTCTGACATTTTGGCATGACCCACTCTAGCTGTGGAATACAAAAGTAAATAACAGTGTTTTGTTTGTTAGTCGACTCTATAAACAATCTGCTATACGCCATTCGTTCTTAACCTTTTTACTCCATTATAGAAAATACAGGTTTGGAAGGGAACTATCAGAAAAGAAGGAGCTCTAAACCGGATAATGAAGTACTAAAATACTGTTTATGTCCAAAAAAAGGCAAAAGACAAGGAGTAAATATGGCAACAGTTACCGCCAGTTTTTAATGTACTTTTTCATATTTACTGAGAATATTTTGAATAGTTTTGTCATCAGTGCACTCTTCATTTTCATTCATTTTCATCTCTTTCAGTCACTGGTCCTATATATAGCTTGATGGAGTACTTTAACTACATAGTCTGGTCATATTTTATTATAACTCAAAAGAAACTATTTGTTCATTATGAAAGTCATTCTTCATGTTTATTATGACTACTTAAATTGTAATGATTTGGAGCTTAGTAGCTACTTAATGCCATATAAGAGCCCAGATAGCAACTTTAGCCATTTTTGCGAGGAACGGAGTGGAGCTGAGAGGATTTATCCAGTGCAGATCAATGTGTATTCACCAACAAAAAACAAAAAAAACCTTTGACCAGAATGAAATAGGTTCCTTTTATGGAGCACCTCCCATACAGGTACGCATAACAATCATTTAAAAGTTAATCTTAGCAAAAACAGTGCTATCCAACAAAATCCTTAATGCAAAAGTGAGCAGTGTTAAATGTAGAAACAGTAGATTTTAAATGACTAAAACTTTGGATCATCCCTCCTCCTGAGCACACAGTCGTCTGCCCTGGAACCTTCTTCAGATGCTCAGGCTCCCTGAGGACTCTTTTGGCTGGAACACCTAAGATGGCAGACACAAGAGGTAAGTGACATTTTAATTACAACAGGCAAATGCACTTGCTCACACTTTTCTTTTACAAGTCAGTTCTTTATTGCAACAACAAACATTTCATTCATTAATAAACATTTTTGCATGTTTATTTTAATCTTCGGTGTATGTAACAGACTTAGTAGTTACATTACATACCATAACCCTAACTTCACCCCCTAACCCCTTAAATTAAGCCTAAATCATTATCATTATTATTATTATTTTCATATTTTTTGTTGATGTGGGAACAAATATTGTACTGTCATTTAAACAACAAATGCATGCACATCTTTTCATTTTATATAACAAGAACTAAAACATAAATAGATATTAATTAATTAATTAATCACACAAATTTTGAGTGAATGGATGAATAAGAAGAACATCACACAATAAATAATAAAAATACGCCAATACACCTACAACAGATGTTTTGATACCACATACAAGCAACATATTTAGCATTAGGTTTACATATAACATACAATACATCACTTTTATTTGAATTGTCAAAATCAGACAGTAAAAATATACATAGCTAGACTCAGCACTTTATAAGTCCAGGCAGTCCAGTCCCGATGACAGCTCACTGCTCAGCCCCTCCTCTGTCTCTGCCCCTGTCTTTTCCTCGTCTCCCACAAAAACACTGAGAAATCACTGAGGAGGAGCAGACTGCCTATTTCCCCCGCTCCTGTCTTTCTCTTGCCTATATCACTGTCTTCAAAAGTATGATGATTTCGCTCCATTTTGGGACTAAATACAGTGTCTTTTATTGGCGTCTGGGGTTTTCAGTGATTGCGGCAGTAAATGGCTGTTAAACTAGCCATTGTGCTCGTGCAGTCTGGAGATACCCTGATAGAGATAGTTGCTCACTGTGCTCTGTGGCCTCTCCGTGCTTATCAGGAGTCTAATTAGGAGGGCAAATGCATCCAGCTTTTTCTTACTGCTCTGTTCTGACGGAGGGGAATTAGATGTCAGTTTTACGCTCTTGGATATGAAAGGATGCATAAGATTAAAAAGCACTTGAGGCGCTTGGTCTGGCTTCCATACTGTATACACCATGTGGAGTATTCTGGGGTATTATGTAAGTGGTTGTGTCCACGTTCTAGATGTTGATTATGTCATTATTTCAGATGGAGGGCAGGGGTCTATTTTTTAAAGAAATATCCAACATATCATCCTCAAATAGTCACACTGGTCACGTTTTTATATCACGCTTTTCCACCTTAAAGGCAGCCAAGAAACCACTCACTCATTCAGACACTTATACACCAGTGTACACAGACACTGCGGGCGAGGTGGGTTGAGTGTCCTGCCCAAGGACACAACAACAGCATTAATCTGTGGAAGCTGGAATCACACTGCAAACCTTGTGGGTCTAATAATGATAATGATAATGCATTTCATTTATAAGCGCCTTTCAGAACAACCAAGGACACGGAACAAGATAAAATTACACATACATATACATATAAATACAATAAAACATGGCAAAAATCGGATTGATAAAAGATGCGTGATTGGTTATGAAAGATAGGACAGTCTGAACAGGTGAGTCTTGAGTCTGGATTTGAAGAGTGGAAGAGAGTCTAAGTTGCGGAGATCAGGAGGGAAGAATTCCAAAGCTGGGGGGCAGAGCAGCTGAAAGCCCTGTTCCCCATAGTCACAAGTCGAGCAGAGGGTACAATGAGCTGGAGAGAGGAGGAGGAGGAGGAGCGGAGAGTGCGGGCAGGAGCAGCAGTGTGGAGGAGGTCAGATATGTAAGAAGGGGCTAGGTTGAGTATGGCTTTGAAGGTGGTAATTAGTATTTTGAAGTTAATTCTCTGTTTTAAGGGGAGTGAAGTTGTTGTAGGACATGTATGCTAAGAGAGAGGACACTGGAGCTTGTAACACTTTTGTTTCAAGTGAACAGCAATGAAAGACATACTGTAACCGTAACTGAAACCATGTTTAATGCCATACTGCGGGACATTCCATCCATAGGTCTGAAAGGTTAAGAAAACTCACGCACACTGTCTCACTCTTGATTCATTGTGCGGGAGTTTTCTTAACCTTTCAGACCAAGTGTTTCTCCTCCAATGCACCTGTCGCCCATTCAGGTGTGCAGAGTCTACACAGAAACGAGACATTCTATCCATCCATTTTTTTCCGCTTATCCGGGGCCGGGACATTCCAGTCAAACCAGTAACATCTCATCAAAACAGGTGGCATAACCTTTACCACAAAAGTTCCGCAGTGCACCTCTTCACTTGAACATTAGTCATATATTTAATGAGTGTACCTTGCACACAAAAAATATTACCATTATAAAATTTTAAATATTTTGCTGCTTATAGTCACAAAGTTGTATGCAAAAACAGCTGTAAAAGCAACAGTGGTAGTAGCAGTAGTAGTACGTCATTTCGGTGGCTTCTTGCATAGCCTCCTAATTAGAAAAGCAAATGCATTCAGCAGTTCTCATGGCTCTGTTCACACTGGGGGATTGGATCTGGAGAAATAATGCATCTCTATGGAACGGCACTCGGCCTGATTATCAATAAAGATGCCATGATATGCTTCCAACTGGCCGTTCCCTCCTCTCCTCTGTCTTACTTACTGCCGCCGACTTGGGAGTAAAGATTTCTAATGCGCGACACCTCAAGCTGGGAGCCTGTGATAAACAGGGAGCGCTGGAAAAAGCCAACTGTTGCAAGAGGAAGCGCGGGAACGTCATTTGTCATGCATAATAATGTGAGCTCCCCGCTATCTGGGTCACTGTTGTGGAGAGGGCTCTGTAGAAATCCAGAAAATTCCTGAGTAGTAAGCAGCCAGAATGTACAATAGAGAGCTCTCATAAGATCTTCTAACCAAAACATGAGGGACTGATTTGGTGCTTTTCCACTGCACAGTATAGAAATGTGCAAAAAGGTCGTGTGCAGGATCTGTATGTATATAATAAATCCTACAGAGTGCTACTGGAAAGTAATGTAAAGTGCTGAAATAGGAATGAACAAAGGTTATAGTCGTCTTCAAGTTTTCAACCTTTCTTGCACCAATCCAGGGTTCAGAGGTGGCTTGCGTTGGAGTTGAGGCTCTAGTCTGAGCTCCACATATGTAGTTTCTGTGTGGTTATACTTGCACTTTGACACATCCAAATTGAGTCTAAACCCAGAACTAAACCTGGGATAGACAACACAAAATTGGGACATGGACAGGACTAAACAATGGGTGTGTTTATACTTTCACAAACATCCAAACTTGGACTGAATCGGAAACTAAACCTGGACTAGACCAGGACTTATAACAGGATCAAATCAGGTGTGTGTGAATGCAAAGTCAGACATAAAACATTATTATTAAGGTGCACTATTTTAGTTCTAGTAGAGGTTCTGTCACCTGCTAATCTCATGATATTGGCTCCGCTTTCCAGAGTATGGTAGCTCATTACAGGCATCTTTATTGCCAAAAAACATGATTTCATGTGGTTGCCTGCTTGTCTCTATGGAGATTGTGAAGTCGTATGCCATTCTGTGGAACTTTTCAGGCAAAATAACAACAACCAAATTGAGATAACCCTCTGCCAGAAAACTACTAGTGCCTCTTTTATCAATATGTAAATGTTTTTGTTGTCTGAAAATAAAACAGTCCATTTTTTGAGATGCATGCAGTATAAGGCATATTTAGTGCAATGCGGTGTTGGATCTGTAGCTTTAACCACCTCTAACTCCCATGCTAACCTCCACGATGTACCCAAGGCTTGACCACTGCATGACCCACTCTCCATCGCTGCTGCTGCTGCTGCTGAGGAGGTCTGTCTCCTTTCATCTTCACCTTGTCCAGGCTGAGTCACCGCGGAAAATGGAGTGATCACAGAGTGTGGCTTGCCTATGCATGTGAGTAGGCTTAAGGAGCCATCCCCACTGGGCCATGAAATCCCCCAGTCAAATCCCCAGCGCTCTCCTCTGCCCCTCCTCTGCCCCTCCAGCCCTCTGAGCCTGTTTGGTCAGGGTCATCGGAAACCCAGGGAAAAACACCACAATTTCATTTTTGTAATGTGTGATTCTACCAGAGAGCGAAGAGTAGAGTAGCACAAAAAACAAACGCAAAAACAACGTAGGAGTAGGAGAAGTAGAAGGAGTAGTAGGAGGAGGAGTAGTGGTTGTAGTAAGAGGATGGAGGAGGAGGAGTAATAGTAGTAGGAGTAGTAGGAGTGGGAGTAGTAGAAGTAGGAGGAGTGGTAGTAGTATGAGGAGGAGTAGTAGGAGTGTGTGTAGTAGTCATACTAGTAGTAGTAGTAGTAATAGTAGTAGTACAAGTAGGAGTACTACTACTACTATTAATACTCCTACTACTAGCATGAGTAGTAGTAGTAGGAGGAGGAGGAAGAGGAGGAGTAGTGGTGGGTGGAGTAGTGGTAGTAGTAGAGGTAAAAGTAGTAGTAGTAGTACAGGTAGGAGTAGTAGTACTAGCATGAGTAGTAGGAGGAGTAAGGAAGAAGAGGAGGAGTAGTAGTAGTAGAGGAGTAGTAGTAGTAGTAGTAGTACTAGTATAGTAGTAGTAGTAGTAGTAGCAGTAGTAGTATAGTAGTAGTAGTAGTAGGCAATACTAGTATGAGTAGTAGTAGTAGCAGTACTAGTATGAGTAGTAGTAGTAGCAGTACTAGTATGAGTAGTAGTAGTAGTAGTAGCAGTACTAGTATGAGTAGTAGTAGTAGTAGCAGTACTAGTATGAGTAGTAGTAGTACTTGTAGTAATAGCGGTAGTAGGGGAAGTAGAATAGAGCTAAAAAGTGTTTGGTGAAAACTGTGTTAAAACTGTATTTTTCATTTAGTCTTTTGACCAAAATAATTTGAAAGATTTAGTGAAATAAATAACCAAGTTAACAAACATTTTAATCGAAAACACTATTCAAGTACTGAATAGTCTTGAAGTAGTCAAATTGTAGAAATAAAAATTTTTAAAAAATCATAGTAAACATAAAATCATATTTGCAATAGCAGTGATTGCAGTAGTATTAAAAGTTACAACAACTAACTTTTTGGAGTAATCTCACTTTCTCATTTCTTTAGTAATAGTAATTCCGTTCAAGTTCTAATTTTGAGTGTGTCTATACTCCCATAGACTTAAGAAAGAAATACATTTTAAGTAAATATGTGCTCAGTTTCAACAGTTGGCTGTCGTGAAGTTATACCAAATTTTGTGGACACCTGCATGTACCATTTCAGTAACTCCGAGAAGCATTTGTAATGACGGCTATCATGAAATATCTATTAGACGTGCCGTGTTCTTCCTGAGGTGGATTTTAATGCTAATGAGGCCAACTGGGACTTTGCCAGCAGGGCCAACAAGCATCACAGGTGGATTACGGCGCTGATTGTAATGTGAGCTGCTGTTATGAGATCGCACCAAACTGTGTGGAATCCCTCAAGTACCGACGTGATATGTGGTATACTGATTATAAACCGGCAGGAGAATTGACCCGGTTTGTGGTTTGGGTTCTTGGCATATCAGTGTAGTTTCGCTGTAATGGATTGGAAATGGATTAAGATTTTGTGAGAAAAAACATGGAATTTACAGGCGTGGAACTGACAAGGAATTGGTAGATCTTATGTTTTAGAGAAATGTGATGTCAGTTTTGTTTAGTTTTTTAATGTAGATACTTTTTACTTTAACTTCACTGCATTTGAAAGCAGGTATCTGTACTTTCTACTTCGCTACATTTTTGAATGGAACTGAAAAGTAAAAGTACTTTTTATAGTTTGAGACCTGCTGCAAAGGGCTGAGGGGTTTATCTTGAACACATTCGTAGTTTGAATGAACAAAAATATACAAATCAGTTCCATTGTTTCTGTTGAACAACACAAATCTTAAATCAGTTATCATTTGAAGCTTTATTACCTCTGAAAATCTGCGCAAAATACTTTTACTTTTTACTCTTTAAGTGCATTTATTAATGAGTTCTTCAATACTTTTACTTAAGTAGATTTTTTTCATGTGCTACTTTTATTTTAGAGGTTTTTTGGGTTTTTTTTATAACATTGTTATCTGTGACAAACCAGGCAAATCGGTCCAACTGACTGAAGTATAAAGTAAAGTAACATTTGACAATAGTACTTACTGTATTCTCTTACTATTAGCTTAAAAAAGGATCAGACAGACTGGGACAAATGAAAAGCTTATTTGAAATGACAGGAACATCTTCTGTCCTGTATCATCAATTAAAGAAGACATTAAGTGGATTTGATCAAGGAGGGATGAAAAATCTAAAAGCACTACCATACAGAGAATACATCGGAAGCCACACACCTTTTGTTTTGTTTGGGTAATCGTGAGCACTGTTATGCTGTATAGATGTGCTTCTGTAACAGCACATTTCAAGTTCTCACCCATGTAAAAATAATAGTTGAACTCCACACAGGACATGTCTGTTTTCTCACCTTTGGGATCCTCAGAGAGACAGGCTAACCGAACCTGAGAGCTTCTTTCTATTCTGGACAGGTGTAGCTCTCAGCACTTATCACACACAGTCAACATCTCTGCCCAGTGCGGCTGACACCCACCTCGACAGAGCAAAGATATATGATACAATGTTCTTTCTTGAGGCGAAGCCAAAAAACTTTGTATTGACAAAACGTGGAGTTCATGCAGGTGGGCACCAAGTTCAAATCTCACAACTTTCTTCTGTCACCCAAAGTTTCAAATCAAAATTCGAGGCATTTATGTGATTTTTGTTGGTAACTACGTGAAGTGTGATAATCTTTATCATTCTAATTCTATTTTTTGTATTTTTCTGCTATAGGTAGTTAGTATTTGGTGAACACCTGGGTCACATGATCTCCAGAAAACCAAATTTTAAGGTTTTATTCTTCAGTATTTGCTATGTATCACAGGGATAGCAAACTTTTTGACACACAGGCCACAGTGGGTTCTAAAATTTGACGGAGGGACCGGGACAGGATATATATATATGTATATTACATTAGAGATTTGGCCTGTAACAAGTAGCAAAACATGAATATGCAAGGCTCATTGTACAAATTGTTTTCCAAATGCATTATTTTAAAAACTCTCTTTCAGAGAAAGCCTTGCTAGCTTTTGCTAATTTGAATGCAAGCAAAAAATCTGACTTGGTACTGATCAGAAAATTTGTTGTCCACTCTGTAGTAAACACTCAGCGCTCACTATCCACTTTTCTTTTCTTTGATAAGCTAATTTTTGCAAAAGGGCTGATAAGAGAATAAGAGAGTAATACAAGGTTGATGTAGCTGAAGAGCGCCTTAATATGGTCACGTTCGGCGGGCCGGATTAATAAGCCCAATGGGCCATATGTGGCCCCTGGGCCGTGGTTTGCCCACCCCTGATCTTTCAAATGTGGTCCAACAAAGTGTCAGTTTCAAGTATTAACAGATGATGACTGTGTAAGTGAAATGCGATCAGGTTACAATAACAGGCTTTGTTTAATAATTTATAGCTTGCAATAATTGAAAAAGCACAATGTAATGTAGCTTGTGACTCATTTGTGGCCAATTGCTGGATTCAGTTTTGGCAAATAAAAGTGTAGTAGTATCCAAAAAACTACGTGTTGCAATTAAACTGGAATGAAACAGAACTTTTGACAAAACTCTGACACCTACTCATCACACACCACTCAATCACTGTTTACTTTGACGTGATGACAGACCAGCTTGTCTGTCAATGGGGAACGATCTTGGCAACCACAATGTCAATTTGACTTATCTTCTCTATAAAGCGCAGGAACAAGCAAAGCAATACTAATAAACACCAGTTTGTCTGATGGAGCTTGGACTTGTGATTTAATTAAATTGAAAGTTACAGGTAAGACATGCCCTGCTCTGTCCTCACACTTGCTGATATTACTCCACTGGCTTTATGCCGAGGCAACACCGACATGTTTTCCAAAGAGGCTGGGAACGCTGCCACAAAAGCCAATTCCCATTTAATAAGAGAGGTGGATATGCGATCTGGAACAAGCACGCTAATCCTCTCCAAATCAGGTTTTTATCATGGATGTTGTTAGGTGACACAATTAGCACTCCAACATGCAGATTTGGTCAAGCACCCTCATTTCCGTTTCTGGAGCACTTTTATTTCAAATGGCTGTGACTTCATTTCCCACGAGAACAAAAGCCTGAGGAAGTCATTTTGCTCTGACTTGGTTTCACAGTCAGGCACCATGGCCTCATTTATAGCCCTTTCTCAGTCACACATAATCTCATAACTGTGCTTTGTCTCAGTAAAACGGCATCAAGCAAAATGCACTCCAATCCAAATTTTATTCCCCAGTCCGTAAAGTTCCATTAGTGCACGTTTTGGAAGAGCGAGGAGTCAAAACTTCAGTTTGAAGATAAATTAATTACTCGCTCAGTTAGAGTGGCATTTCAGGACATTTTTGACTGGAGCCAATCACTTTGTTTTAGACGGTTGCTATTGACAACAGGAAACAATCAAATTAGGCAAAATGTGACTGTCAGAATGGATTGTGTGGAGGTGTTTGGTTCGGCAGGCACTGAGCCATTCACATAAATCATGGCTTAATCATGCTGAGTGAAAGAGCAAGGTGAGCCTCGGACTGCCAATCAATGTCCAAAACAGTTAGCACGTTTTGTTCCATCTTTATCACCTCCAGTAGTGACAGATATTGTGATCTAGGCACCGGCGAAGATGAGCCATAGCTACACTTTCTGAAGTTTTGTTATAATTACGTGTCAACTTGGAGGCAGTCCATCAAGTCTTTAGGAGTCTTTGTGAGTCTGAGTCAAAACATGTCACTAAAGGCTGAGTTAAGAGCTATTGGTTCAAGGTTTTGTCATCGAAAAACATCCAGTATCTAGTGAGATCTTAGGCCGAGTCTAACCTCCACCTCAGTAACTCAACTTTACCTCAGTGATCAGTTCTATAAAAAGCATGCTATTTCTGTCACTTGTTTACTCACTTAAGAAGGGCCATCAAGTTGAATCATCAGCTTTATCTCTAAGAAAATAATTTGTGTGATTTCGACGGCTGATTGGCACTACAATCGAAGCATTTGGATTAGCATAGTTGACAAAAACAGTGAAGTTCTTTGAATACTGAGCCCCTGAATGCCTCCGTCTATGCAAAAGAGCCATTAAGATTATAATGACTCTGTTTTGCAGATGTTGTCCTTCAGTTACTGGCACAAACAAACCAGTCTCCAAAGTCTTCATTTAAATGCACTCGCGAAAGGCAAAGGTGAGGATAAAAACGTCCTAAAAGAGGGTTCAACAGTGATAAAAAGACAAAGCATTGGCATTCTTTCAAGATAAAAGTAAACTTGTATATGATATCAAAGGTCAGTTTTTGACACACCACACAAGCTGATGAGTTTGATGAGCGCCCGTGATTGCAATCTGAACCATAGAGACAATTCTGAAGGACGTACTTTAACTGGGAGTTGACGATATAATTCCTCATTAGCATAGCCATTCTGCAGCTCTCGTATTTGGTCTCCGATGGGACATTACGAGACAAGAGTTCTGCGAAAAGTCCCTAGCGCTGTGCAAGTTCGACCTCTCTAATCTCTTCTCCTTCTTCGTAATCCTTGGAGAAAAAGAGGCTCTTGATTTACAACATTGACAGTTCAAGGTGCAACAAATAATGAATCACAATTGCAGCGGAAATGCATCAGTCAAGTGCTTTTCATTAAACCCAGCGCACATGGCACAGTAACCACCGAATTCCATTACACTTCCATTTTCCATTGGCTATAAACCTGCTAGCTGATTTGCAAGCGCGTATTTTCCAACCCGAGAGATAAAGGCGCTTAAATTACCTGTATAACTGGCATGTTTTATGGCGGATGCGTGCTCAGGTTGTCATATATTTGCGTGTATCTAATGTAACAGCTGCGTTTAAAGGTGTTACTCAGCGGCCTGTGTCATGACGAGTTTCAAGCTCTAAATCTATAGAAGATGTCTTGTGGCAGATCTATGTAGCAGAAGAAAAAAAATGCATCAAGAAATAGTCTTGCGAGATTCAAGGTGAAAGGACAATTGCGTTTTTGTCTGTACAGAGTTGTTGAGTAAATGGCGTTTGACATTTGAGTTGGAGTCAATTCAATGTATGCTGACCTGAGGCTGAGGCTACACCATCAAAAGGTCAATCAAAGCAAACTTCAGTTCAGCCTTGGTTGTCAATATCGCCAAAGGTTCTCATCTTTCCGTAAATCACTATGGTAATAGCTGTCCTCCTGACCTGCAGCTCCACACAGATCCTATATCCATCACAGAGAAAATCACCTCCTGTACATACGATTGCATAACGGTGTAAAAGCAGTTGGCAGCATTCATTCTTTTGAACAAGAACATATGTGCTGTAAAAGTGTTATCGTGAAGCAAACACAATACAATAATCATCTCTTTAAAGTGAAGACTGCTGTTTGTTAGTGTGTTATGAATAGTATGGTTCCTATAGTTCTTAGAGATATCTTCCAACAGCTCTTAATATAAACTTGTCAACAGTTAAGGTGAGCTAATATGTATTGTGGAAAATTTCTTATACACGATAGATGATAGGCGGATGGCGAATGCAATAAAGTTTTGCTGCGCAATCTTGTACTGCCAATATAAATGACATTACATTGTCACTTCTTCATATATACTTGTTTTACTACTACTTCAGAGTCTGAAAATGACTGTATATACTTAAAATATGTCGATTTAAATGCAGTTACATGCATCTATTACAGGGCCAAAATTACATTATTTTCTGATCGATGTTATAATGTTCTCAAAAACATACCAGGGGTTTCATTCACACATGGTTAACACACAAACCCTGCATATTTAGGCTGAGTTCTTCTCTCAAATGAAAAAAAAAAACACCTTGTGGTAATACAGGAAGGGCTCCACTGTGTTTTTAAACTCCATACACCTTCACTAGAGTCATTTGGATCATTTCCGCCCTGGAATTTCCAATTTCTACTGAACTAAAGGTAAAAGGAAAGCTGTTAACTTGAAAACTACCACTTCATGACATCACAAGGTGGAGCAGAGCGTTTTGAGCTTTGGAGAAGTAGTGAACGTGTGAATGAAACACAACACAACTCCATGTATGTTTTGATGAGGTAGCAACATTCTAACATGTCTTAAAGCTCACAAGAATCAGTTTTGTGTAATGTAGGACATTTTAAGTTTAAATCTTGTGATAACATGGGGGAAAAAACTAAGAAATACAAACTGTACTGAGTTGTTCGTATTGGCTGTACTTGGCTTTAGGCCCATATTGGCAAAGATACACTACAACCAACCTTAACCCTGGTGTTTACAGTCAAATTTTGTACAAGGGAGAACTTGAATAAACACACTATTTTGGCAGTTCATCAAAATATAGCAAATCATTTGATCATTCATATCCATATATACAAAATCCCCTTGGAGACATCACTTACCAGCTTTCAGGTTAAACTGGCTCGTGTTTACGCCGTGTATCTTTGTTACTTCCCAGCTATTCTTATTCCTTTAAATGTTTGTTTCTCATCTGCGTGACCATTTCCTCATCTCATTTGTTCAGTACAAGTCCATTACACTGCACAGACTTGGGCGCTTTGTAAACTGTGCCCACAGGAGGAGCTAATAAAAGACACTAGAGCTCACAGTGATTCGCTCAGCCTCCACACTGCATTACGGGCCAAATATTTTTATAGGAAGTTGTGTTGTTGTTGTTTTTTTTGCCCAGCCCACAGACTGAGCCTTGAATAAATGGCATGAGTGGTGTAGTACTTACAGAGATGGCGGCATGTGCAAAGGTCAAGGTTGAAATCCCTTAGAGCAGCTGTCGGCCATTTTAAGGACAATTTAAAAGCTTTAGTACTTTAGTGGATTTATGAAGGCCACAGCGATGTACCCATTCATTATATTGCTGCACTAATTGATTAAACCTTTTTTTTTTTTTTTTTTGACCAAACATGATTGGAGCTTTCAAACAAAGCACTAACAGACGCACCATGTAACTTTTCTGGAGGAGAATTCGCCACTTGCTTGTCTTGTCATGTTATGTTGTTGTGTAATTATATTGCTTTGTATGGAATGTTCCACAGTATAGCATTAAAATTATCCATATTCTTTAAGCAGGTGATGCCACTGGGCCAAGTTACAGGTCATGTCTGTGGAGAAGCGACGAAGTGAGCACACTGTAACAGTACATGTTTGTCCTAATGCATTTTTGAGCACTGAAAACACTTGTAATTGAATAAATGCAAGAAACACAATTTTAATGCCATACTGTGGAGCATTTGAGTAGATCTTGAAGTTCTTTCTTCTTCTGCACATATGGGTTTGGACACATTTAAGGACAAAATGGCATCAGGAAGGGCATCTGACATTACAATGCATTGTGAAAAGATAAAAAAGTAAAAAACAAAAACAAAAAAAAACTAATTATATCTAGATGAACTGGTAGTGTGCATCATTCAGTTCTATAAAAACGTTGTAATTAGCTGTCTCAAAAGTACATCTTGCGGAAATGGCCTGAAACAGAATTTGATCTGTAAATGAACAGTATTATTAGTACATTAGCACGGCATATTTTAGTGCCAGCGCAATTCAAAATGGGAATGCCTATGCAAACTCATTACAGAGCACTCTCTGATGGTGAAGGTCAGAATTACAGCTGTATAGAATTAAAAGTTGCTCATTAACATCCATAAGGCATTTAACATGATCAATACCACTTATCAGCTGGTAAGTAGATGTCAACACTTCATTTAGGTTTTAGAATTGAAATGCCCATAGACACATAATTCTATCTTAAACATCACTTTAAACAGCATAAAGAAGCTTGCTATGCCAAACACATCCAAGTCAATTGCAAAAGGCTGCTGTTGTGGCGTGATAGCAATCTGTCATATCCCGTGGTGCTGCGATATCATTAGGATAGCATCTCCTTTGTCTGCCGTTCTCAGACTGGTTTAGTCTGCAAGGCCAAGGCGGCATGCTCTGTAATCTCTTTAGCTGCTTTCAAAAACCCTCTGACACACACAACACCGGGCCAGATCGTATTAAGAGAGAGGCCTGTGTAGTGCAATGCGGAATATTTGGCCATTGCAATGTTTTACGTGATTCATTCCTTTTTGCGTCAATGGGGTTAAAAATAGACAGAGTAGATACTCTTTCCAGATCCTCATTTAGTATAGGTCTCCTGAGGAATCAGAGCTTTTTTAAAAGGAGAGAACATGCTTGAATGGGTTGATTTGTGGACAGGATTGGAATAACAATCAATACAAGGTTGTTAAGCAAGAAATAATCAGAGAATGCAGGGGGATTATTTGGAATGGAAAACACTGTTCAAAAACAGAATTTGGGTTTGACTTACATCATGAAATAATATGACAAAGCAACGCTTGTTATTACGCTTTAGATTTCTTAATTTTATTTTATTCATTTATTTATTTTGTGCTCATATAACATATAAGAATAAAAAAGGGCACAGTATATAAAAAGCAAGTGTATTCATAAGGTGGAGGTATTAAAGCCTCCACTTTATGAATACACACAATTTAATATTTTAGCCGTGCATTAGTTAAAAATTACCTTTATGCTTCTTTTTTAAAAAAAAAAAAATAATAATACAAAAAATATTTAATTCAAACACTGATTAAAATTCATTCACAAATGGACAACAAGATGGCCGACAAGATGGCTGATTAGATCGTCGACAAGATGGACGACAGTAGCTCAGTAGAGCGTTTGTCCACTGATCCATCTGTGTATGCTGGTGTTTGTAGTGGAAAAGCGCTATATACAAAATGTACAAAATTCAAGTCAAATTACATATGTGCAAGTTCGAATTACACACACACAAATTTAAATAAGCACTTATAAGACAAGTTATGCACACACAAGTTGAATTACGCACATACACATTGGATTCCGCACACGCAAGTTGAATTACGTACACTCAAGTTGAATTACTCACACACAAATTGAAGTATGCATGCATAAGTCAAATTCATACATGGACAAATTTAATTACACATGCACAAGTGGAATCACATACACACAAGTCAAATTTACACGTGCACAAGTGGAATTACACACCACACTGATCAAATATTGAACCAATCAAATTATGCACGAATTACAGAGAAGTTGAATCAAGGATGTACAAATCTTTATTCAATAATAGTGGCTCCATATCCTGTTTTGAATTTGAGATGATGATGGGGTTTATTCATCAAACATTTCTACTGCATAATGATAATGCGAAAAATGTTAATTAGATGGGATTCAGGAGATACAGGTGCAAAACTTCACCTGCTGACAAGAAAGGAAGACATATTCACAGGTGCATGTTCGGAATAGAAAAAAAGAAATCCTAATTTGACTTTATGTAATGGTGCGTGCTAATGTGTCCTCAATTATCTTATTATAATACGAATTTTTAATGTCAAAAGTGTTCATTAGTTGGATAGATTGGTCTGTTAGAGTGTTAAATATTTAATTGTAGCAACATTTAAAAACTATTGTTCACCATTTGACATCCCTGGTGTTTAGACAATTACAATCTTTGCATCAGGCCACAGTGTTACAGCTTTGACTTAGGAGCAAATTAAAATGAGTGGTATTAAAACTAGAATTTATTACAGTGCCATTTACCTATATCGTTCATAACATTAACTACTGACAGTAAGGGAGGAACAAAGACCTTCACCATGCCAACTCTGAGTCAATCCAATTATATTAAGAGGCAAGTTAATATTTTGTCTTGTAATACAGGATAATGTAGTGGAATGTGGAATTTTTTAGTGTAAAAGTCTTGAACTGGACTCTTTCAAAGTAAGCTATGTAACTTTTCTGGTGGAGGTTCGCTACTTTCTTGTCTCCATGGATGTGCTTTTGGTTTGTCTGTAATGTTCCTCAGTATGGCATTATACATATCTTGCATTTAGTTAATTGAGTGAAGAAAACACATTGAAAAACATGCATTACTGTCAGAATGATCGCTTCTCCACAGCTCTGGCCTGTAACTTGGGCTTGTGCGATAATATGGAACGTGCCATCCAGATAAAGCATTAACATCTCCATTAAGACAAGCAGGTGGTGTTCCTCTATTCTCCATTGGGCAAAGTGTAGAGCATTGACCACTATTATTGTGGAAAACAAGTGGTCATAATGTTATGGTTGATTGGAGTATAGGTATTTATGTAGGCTATATCTGTCTTTTTACACATTACAAGTTCACATTGCAGTTCACATTGGCTTTATTTAACTACAGCTTCTTCATTTTCCATAATGGTGCTACTTCACTTTTGCCTTCACTATCTCCTACTGTTTGTCGATACACCGCCTCTGGCTCTTACATTCTGTACAGTAAGAAAGTCAGCTCATGTGTACTGACACGGCGAGGAAGCAAAAGTTTTCTTTGTCAAGCTGCGAGGTCAGAAGTTAATAATAAAGAGTGTGTTAACAGAGTGCCCGCGGATGTTTGCACTGAAGGTTTAAAGTCCAATCCTGACAACCGCTTCTTATCACGGCAAGCAAACAACAGGAGTGCCAAGGTCCTGTGTGCGGGACCCCAAAATAGATGCTCCAATTGCTTTCTCAAATACTTTCATTATGAAGGATGCCAGGCTTGATGGGAGGGGGTCAATCAACACATCAGGGCAGCTGCAAGATTGACAATTTGGTTTTTCCTTTTTTTTTTTTTTTTCAATTTGTGGATGACGAAGTAGAGATGCATTGTGGATGCCAATATCTACAATGTGATAGTGTCAGAGCTGTGCCTCCTGCTCAGGATTGATCTCCTCACTGCGCCTGAGAGATCCACTTTATACACATTAAACCTCACCAGGCCCACATGGACTTTATTTCTCTCACCCGGCAGTATTTTACCGTCACTTGTTGTTACATTTGCCTTTTGTTATTGATCTGAAGAATCCATAATGTTTAGACACTAGCCTTGTGGACCAATGGCAGACAGTAACTATAGCCATTCTTTCAGCAACAGACGTCACAGGCAAAAAGAGGAAAGTGTCTTACCCACCGATGTGAACTCGAGAGTAACCTAGGGTAAGGAATATTTTGGTGTCCCTGTGGGGTAATGTACCAACTGCATTTGACCCATCGTCGCTGAGGAAACCTGTCAGGGGTAATGGGCGACCACAGTGCCTGAGGACCTATCTCCAGCTTGGCTAAAACTAAAGGCTATGAAGCTGGGGGATCAGCCTTTGTCCATGTGTTTTAGGTTGAAGGAGGAGGGAAGGAATCTAGCATCGCCTAAAATGCCATTTCTGTAACTAACAACACAGTAAGGTTTAACGTAATTTAGGTATTCAATAATGAATTAACACCACTGATTGTGACTACAGTGTAACAAATATTAGATAACTGTAGCCACACTGAACGTTTTCAATATTTTTATGCACAGTCTTGTTTTTCTCCAATCTGAAAAGAAGAGCGAGTAAGATGCTAAAATGAGCATTGGGCTGTTTATTCAATCTCATCAGCATCTTGAGAGAGCAAAGTTTGACATAACCCAGGCAATGTGAAGATGACATGAAGGCATAGGCTGCCTCCTCCACTCATATGCACACTGGATGCTGAAGCACGCAGCTCAAATCAAATTATGAACACTGGGGAGATTTAGCCACACTTGGATGAGGCATATGTGTGTATTCTATATTCCGTGTTGGTGTATACGCTCCAATGCCGATGGCTAATAGCGCTGCTATGATCGTCCTTCACTTACTTCATACCTGTGCCTCTGTCAGTTCACTTGTCTGTCAGTCTGCCTGTCTGTCCATGATATCCCTGGGCTGCCTGCTGCTCCCACAGTGACAGGCTTAGCATTGATGGTGCAAGTCACTACTTTGAAAAAGTGCAAAGCTGCAGACCAAAGAAGCTTAGCAAAGCAGAGCACACAGGCCTCCACGTGAAGCTCTCTCTCTGCCACAATGGCCCGTCCACCCTCTCCCACCCCTCTCCCACCCCTCTCTAGGGGTGGACTGCAGTTCTATGTGATCACACTTGACTGAAGCAGGACAGCACGCGGCCGCCCTGGAGCTCTGTGGAGCTGACACAAGCTCACTGTTGATCCTGGGTTTAACGTCAGCCATAGGTCAACATGGCCTGCATTCAGCAGGACACACTGAAGTTTGCCACCACATCTGACTACCTCATTTACACCCGGAGCTCTCCCTGTGCTGTCAGCTATGTAGTTCATGTTTGTTCCAAACATTCACTAATTATCTGTGTTGAACATCCGCAGTCTCTTCCAAATATGACCAGAGGCAGTCTGTGCAGCCCTCATGCATTCATATTTCATTTCAGGGTTGTAGCTCATGTCTTTAGGCTTACTTTGTTGTTGACGGGCAATTTAACTTTCTGGTTCGTGCTTGTCTCCATGGAGATTTTTCTTTACTAGAATATTCCACCGTATGGGATCTAGCTCCATGGAGACAAGCAGGTGATGCCACCAGGCCTAATTACATGTGAGAGTAAGAATGCACATGTTCTGATGTTTTTTGTTTTGTTTTTTAAGCAATAAAACAGTTATAACTCAATAAATGCAAGACATATCATTTTAATGCCTTACTGTGCAATATTCTAACATAACAGTATGTGTTATCTCCTTTTTGACTGTTGCTACCTTGTGTATTTTTCCAAATCCCTGACTCTGACAGCAAAACAGAAGACCAGCCAACTTTCCATTTTCTACACTTACCTACTATTAAAAATAAGCCTTTTAGCAGCTGTTACATTTGCACTGAACAACAAACCCACCACAAAAGAGCCTTTCAAAGTGTGAGGACTTATTGTGTGTCTCTCAGCTCCTGTCGCTGGGAGCTCCAAGCTGCATATTCATTTCTTTATTAATCATGTTTCTTTACTCCCACAAGCCACCTGAATTCAACTTTGTGAGACAGACTATAAACCTGGAAGCTAAAGCCTAAGTTGATCCCGCAGTGCTGCCCTGATAGTACAGGTGCTGTTGGAGTGTTGTTCTCTAAAGGTTGCACTGCGTGGGAGGAAACTCAGGTGAATATGCCCCTGGACAGGGCTTTTATACCCAGGACGAGTGAAGCCATGCAAGATTAACGTTAAAGTTAATGCCATTAAAGCCCTTCTGCCAACAGCTGCTACCGGCACACTTGTCTATGCTAGTTTACTAAAAATGATTAAGGCTCAGTAACTAATTAAAGGGGCACTATATAACTTTTCTGGGGGTGGTCTGCCACCAATTGTTTCCAAGTTGCTGTTGCTGCATTTCCTGAAACATTCCAGAGTATGACATGAAACATTTCTTCTTGCATGTAAGGCAAGGCAAGGCAAGACAAGTTTATTTGTATAGCACAATTCGTACATAAATGAATTCAAAGTGCTTTAAAGAATAAGAACAACATTAAAATTACAATACAAACAAATCAAAACATAAATGATCATCATTAAGTGAATAGTAAAAGAGAACAGTGCAGAATAAAAACCTTTCAGTCATATGCACAGCTAAAGAGAACAGTATTGAACCTGGAATTAAACATTGTCAAAGAAGAGGTCGTCTCACATCTTCAGGAAGACTGTTCCAGGTCTTAGCTGCATAAAACTGAAACGCTGATTCCCCATTTTTTGTCGTGACTCTGGACACCAGCAGGAGGCCGGTCCCTAAAGTCCTCAGAGTGAGAGATGGTTGTCTCGCACTCTGGATATACTTTGGTGTTAGGCCATGGAGAGACTTGTACACAAGCAGAGCTGTTTTAAAGTCTATTCTCTGAGTCACAGGAGCCAGTGCAGAGACCTGAACACAGGACTTATGTGCTTGTACTTCCTGGTTCTCGTCAGGACCTGAGCAGCAGTGTTCAGGATGTACTGCAGCTGTCTTAACGCTCGTTTGGAGAGGCCAGTGAACAGGCCGTTACAGCAGTTTAATCTACTGGAGACAGATGCATGGATAAGTCTCTCCAAGTCTGATTTAGACAGTATACCTTTAAGTTTTTAGATGTTAAAAAGATGTTATTGATTTGATAAGGCTGTTAAAGTTCAAGCCTTAAGCCATTATTAGCCCTCGATTTCTAGATGGATTTTTGAAGGTTTTATATATAGAGGCTGGAGGTGACTGCTGACACTTCTTAGTTTCTGTGGGCCAAAGACAGTGACTTCAGTCTTGTCTGAGCTTAGATGGAGAGAGTTGTTTTGCATCCACACACTGATCTGTTGGATGCAGTGGCAGAGTGAATTCATAGATCTGAGTGTCATCTGCATAGTTTTGGTATTGCTGTGTATTAATGAGCCAAAAGGCAGCATGGAGAGATTGAACAACAGGGGTCCTAGGATTGACCCCTGGAGCACCCCACCAGTCAGGGCCATTTTATCTGTTACACATTTTCCAATTTCAAGGGTATTACACTCACAAGTATTTTTATTGCTTAAAAATACCTTGAAAAACATGTGTTCTTACTGTTGCCGGGTCGCCTCTCCGCAAAGCTAACCTGTAACTTCGCCGGGTGATGGATGGTAAAGTTAATACCATACTGCAGAATGCTCTATGTCAAGTAAACAAGCAGGTACTGGGCCCTCTACCAGAAAAGTTACATAGAGTAGCTTTAATCAAGAAGGGAGTTAGGATTAGGAATAATGCTTGGTAAACTATTTGTTTACCAAGAAGTCTTTCTTCATGCTTTATAAAGGCTAATTAGGTGTAGATATATTGCTATATTTCTGTTGCATAGTTGAACTTCTGTACCTTCCCATACTCTTCCTCAGCATCTTCATACATTTCAGTAGCTGATACATGAGTTACTCGTCTCCGTGCCGCTTCGAAGGTCAACAGCTTCAGAGGAATCCAAAAACTGCGAGAGGAGAGGTGTAGGGCCGTGCGTGACGAGGCTAGTGGGAGTTTGGAAGTGCACTTCTCTGAGGAGGTGGATATGTGGGAGAGTAGTATTTGGCAAATGTTTCTTTTTACTATGTGATTATTCCATTCTGTCCTGGAACATGCATTAAGGATTACAATGTCTTTACAATTCTAAACAGTATGTGTGGGCAAAGGGCAATGCTTTTGTTCAGCGATTGCAAATGAATGAGTTAGAAGATGGAAACATGATTACTGGGAGAAAAAACTCAATAACCAATATATATGAAATAGGTTTCATTTCTTCTATTCTTTGCTCCTGTTTAATAACATAGTTCCTTGTGTAGGCTGTAAAATAATACACACATTGGCATACATAATTACTGTTGAACAATTTCTGCATTTGATAAAGTAGAGAGGAAAATGATACTAGTGTAATACAATGAACAGATTATCACAGGAACTATTCACCACTAAACAGACATCAACTGGTAGAATAGGTTCTCCACTTCATCTATTCTAATACCAGTTTTGAAAGGCCAAAAATATCTAATTATAACCACTTTTGGAGCTTTCAAATGATCCTTAATTTCATGAACAAGCTCCGGCTGCTTTTTTTTTTTTTTACCTCAATTAAATCTCTTTCCAATCTGAACCTAATTTAATTTGAATACAAGGTGAAATTTTTCTATTGTCAATCTCACCTCTTCTTCTCTGGTCATCCTTTGGAATTGGATCATACATTACATCGCCCCATCTTTTGCAGAAGATTTTTATTGATGTGAAACACGATTACCCAAAAAGTAAATGTGCTCTTTTTCCAAAACACAACAAGCCCAAAAGATAGGATTAGTCTTTTTCATCGCTGTACCACATAACCATGAGAATAGTACGTCTTGGATATATTTCAGGAAAGACTGTAGGTAAGTATATAAGTGAATCTTCGGTAACGTTGAGATCCAAGCCCCTCTTAGCTCACCGCCGTCTCTCTCAAATTCTGATTAACCCAAGGTCAGGCATCTAAGCAAACATGAGCAACACTGCGTAAGCTCATCAATAATTCCATAGCGTTTTATTGCTTATCTGTCTGGATTTTCTATTATGCTGGATTTCTTAATCTGATCCCAACGTTTGGTTTGGTTAAACATTTTTTTTTTTTTTTTTTTCTCCTGCTGCTTCATCCTGGCCCTGCAGCGCATTATACAGTAAAATGAATGCAAATGGTGATGGCGTAACAGCAGTTCTATGAATAGTTGGTATTGCAGTGTGTTGGCTCTATCTCGCAATAGTCCGGGATTGTGTCGAAAAGAGATGCTTTAGTTTCAGGGTTAATGCTCTATCCATTGTCCAAGGTGCTACCTGCCTGATGGTGTCTTATAAAAATTGTTTGCAGAGGACCAAACCTCTCTTTCTCAATACATTCATCCTAAAAATTCTCCATGATGAGTTTATAAGCTGTATTCAGAACTTTCAGAGACCGGAGCAGAGTATTTCTGTCAAAAACTAGCATACTAACAGAGCTCATTGTGTCCACAAGATCTGATTTTACAATAGAGACTGATTTATTTTTCTTTAAATATGTAAGCTCGGAATTAATATAATCCACAAAAAATAGTTAGAATCCATATAAGTATTCATATTTTGTTGATCTAATAAAAATACATGACCTTTTAATGACCTTTTTCTATTTAAGTAGTTCATGTTTGTTTATAAAGGATCAATATAAAGTTGTCTGTCCCAGGTATTATGAGCCTCGCAAGTCCTTTGATATAACGTCTACTCTTGATGGTATTGGTATTGGCATGAACATGGTATTTTTACAGAAATCAAATGAAAAATACATGCAGATTTTGTTTTAATAACTGAATAAATACAACTGAAACCTGAATTGTTCTTAATCACATGCTAACACAGTAACCAAAGCAAAAATAATTCAACATCATTAACCAAAGCTAACATATTCCCAACGCTCGATTTAGCTGTTACTTCTTTAAGGATATCTGTGTGTTCTTTGGAATAAATCTCAATACTCTGCAGAAATTCATTTTAAAAAAATACAGGACCTACCCTCGACTCTCACAAATGCCACAGATATAGAAACTACTATACATCCCATGTCACGTCGGAGGAGGCCGCCTTGTTATTTTCCCAGCAACGCAAAGATCAAACTCATAAATATTGTCTCTTCTGGGACTGATGAAAAACAAACAGCCAATTAAATTCCAGCTTGCCTCGGCGAGTTCTTTGCCTTCTCCATCCTGCATTTTTTTCAAACCCTTTGCTTTTTTTGTCTGTCTGTCTGTCTATCTGTCTGTGTGTCTGTCTGTCTGCCTAAGCTGCTCCTACCTAGTTTACACAAGTGGCGTGTTGCAAATCTAGGGCCTGTATGTATTTATATGATGAAAGCAGCCAGTCCTGTCTTCTGCCTGAGTAGTCCCTTTTTAAATTGCAGACCAGGTTTTACCACAAAGCCCCTCCACCTGTTCGATCAGTGGAATAAACATTACAGCAGCTTCTATTTGCACTGGATGTATTTGTTTATGACTTAAAATTCGGCAGTTGGAATGTGATATGGTGAAGATTACAAAAACGACTGTTGGAGGTTCAATCTTTGCTGTTTATATATACTTATGTTGTGTCATTGGGCAAAGCACTGTATTGTGGTGGTTTGGCTGGCTTGTTATTTGCTGTAGAGTCTTTGCTTGTCTGCCTCGGGACATGTGCGGCTGAAGTCCCATGTGTGACGTCAGTAATAGCATCAGCTCCAAAATGAAGTGGACTAAGGGAGTTATGACGTCACCCACAGCGAATTTCGGCCATATTTGGAATTCCGACCGCGAGTATCATAGCAACCAAAGAGCCAATCTGGAAAAAGGCTGTTGAAGGTAGCACCCCTTTCCGCCTGCACCGCTGGTTTAGCAGGGAGTAGCCACTTAGCAACGCTGTGACTCAAAGCTGGGGCCTCTTTCCCTGAGGCCCCTAATTTGTCTGTTCACTAATGTTCATATCTTCAGTTACAGCAGAGAGAGGGGCCACAATTTCTCAACAGAAAGTGAACTGGAGTCATTGAACCCCAAAGCATGCCCATTGTCACTTCCTATTTGGAACGCAGGGGCAGCAGGTTAGCTTTGTTCATTCATACACTGCCTGGCCAAAAAAAAGTCGCCACCTGGATTTAACCAAGCAAATAGGTACGAGCCTCCTGCAGTTGGTCAGGTCTAGGTTCAGCAACAGTCTGTGCTCAAAGAATGAGGTCAGCTGACAACCTGAATGTACTGAATGACCAGGTTATTCCACCAATGGATTTGCTCTTCCCTGATGGCACGAGCATATTCCAAGATGACAATGCCAGGATTCATCGGGCTCAAATTGTGAAAGAGTGGTTCAGGGAGCATGAGAAATCATTTTCACACATGGATTAGCCACCACAGAGTCCAGATCTTAACCCCATTGAGAATCTTTGGGATGTGCTGGAGAAGCTTTGTGCAGCGTCAGACTCGACCATCATCAATGCAATATTTTGGTGAAAAATTAATGCAACACTGAATGGAAATAAATCTTGTGATGTTGCAAAAGGTTATCGAAACAATGCCGCAGCGAATGCATCCCAAAGCTAAAGGCAGTCCAACGAAATATTAGAGAGTGTAACTTTTTATTTTTTTTTTTTGGCCAGGCAGTGTATATACAGCCTATAGAAGTAACTGGAGACTAATACTTTTTTTTTTTTTTTTTTTTTGAAAGTACAGTCAGCTGCTGATATGTGGTGACAATGTATTTATTTGCATAATCCCCTTTGAAAACAAACAAGCAATAGCATCACAGTAGCATGTTGCATTATTAAACCAAATTCCTTAAAAAAATGGCACTGAACAAAAGAGAGGATTAGCTGGATAAGATTTTGCCACTAATTTAGTTAATATTGAGAAAACCCAACCTCGTCTGATTTGAAAAGCTGAGAGTCTGGTTAATACTTAATGGGAGACCGTTGAGAATGACAGCGGCCATAGCGGGGCAGCAGTGGCATGTGGCTCACTAGTGGCTATTGGAAACTGTTGTTTTGCCCTTAGGCAAGACACTTCACCCTTGTGGCTTGTATGAATGTGTGTGAGGGATTAGCAGTGGTCAGAAAGGCTGAGAGCACAGATTGGCAGCCTCCATTCTACCCCAAGGCTGTGTGTTTATTTGACAGGGACAGAACAAAAACATTGTTGCAGTTTAAAGTGGCACCGATGCCATGTCCACAGGCCATCTAGCTCAGAGCTAATTTGGAGACCTCCCCACAACAGAAAAGACACTAACCATCAAGCGTTTGTTCTTTTAAAAAAAAAGATTCTTTGATTTTTTATTTTTTTATGCTGGACTGCTGTTTATTTACAGTCTATCTTCCTCGGATGACAGATCTAGATGTAGACCCCCCTGCCGCTGTGTCTCCCTGTTGAAAGGTGTAAAGTGAGTAGTAGGGGAGCTGACACAGCGCTGTCACCTAAACAAAATCATGTCTTTACAGATCAGACCTGCGTGTCAGCCTTGTGTTGTGGTGGAACAGCGGGAATCACCCACAAAAGGGGCTATTTGAACATTGGCTCAACATAAGTCAGAGTTATAAAAAGCAGCGTGGCATCGGCCTTTGCCTGGCAGAGGAGAGGCAGGCCAAATCCACCATAACCTTTTTTCTCTCCTCTTTGCTAGGATTTCTTTCCCTTGTGCCCATTCAGATTAACTGCACTGGTTTGGGCGACAAAGACATCTGTGACCCAAATGCAATGCTTAATTTCACCAAAAGGAAATGAACTTTTTAGACCTCATAGAAAAGTAGTACACTGTTATATAGTACAGCTCATTAGTTAAAGAGACTGTATAAGGTAGCAAGACATGGCATCACCCATCCCTGTCAAATTAGTAGCAAACTGCCACCATCCCTGTGAGTGGATGGTAAAGTGGGTTTCAAAACCATTACGTTCATGGATGATTTGGTCTGTGTCCTACAGTCTTCAGTGGGGATAGTTACACGACATAGCATGAGAAAAATGTGCAATAAATGTACTGTCTTAATTGTAGTGCAGGTTATTAGCAGCTAAGCAATTGTCATGCAGCTAGATATTAACTAGCCATCACACTTTCTGATCTAGGCAATAATATTCTGAATAAACCTACCACTTTATTGTTCAATAGCCTTTATTTTATTTCATTACAGTTTATATTTAGCTACTACTAAAGAGGGAGCATTATGCAAAATAGATTTTTCTGAGCTTTCAACCGTTTTATATCATTGTTCCCTAATCAAAAACATGTCTAGAGAGGTTTTAGATGTCATCCATGCATGTTTTAGTGGTTTAACTGTTTCTTCCAGGCCCTACTTGAATCCTTCTTACTGTTAGCTGTAAGATTTTCTCCAATGCTCAGCCCACAAGCCAACGTCAGCCATGCTCCTACACGGCAAGTCTCTATAAATATACAAAAGAATGATACAAAACTGTACATAGCAACTTGATGTGATGTTTAATTCAGGCATGTCCATACCTTTTTCACCAAGGGCTGCATACTGAAACTGAAATATTGAAGCGAGGGCCACAAACCAGTGTCGATACAAGGAGTGAAATAACACAGTTTTGACAGAGCCATTGTACCGTTAATAAGACTTGGAAGATTATTTTTAGGTCTGTGTCACTATGCAATGTGATGTTATTCAATTTATAGAGGTAGAATCTCTTCAGTTTGTAGTAAAAATACTTCCTGAGCAATTGGGCCAGTTTAGGAGGAGGCATGAGGGCCAACAAGAATCGGTCTAAGGGCCACATTTGGCCCTTGGGCCATAGTTTGGACAGCCCTAGTTGTGGTCCTGGTGGTGAAATGCATGTTGATTGTAATGTGATAGCGTTCTGAAAGGCAACTTAGCGTGGAGAGCAAAGAGGCTCAGAGCGTCAAAAACCAAAGGGAAACTTATGAAACATGTTAATGCGCTGTTTTCGGCAAGTATAGCATTTTCAAAAGATAATATGGTGATAATGTGGTGTTGTAGTGTTGTGAAATTTGTTCGGTTACAAAGGCAACAAACATTTCTTTCTAATTCTGAGCCCAAAGTATTTAGTTTACTACAAATAAGACATTTAATAGCTGCCTTGTGTCTTATGTAACAGTGGTCTGGTGTTCTTTTACAATAGTGTAAAATAAACCGGATCAAAATGATGCATGGTATTATTCATGTTTTGAAAGTCATCCGTGGGTTAGATGTCTGCAGCTTTGTAAGTGTAACATTTAAATAAAAACATGACCTTTGTATTACCAATAGCTAATTTAGTTTGAAGAAATAAAATGAGAGAATCTTCTAAATTCACCATTAAGGGTCTTTATCACGGCCAAACGTGATAGAGAGGCGCGACGTGCTACAAAGTGAAGGTCAATTACAATCTTGTGCTGCTGATACAGTTTGTGAGGAGCGAGCACAGCCCATTAAGTTCCATTAAATGAGCCCAAAATCAAATGCATTTGAGTGTTTTATGTGCCGCTCCTCATTTATGTGATTCAGTCCAATGGATTACACAAACATTTTGGAAAGCTATTAATGTGTGGATGAGCCAATTAAATTTCAGATTTAACATTTTGAGCAAAAACGGTATGCAGTTATTATGATAAAGACTAATGAAAGTTTACCAAAGGCTTTTTAGTCAAGGTTAAGGACAAAATGTGTGAAATGCCTTTTCATAGAATTAGATTAAACTAAACCAGGGTTCAGAAGTACAGCTCTTCATGCCACGTCAACTGATGTTTCTTTTATTTTAACTATTTTTGATATTTTTTCCCTCATTCACCAACAAAAAGCTCATTCACCACAAACTTTTGGTGAGGTCAAGGGTGAAGTTGAGACCCATTCAGTTTACTCAAAAGCAACAGCAGTCGTTTTCTTTCATGGAATTAAGTGATTCTGAAAACACATTAGGTTTTCACTATGACACCTCATTTGGAAGTTTTGCATGTGTAATTTGTTGAAGACAAAACAACAGTTTGAAAAGGTTTCGAGTTTAGAGGCTAACAACAGTTGGGTTGGTAGACTTTTTGTTCGCATCAGATTTTTTACCTTGTTCAACATCACCTTAGTATCTTTAACAAATCAGGATCTTTGTTTTTTGTTTCGTATCCTGTTGTATTATACATATTAAGGCGTGCCAACTCCATATTCACTGCATTCATCCTTGTATACAGATATTTTGAAAGTCTAGCTTTGTTATTTGGGATGCATGGACCATATCTTTTCCACCGGTGCTCCATTGCGTTTTTAAACTCCATACACCTTCACTAGAATCATTTGGATAATTTCAGCCCTGGAATTGTCAATCTCCACTGAACTAAAAATAAAAAGCAGCTGAAAACTATCACACCATGACATCACAAGGTGAAACGGAGCATTTTAAGTTTTGGAGATGTAGACAGACTAATAATAAAAGGTTACTCAAACATGTGTGAATGAAACAAAACACAACTCTGAGTATGTTTTTGAGGAGATAACAACATTATAACATGGCTTGAAGCTCACCATTGTCATTTTGCGTAATATAGGACTTTTAAAAGTGCGAATTAAGCAAAAATATAACTCCAGGTGTATTTTTTGATGAACAACAAAAACTCCCTGTCAGCATAATATTTGTCTTTTAACTTGATGGGCGTCTTTCCTCTTGATAGTTTCACTCGAGTCTCTGTGCTGTCTCCTGCTTGTGTCAATATTAAGAACAAACCTTGCTCCTCTCATCCGCGGTCCAGTTCAGCAGCTAAATTATGCCCGTGCATTTTCTGTCTGCTTCAAGGCGAGACTCCTGATTGCCTCATCACCGCCACTGCCAATACTCCACGGCACCCATGGCCCTTATCTGAAATACTTGCCAATCAATCACGGGCGAAAACTTTCTCCTTCAGATGGTGTTGCTTAGAATCCACAGAGCCTTTCCAGATGGTTGCAGAATTCAAAGCAGGTTGTACTGATCTCCGCTTTAGGCCCTAAGGTTCCTCTGGTGGGATGGCTGATTTGGACGGACACATGGTTCTACCCTCGTTACATGTTTTCTGCTTGGCCGGGGAAGGACTGGTGACTGAATGCTGTTTGCCTTTGTCTGTTTCTAAATGAATACAAGTCTTAGACAGATGGATGGCGTGGCACTTGGATCCCCCAGCACAGTCAGTTATTACATATGACTGTTGGGAGAGTTGAATTCGATGTTGTGGATGGTGGATGGCTCCTGTTTAATCGCAGCAGTTTTGTGGTTTTGTAAAAAGCAACAGTATGCCAAATAAAAATGTTAGATATTTATAATGATATTTTAGTTGTAGATCCAAATTTAACAGGGCAAACAACATTTTCCAACTCCTAAAATAAAATGACCAATTAAATTAGCTTGACGGCAATTAACATTTAACTGCGTGAAATGTGGCCAGATTATACAGATTTTGCTTATCAGTTGGAAGCCAGTGCACAGAAGAGCTCCTATAACGTCAATGTGTGTCTCTTGTTATAAGATTTGCAACGGCATTTTACAAAAACCCTGTAACTCATTAGGCAGTAATCTGTCTCCGTTCACTATAGCACATGAGAAATATGCAAAAAGCATAGTTTGTTTTTTTGGGGTTTTTTTTGTTTTTGACGCTGCACACCAAAAAACAAGCAAAACCGTCCACCTTCAGCTGAATGTGTTTATTCCTAAAACAAGCCCCTCTTTATGCACACTGCTCATGTCCATGCAGCACGCTCTCCTATCTCCTCTATCAAACTCTCTTTTTTGAAGCTTGTCAGCTCTGGTTAAGCAATGTGTCATGAATGAAAAGACAGAGGGCGATTAGTTTGCTCTCTCTCTCCCCCTCTCTTTATCTATCTATCTGTCTATCCCTCTCTCCTGCTCCATGTAATCATGCCTTCAGCACTTCCACTGTCTCAGTGACAGAAAGATCGCTCCGAGCACTTCCTGTCCTCACCATACTTCCGTTTGCACGCCTTTCTTTTTTTAGTGCCACAAGTGTTCACGGCTGGAAAGGTCTGCTCTTGGCTGAATGGAGGAGTGTAAGAAGCATGTTCCATTGGCTTGTTGAAGGATTCCTGCTCCCCTTGTGGGAGCACAGACATCAATTCACTGCCCATCCAACTGTGACGACTACAGCTGGTGCCTCTGGCAAAATGTGGTCAAAATTTGTCGTATACAATTAACGACCTGGAGATATTTATTACATAAACATCAAGAATAAGTAAGTGAGAATTTAGCAGTAATATTCCCATGGAAATTGGGTAGATGTCAGGAGGAAATTTTGGTGTAAAACAATTTTGACTCAGATTGACCTTTTTTATTTTTTAAGTCCCCCCTGGAATTGTGTTTTTGAAATATAACTGTTGCAGATGAAAAACTGTGCTGTTTAATTTTGTTATACACGATTTGTGTAGCTGTTATACATCATTTACACGTACATGCCATGTTCACAGTGGTTTGAACAGCAGGTGTTATAAACTGCATTTGTAAGCAGATGAACAGTAATGAAATTCTTGGTGCTTCTTGCATCGTCGACATATTGTCACTGTTCAGTGCAGCATATAGACACAGCAGTTTTGTTTGGAGTTTTTTCTAAAGACTTTCTAGAGTGAATAAGGGAAAATCCAGCTCAAGTGTGTCCTCTGATTAGCATAAGCATGAGCAGGCTCTTTTACACATCAGCTGTCATTCATGGGCTAAAGCTTTCATTAAATGTCTCACTGAAGCATAAGAGGACAGGTACCCAGATATGAAGCGCCAAAATCCCTGGCAGAATGGACATGTGAACCAGGAGAACCAGAAAGGGATACGGAGCTGTCTGTCAAATGGACTGGGGAATTATAGTTATTGGCTACGTACAGTTTTAAATGGCTTTTTGTTTGTTATTTGGACTTATTTATACCACATTTATGCGGATGTGCATTTTCCAGGCTAAAGCTGCATGGGTTATTTAAGGGCAGTAAGCAGCCGGCAGCACTTTGTGTAGTCAAAAACTTTGAACAATTTTCATGCATTTTAGTCAAACACTCTTCTGGCTAATCTGCTGCCAGCTTTTTTTGTTTAATTCTTTGGGGGGACAGATAGAACCATCTCCAAACCAAAATTAAGCATTGAGTGCTGACCCATGTCTATACGTGCCTTATGTCACTCTTAATTAATAGCCAAATAATTTACCAATCAATAAATCCATGTTAATTGATTGACTTATCTCCATCTCTCCATTATTCAGAAATAGAGTAATTTTAATTAAACAAGCTAATTAAAACTGTGTGTCTTGCTTGTTTCCTTGTTGTGTTAGGGCTATTGATATACCAATTAAATGCATTTTAAAATTGTTGTTGTCTTCTTTCCTGACGCCCATTAAGTCACACTCAACAGGGACAAGAGAAAAAATGATAAAACGATCAAACAGCGCTCGGATAGGCAGCTAATTTGTCCCCATCAAGTACAATTAATCACATTTGGAGTGCTAAATGTCAAAGTTTAGCAGTTATAATGCTCTCGCAAGTACCTGATGAGTCAAGTTGAGTTGTTGAAGCTCCAAATAATAAGGCAGTAAGTGGAGATAAAATAGTACGGCCTGTGCTATTGCTGCAGCGTAAAAGAGTTCCATCAGACATAATGACTATGTAAGACAGAATCAGCGAGAAACACATGCAAATATGTAGGAGCATTAAAGTCCAATCAGCATCCATCCAACAAACTGCAGAGATGGGCGTTCCAGAGCAGCTTCTGTAATAACTGCATTCACCTTAGCAAAGTTATCTTGTTTCATTAGAGCTGCAAAAATGTCTATAGCATCAAATGATTCTTTCTGTGTGTGGGTATTGCTTGGTGGTCCATTCAGGCTGCTTTCATTCCAAGATGAGTTTTGGACAATAGAATCGGTAGCCCAATTGGAAAAGTCCATTATGTGGTTCGGATGCATGTTCGCCAGGTCAGATAAATGGGAAATTCGTCTGATTATGCAGGTAACAACAAGAGCTATTGATAGTGTTGTTCAGTCGGTGAAGTCTGTGAGGGCTGCTTCACATGGAAATGGATTGACCTTTGAAGAAGCGCACGGCGTAAAAGGATTTCTTATTGGAAATCAAGATTAATAGATCATGTTTTTTAATTCACTTTTAATTGTATCAATTTTCAGACATTTGTCATAAAAGCATTGGAGTGGATGTATTCAGTGGTATGAGCAAACTCTTTTGTTTTGTTGGACTTTTAGATACTAAATCATCCGATCTGTCTGATAATGTCCCCTCATGCAACAGTATATCTTGTTTTTCATGGACATAGGATTATGCAGTTTTAAATATCATGTAAATTGTTAAGAGGGCACTATGTAACTTTTAAGGGTAGAGTTCTGCCACCTGGTTGTCTCCAAGGAGGTGTTATGGCTTTGTGTGGATCATAGACTGTATATATAAATGGACATAGCTCACTTGCTAGCCGCCGTGTTCCAAATAGGAAGTAATCATGGACGTGCTTCCGGCTCCATTAATGAAAAATGTCACTCTTTCTCTGTAACTGCTACAATGTTCCTTGTCATTTGGTCTTTATATGATCCTGAGAATTTATTTTTGCTATTGTGTCCACAAATCAAGATATGAACATCAATAACAGACGAACTGAGTGCCTTCTTTTCCAGAGGTCACTCCCCCAGCATTAGTAACAGGTTTGATTGACACCAATGCTAGGAGCGAAGGGGCGTTACCTACGTTCACCTCGCTCTGGATTGGCTCTTTGGTTGTTATGATGCTCCATATAAGCCAAACATGGAAAAATCAGTTTTCTTCCGCTTATCTGGGGCCGGATCGCGGGGGCGACCACATCACTGCTGACGCTGCAATTTCATGGCCCCAGAGCCAGTCTCAATGTCCGGAGATCTCGTCGTCGAGGCCCCAGCCTTCAACTGATGAACACAGATCCCACAAATATGAAGAACATTCAAATATATTACACATGGAACTCTGCTCCAAATTCACCCCTATAACTCCTAGAGCTTCATTTGACTGGTGCCGAAGGCGGGGTAGTCACACTCACGTAGTCCACTTCTTTATACAGTCTACGGTGTGGATAGAATGTTCCACAACAAACTTCATTATCTAGTGGCACCGGGGCAAGTACAGGTCAGACCTGTGCAGAGGCAAGCACACTCACAGTAAGAATACATGTTTGCAAGCTATTTTGAGCAATAAAAACAGCTGTAATGAAACCACTGCAAGACATATAAATATAATGCCATACTGTGGAACATTCAAAGAAACAACACTTCTGTGGAGACAATTAGGTGGCGGAATTTCCACTGGACACTTTACGAAGTAGTAACCACTCTACCCCTGTGCACTTCTAATTATGGACCTTGACACTGAGATGCTCCAATATAACATTGTATATTACCTCAGGCTCATTTCAATCTCTTGGCCCGTATATTCTGCATAGAGAAAGCTGCTTCACCTGTCCTGACCTCACCTTAGCTCCACATTCAGAGGAAGACCACAGCACTTTTTGATTTACTCAATTCAATATCGCACTCAATACTGCTTTACTACTTTAATTCTTTACTTGCTGTTGCGAATTGCAGAGTTCCTCCGGATGTCGATAAATGAACAGAGCTTGCTGCCTTACACTTTTTATGGGTCTTGACTTCCTTTGTGTGCAGTAGTGTTTTATTTGTATAAAGAAAACGCTGCAATTTTGACCGAAAATGGCTGTGGATATATCAAATTGTCTGACAACCGATTTAGGATTATCAGAACTGAAGAAAACAAAAGATTAAACTCCACAAATTCTATTATCCATTTCAAGCTTACAGTTGCTTACAAATTGCTTTCTGTATATAACAAGTCAGGAAAGCTAATCACATTGGAGAATCTAACCAAACTGTTTCAGATTAAACCGCACTGGTCTCTGTGATGTGTCCCCCGGGTGATAGATGCATGCATTTACAGATACAGCAGTGCCTTTTTGAATAAGTACTTCCCCAGGCGAACTATGTGCTTTTATTTTTCTGACTTTGAAATAGACCAACGCAAACAAACACGCAGAGTGATAATTAAAAGAAAGTGAACTGTAGTGATATTTCTCTTCACTTTGCATTTATGGAGTAAGAGAGCAGAATGACAGACTACAGTAAACACCTACAGTATATGCTCTGATGCAGTTAAAACAGCA
The DNA here is from genome assembly GCA_019594935.1 of Periophthalmus modestus. Lineage (NCBI taxonomy): Eukaryota > Metazoa > Chordata > Actinopteri > Gobiiformes > Gobiidae > Periophthalmus > Periophthalmus modestus. Next base: position 9,597,989 of record JAIEZT010000068.1, read on the forward strand.
GAGACTATTTTTAATCCAATGCTATTATCTCGATTTGCAAAGCGTATTGTAGTTATCCTGGGAACATCTTTGATTCAGCTGGAGGAGCCTATGTGAACCACACCAATAAAGGAATTGGCAATAGCATAAAGGCAGTGAAGGGTCTATATTTTTAGATTGGTTTGCGTTGTTATTATGTGGCTAGTATGTGTTCATAGTAAATGCTTGCAAATATTTTTTGTCAGTGAAGCTTGGGAAACTGTTGTTCATTGGGCATCTATCACCTTCGATTAAGCCGTTTCGTGCTTCGCTCATTGATTCAGCAGAAATCCACAATGTTTTTTTTCAATACTGTTGTTTTTTTTTCTCCTTTTCTTTTCTACTTGTAACCTGCACTGTTTGTTTTGACGTTAACAAACCAAAATTGGCTCTGATTGGCTAATCCGTCAATTAAACCCATCTGACCTAAGAGAGAGAGTCAGCACCCAGGCGTCTTTGTAAAGAAAAGAGTCTAGTTTTTTATTGACCTTATTCCACCCTGCTCACTTTTTCCATAAATGCGACTTTTTTGTAGCAACAGTTCCAGATAAGTGGGAATCCCGTCCTTATCAATAGTGAATTTGAGAAAAGTTTCACCACTTAAATATTATATAAGGCAAGGCAACTTTATTTGTATAGCACAATTCATACACAAAGTAATTCAAAGTGCTTTACAGAATAAGAAGGACATTAAAAACACAAAATAATCACAAATAATCATCATAAAATTACCATTAAAACAGAAGAGTGCAGAATAAAAACCTTTCAGTCATATGCACAGCTAAACAGAACTGTTTTGAGCCTGGATTAAACATTGTCAAAGTAGAGGTCTGTCTCACATCTTCAGGAAGACTGTTCCAGGTTTTAGCTGCATAAAACTGAAATGCTGATTCTCCATGTTTAGTCCTGACTCTGGGCACCAGCAGGAGGCCGGTCCCTGAAGTCCTCTGAGTGTGAGATGGTTCATATGGCACTAACATGTCGGAGATGTACTTCGGTGCTAGACCATGGAGAGACTTGTGCACAAGCAGAGCTGTTTTAAAATCTATTCTCTGAGCCACAGGAGCCAGTGCAGAGACCTGAGCACAGGACGCATGTGCTCGTACTTCCGGTTCTAGTCAGGACCCGAGTAGCAGCGTTCAGGATGTACTGCAGCTGTCTTAACGCTCATTTGGAGAGGCCAGTGAGCAGACAGACTACAGTAGTTTAATCTACTGGACACAAATGCATGCATAAGTCTCTTAATAGTCTGGTTTGGACAGTATATCTTTGATTTTTGCAATGTTTTTTAGATGGTAAAAAGTTGCAGATGTTATTGATTTAATGTGGCTGTTAAAGTTCAAGTCTGAGTCCATTATTAAACCCTAGATTTGACTGTCCAATGTTCATGTGCAACAACAAGTCACCAATGCACCGACTGAGAGGCCTTAAAACAGCTTTGTAGTCTGCATCGAACTTATTTGCTGCCACCAACCTGAATAGCCTTGGCAGAGACCACAGCAACTTCTGGAATAAAGTGAATAGTGAAACTCCACAGACCACCACTAATTACTGTTATACATTTTTAATACAATATCTCCTTTCATTTTTGCACAATTCTTTATTTTTTAATTTTTTTTATTACTTTTGGCACAAGTTCTTGTCCTTTAGAACAGCTTTCATTCTCACTCAGCACCCCTGAATTATCTCTGGTCTGACAACTATTACATTATTTTATAGCAGCTGCCTGTCTATTTTATTAACATTATTTAGTATCCGAGCACTTTTTTCATTACATTCTGCACTCAGCTCGCTCCATCCACGCACGCCGGGGTATTAAAGAGCTTCTGGATCACGCACAAAGCTGCCTTAAAGCCAGCAAACTCATTTTCTTTTTTTTTTTCGTTTGCCAAACAGAATAATGCATCTTAACTATAGTTTATTACAGCGCTGTCAACCTGAATGCATGAAGGTTGCTTATTCAAATCTGGACCCAGGAATACCACTTTATATGCATTATGTAATACTTTTAACAAAATAAACAAAGGAGATTGAGTAGTCTCTCTGCATTCATTTTTCATTACACGAGTTAAGGTTTCAGTGTGAGTGAGATGAAATGGAGAGCTTTCAATATATGTGTTAATCCCATCTGTAAAATATGGAGCGTATTACCTTTACTAATGCCATGTTAATTGCTTGTCTGTTAGAGGGGACAAGATAAGGTTACACAATGCACTCAATATTAAATCAGGTAGATCGTGTTCTCCTTGGGGGTGACAAATTTGGGTAGAAATGCATCGCCATCTGTTGAGGAATTTCAAATATTCATGAAAGGCAAAGGTCATGGGTGATGGAGCATTAAAAATAAGGAAATAAAACTGAAACAGGTTTGTGTGTGTAAAAGATTTCAACAAGGCATTTCTCCCACTCCTAGCACTGCGTTAGGTTACATCTGGGTGATGGACGTGACCCGAAGAGCCACCTATTTGAAGTTTTTATGTGAATGTGAGCCTCAAGCTTGCTAAAATTGCTAAAAAAAAAACACCCCAATCTCTGTCAGAACGTAGCTCTTGAAGTTAGACTTAATTTTGCACATTTTCCAAAAGGTGCCCTTCGAGACAGAGCACCGGAATTTCTGAGAAAATGAGGTAGATGACTTCAAAGGCTGAAAAAGGACGGGAAAAACTGAGATAAACACGATTAAATGGCCAGAAGAGCCGATGTCGAAGCAGGAGAGGAGAAACCAGATCATAACAGTTTGGAGTTTTTTTTTTTTTTTTTACTTCTCCCACTGCACAAGCAAGAAAAAGCAACACACCATCTGCTCTAATGTGTTCAAATACTATGAACTCACAGCAACAAAAGGTGATGACAAGGCAGGGATCCATCCACTGAGGCGCAGGCTTTGTCAGGCATCATGCTTGGGCTGTCATGCGAATATGTCTGCAGCGTCTGGAATTTCTGAGCAATGTCCCGATTCTTTGACTTTTCCGTGTTTTTGGAGCGCTGTTCCAACTGAGAGCTCGTTCCCAGGTTCAGATGATTAACAAGTTTCCGTTTCCCATGGGCAATTGGGGCATAACAGCCAAGTGGAACATCCGAGTAAACAAGAGTTTGTGTAGCTTCTTCCACTTTAGTGATCTACAGAGCCCCAAAGAAGATGCGCGTGAGTCTGAAGATTACAGGAGCAGAATTTTAAGAAGGGAAGAGTGAGATTTGATCCTTCATTAGTCCAACAAACATGTTTTGCTGCAGGCTGGATTTTTTTTGTGGAATTCTGGTGATACAAACATGGGTTGGTCAAATTTGGAAGGCTGAAACTTTTATCCTAAATATTTGTCAAGAGGACACATTTTACATTTTATCATCAACAAATCACACAAAAATGCATTCTTACTGTACACTCTTCCTAAACTGACTCACTTAAACTTAAATCATAATGTTTCCATGTCAAAAAAATATATCCAAATCCGAATCTATTTAATTCACACATATTTGAGTGATGATTCATATTCAGATTCAGCTCTCAGATTACCTCAGCAGTCGTGCGATGTGGAGTCTTTGCACCTCTTATGAAAACACTGTACTAGGACACCATATTGCTGTGTGGATTCAATCCAAAAAGGCTCTGAACACCATTCCATTTGGAGCTCTCCTGGGATGTTTTCAGTATTGGAAAAAAACCCATGAGTGTTGTGCTGTATTAAAAAAGTTGCTAGTGTTTATAGAAAGTCTAACAGAAAATATACAAAACTGTACTGACAGTAGCAGCTTTGATCTGCATTTCAAAAACACTGGAATCATAAAACTAGCGCAAATCCACATACATTTTTGTTTTTCTTTGTCCCACTCTGTTTTGTTTTTTTTTTTTTTTTTTTTCCCATAAATTTATGTGGCATCTTGTGTTTCTCACCAGATCGGCCTTAAATTTCCATAAAACTTTTACACCTTTATTTCTTGGACCTAAAATATGTGGATTAAACACCTTTTCAGCAAACATTTACAAACAAACAAGACCTGGCTCCATCTAAATTTCAATTACCCAGCGCCCAAAGCAGGAGCACTGTACTGGATTGGATATGTTATTACAATGGGCTGGCTCACTCACTCCTCTGCAATGCTGCTTTGTGGCCTGTTGTAAATACCAGCTGCTGCCTTTAGAGACTCAAGAGGCAATAATAAAAAGTTGAATGTGTTTTTATAAGCGCTGATATCCCTCACCTGAGAGATGAACCCGGCAAGCGTGACGAGTCAAGCTGTAAACAGGGCTAATCCTCTCGCTAACTGTCCAGAATGTTTAATGGATTTAATTAGCCGGTAATTAATTGGGGTGATTTGGAAGTTATATGCATTCTCCGGTCCACTGCTAATTCAATGCTCAAGTTTGTTGCTTGGTCAAATTGCGAATTGAACTTATGTCTCTAAAGTAGTTTTACAGGTTTTTAATTGATCCAAGTGAAATGGTCAACTTTGTACGATTCCACTGGGCACTGCTATTTGAACTTCTAAATTCCTATCAGTTATATATTCTACACTGTCTAAAGAAGTACCGCTGTGACTCTAAAGATGCTACATAAATATTATTAATAATTGCCCTTTATGTCCACCATCCCAGACCCACAGCAAAACAAACATCAAGACTCCCATACATCTATTCATGTATTTGTGAAAGATGGATGTAACACTGGAGTCGTAGGTCAGGAGTAGCTAAAGGGGTAACAAAAGTCCATTTGCGCTCCACTTTTTCCTATTATTTGTGCCATTGGGCAAGACACTTTAACTTTAACTGCAAATCTTCCTGGGCAGAAATTGTATGTTTATACCCAACGAGGTATTACCCAACGAGATATTGTATTGGATAGCACTATGCAGATTACACATACTGAGCAGAGGCATAAAAAGCACAAAAAAAATGACAAAAATCCATCCATCCATTTTCTTCTGCTACAGCAGTCTAAGCAGGGACTCCCAGACTTCCCACTCCCCAGACACATCCGCCAGCTACTCCGGTGGGACCCCAAGGCGTTCCCAGGCCAGCTGAGAGACATAGTCCCTCCAGCATGTCCTGGGTCTTCCCCAGGGCCTCCTTCGGTGGGACATGCCTGGAACACCTCCCTAAGGAGGTGTCCAGGAGGCATCCTGAGCAGATGCCCGAGTCACTTCAGCTGACTCCTCTCGACATGTAGGAGCAGCGGCTCTACTCCGAGCTCCTCCTGTGTGACCGAACTCCTCACCGTATCTCTAAGGGAGCGCCCAGCCACCTTGCAGAGGAAACCCATTTCGACTGCTTGTATCCACCAAAATGGGTTTGACAAAAATCAAAAGTTATAAAATATCATAGCATGCATTAATAGTGAGGGGACAGATGGCTGCAATCATAGTTCTGAGCAAGAAATCACCTGCTTGACTGTACACAGCACAGATAGGTGTTTGTTTGTAGCTTTGGCTTTAAATGGCTTCTTCCTCTGAGACAAAAACACCACCAAAAAGTCAAATTCTTCCGTTTATCCCCATTAGACGCCACCACTCTGCAGGAATCGAATTTTCTGTTAAGAATATAAAGCAAAACAACATGAAGGTAAAGACAGATCAGCCCGTTTTCTCTGTTCATTTGCAATTATTGGAGCTCCATTTTGCTGTCAGACACTTTTGCCGCAGCAACATACACAAGCAAAACAATCCCTGGGATGTAAATTACTTCTATCTTGCAAAAACAATATCATGAACTTCCAGAATCTCATTATTCTTTTAGGGAAGTAGGAGTGTAAACTGTTGTAGACATTAAGCATTTCCTGGGTAGCCACATGTTTAACCTGCCTTGTCTTGCTCTGCGTGAGGGTTAAATGGCCGCTAGTTAATTGCGCGTTAGTCCTGGTCTGCGCGTTAGTCCTGTTCTCCTCATCCATCCACTGCATATACCTTAGGGAAATTAGGCTATTAGAGTAAATCGCTGTTACTACCTCTCTGCAGCTAGTATTTCATTAGCATTGACCATGACTCTAGCTACACAACAAAGAACTGTACTTCTATTTGATCGCACGGTTATATATTCCAAATGCCAGACATAGGTACCATCGGTTAGCACTCACGACGTGAATAGCGGAGTGATGTTTGACGTCTAGTAAACAGTTTTTTAAGAATTTTGAAGTGGCTGCATCATTTAAGCCTTGAAAATGTGTCGGCACTAATGACTTAATTAAGCTCATAATAGATCATCTTAATTGCAACATACTTTTAATGGATTACCAAATAGTGGAGGCCATCTTTTTTCCTCTTAATGTTGAAAGCTTAATTAGTTTCAGTGTGATGCACGTTGACAAGCTGCCTACAGCATTTACCGTCAACCTATTTTACTCTTTTTGGACAGGCTTTTGTGCAACTTTACTATGGCAGTTTATACATTTTAAAAGTTAATTTGGTTAGTAATGCTAGATATGCACTTGAGATAGGACTTTCTTTGCAGCAAAAAAATAATTTCACCAATTTAAAATGAATAGCTTTATGTACAGTGTGTTGAATGAACAGCGTCAAAACATGGTGGAAGATATGCAAAGAGAGGCTGGAGGCTCTGGAGCTTATTTGGCTTAGCAGTACAGGACCCGGGGACATGAGCACTAAGCACATTGTCATAGTATTCTGCAACAGATAGAAGACGCTTGCAAAAAGTTAACAATATAGAAATGTGCTGCTAAAGTTACAACACTCCATTTAATAAGCCAGGGGTCAGCAACCCGAAGCCGCATGTGGCTCTTTCATCCTTATACTTATATATACCACGTGGCTTGCAAAAATAAATTATTCGTGTTTAATTGAAGTGTATTTTATTTATGTTAGTTATTTTTGATTGTAGTTCTAAATTGGAAGATTATCGAGATCTTGAAATATTAAAATAAAATTATATTTAATTATTTTTCGATGCTCAAAATAAGCATCACGCTCACGGAAGCTGGTATACCTGCCAATATGCCGTTCATTTATCAAGAATTTCCATCCCCCGACACCTACATAAACATGAAAAAATATGCATTTGGAGTCCTGTCAATCTTCGCATCCACATATGTATCTGAGCAGCTATTCTCCACCATGAACTATGTTAAAAACAAACATCGCTCACGCCTCATAAACGAAAGCTTACAGTCCTGTGTAAAGATGAAAGTGACTTCATACAGCCCAGATTTACAGACGCTGTGCACAGAGGTTCAGGAGCAGAACTCACATTATTCAGGTTAAAGTTCATACTATCTTAATAAGCCTTTATAAAGCATGAACAAAGGCTTAATTCACAGTGGACAGATATTTCAGGCTTAGTAATGACCTAATTAAGAGGTTAAAGTTACAAAACCTGAGTCATACTTCCTCTGCTGTAACGCCGTTGAAGTTACTGTCAGTGTAACAGGGCAGGTTATCAGACTCGGCTCTCTCGTCTCATTCAGAGGATCAGCAAAGTTTTTCTTTCATTTTGGGAAGTAAACAAGATGGAGACGAGGGGTGATTGGCTAAAACAAAGACTGACTGTAAAGGTGACCAATCAAAAGCAATGTTAGGCGGCCGTAAAGACTTTCCTAACATTTTATTGGTCTCATAGCTGATGTGGATGAATACTCACTGTTTTCAACACAGCAGATTCTCGTGGATTTAATGGATATACATCATTATTTGGTGTGTTTGTGTGTCTGTGCTGGAGCTTGATCTCTGAAGGAATAGCCTATAACAATGGCTTATTGGTACATTTGTTGATTTACAGCAGAAATAAGGCTGAATATAGCTCGTTTTTACTTGAAAAAGCAGCTGGAGTGTATTTTTGAGGATTTATTTTCTAATTTAATAGTTACTTTAGTTGCTTTCTTCACCCAGTATTGCAGGAAACGCAATTACTTTGGGGGAGAAGTAATGGGTAACTATAACTACAAACTTTTTTGAAGGTTTTCGCCCAACTCTGGTTGCCCATATACCGTTTTTTACTAAAGAAGCTTGTTTGAAAAATCCTTATTCACCTGCGTAGTCTGAAATAGTGACTCAACACAAGTCCAACATCAAAGCCACTGTGTTGTTTTGTCTTCAAAGGCTGGTAATATACTGTCTGTAAAACTGTGGCGTATTAGAATAGTACACAGACACTGCACCCAGCCTCTGTGCCTTTCATGATGCTTTTCTCCTTTAATCTTTTTGGGAGTTCATCATTGTCTGACCATGTGTTCTGAAACGGGACGGAGCATGGGTGTGGGACTGGCCCTGGCTTGGGATGACCCCTTATCAGCAGCATGCAGAGGTGCGCCAGGGCCTCAGTTCTCCACTAAATGATTTCCCCAAAGAGAGAGAGAGGGGATAGTTTTGGCAAAGAGTCAGCCACAGTCACTCTTGGATGTATGGAGGTTAGTTGACCCTTTTACTACAACTCTGGGAGCGTTGGAAGAGGATGCATAATTACATTGACATTATCACCTAGGGATTCACACTGCTGCAAACATCTCATTATTCACTCCCTCTAAAACCGGTTAACAGCTCTGTCTTTTGTCTGGGAAAATTATTTCAAACTAACTGTCCTTGTATGTTGATACTCTTGAATTGACACTTGAATATAAGTGGCAATAGCTTATGTTTGGCGGTTGTGCTAGTCATCCATTTTCCTTGGAAGGTCAAGGGATTCACCGTTACTAATACTGGTAGCAAACATTGACGCCAATACTGAAAAATTTGCTTGATCGACTATTTGTTCCATGGTATCGGTTAAGTCCTGGTTGGATCTTAGGTTGGATGTAATAAGACTTGGCCTAATAAGGTTTGAACTTTTAAGATTACTCTTCTTTCTGCTCCTTTTAGTTTTTGTATCATTAGCTTTATGACACGTAGATGTCCTTTTAGATTTTATGACCAAGTTGAACTTTTGGGGTGTTCGACGCTTGGATGCTTGGGCGTCTGGACACATAGACGCCTGGAAGCTCAAGACGCGCCACCATAGACTTTGAATGTGATCTCGACGCATCTGACGCCCGGGTGTGACTTCACCTTTAGGGAGCTCTGAAGCTGTGGGCATTGGATCTGAAAAAGCTAGGTGGGTGCATATAGGTGTAAGGTCCAGCCAAGTTCAATGGCTAATGCAAAGAGATTCCGGCTCATCTTAAAATGGTTGCACATAGCTTAGACATCTCAAGTTTTTTTTTTTTTTTTTTTTTTATCTCATCCTCTCCGTGTGGCCTTGAACTGTTAATTAGTGTCAGTTCAGAAATGTAAAATAAGGCAACATTCAAAACCATCCTCCTACTCCCACCACAATGTGTCTCATTTCCATACATTAAACACAAAAAGAGAATATCTTATATACTTGGTTAAATCAGGATTTAAGCCGTCAGCCAAATGTTTATGAGGATGGGTGATACATACATAAATCAAATCAAGTGAGGCTATATGAAGCAGAATAATTACAATCACAGAGCAAAGATGGAATATGTTTTGAGAAGACTTTTGCATCATTTTCAGACTCCTTCAGAGGAACAGCTACAGATTTCAGTCTGAATGGACCGGCAGCACCACAGGGCAGCAGCTAATTAGGTCAGACAGACGTTTTTGGGGGGGAATTACTAAATTTGGGGGCCTAAAGAAGGTTTTTCCCAAATTAAACTTCTTATGATTGATTAAACAGGTTACATCTTATGAAGGGGTACAAAATATGCAATGCAATTTATGTTACACTGCGATTCTGTATCCATGGTAACACATTAGATATAACTTGATTAATCTGCAGATATTGCAGCATTGGTATATATCTGCAAACATGACTCTTTTGTACAATTTTCCATTCCAGTCCATTCATTTGCATTTCAGAATTACACCCTGGAAATCACGAGCCTCGAGCAAGCCTTAAACCATCTCCATAGTGGCTGACATAGGCTGTACTTGGGGTGCAAAATCTCTAACTATTCATGGATTTTAGAGTAATGGGAAAGGGAATACTCTTACCATAGCAATTTACAATTCAAAACAAAATATATCTTATTAATGGTCAAAAGTATGGCGACTGTAAGCAGGAAGCGGATACCCAAGAATTGAAATAGCAATATTAACCTACCGCAATACTTGATACTCGCAGAACATAACGGTGTTAATATGACAAGTGGTTGCCCATGCAGGTAAACCCACATTTTAAACCCTCCTCAGCATTGTTTGTCTATATCTGGAGTATAATAAAGGCACCATCTTGGAACTCCTTTATCAGGAATTATCTCATTTCATTCTTACTCAATGAAGACAAAATTTTCACTCCACAGTTCTGATATGACTTCTAAAAGTAATGCTCATTTTTCTGTTGGCTTTTCGGTTAGAATTACATTACAGACTCATTACAAAGTTAATAGTGTGTGCGCTGGGATAGATCTTCAAACTAATTTCACATTTATGGCATAGTTCAGGCCTTTTGCTCTGCCTTAGTACTGTTATAGCCACAGCAGTTCAGACTACCCAATAACATCAATATAGAACTAAGCTAGTCTTACACTTTGCAATTGTGAATAATCTCTAAGTGGTCCACATTTTAAGGTTGGCCCATTGCTCTGTCCAAGTATAATTGCTACATTTTTGAAAAGCCCTTTGACTCCTGTGCCCGTTTTAAAAGACGAAAGTCTTATTAATATAATGCAAAAGAGAGAAATTGTGCCGTTGAGAATTTTGACAGGGCTGAAAAAAGTCATTCTGTGATTGGGAAAATTAGTTTTTTGTGCTTGAGTGGAGAATTGATGTTTCGTAAAAGTACGCCACAGGGAGAGAACAATTATAAAGCACCTCCAGTCATTGGAAAAACAGAATAGTAGACAAAAGAAGGATTTCACAAGCATGACCACATATATAGATTGCTAATTTGATTTCATAACATGATATTTTGCTGTGTTTGTTTAGTTTTATCACTAAAATATAATGGCTGGTGACATATAAGGGCCATACAAGTAGGTCATATCTGTCCTACTGTGAGAAAGCCACATGGGGACAGTAAAGATGCAAATTACTACTTTTAGCTTATTGCGGGGAATGCAACCTTTATGGATCAATGTGAACATGTAATAGTCCTGGTTTGTGTCCAAGTTTCACCTAAAAATAATGTTTATCTTCTGCAAGGTGCTTTATATTAAATACAATCCACTAAATGGAACCATGTATTCACTGCAGATTCACATGGCTTTCATATCAAGTTACTTCCAAGCAGTGATGGAAGAAATACTCAATTCTGTTACTTAAGTAAAAGTACAGATACCAGAGCAAAAAAAGCAAAAAAGTAAAAATATTTCACATAGATTTTGAGATCTAATAAAGCTTCAAATGTATTGATTTTGATACAGATGTGTGCTGAATTTTGTTCAACAGAAACAACTGAATCGATCGTTTTTCCCCTGCTGCTTTTCTTTATATATTTTCGTTTGCTCAAGCCATGAACATGTTAAAAATAAACTCTCAGACTTTTCAGCAGGTCTCAAACAATAATGAAAAATACTTCTACTTTTCAATAGTTCAAAAATGTAGTTGGGTAGAAAGCGCTGATTCCTGCTCCCAGACGCAGTGAAGTAAAAAGTATCCAATAAATGCATTTAAGTATTTGTCCTTTATTTAAGTACGGCACTACTTGCATTTCCAGCCAAGTTATTCCTGTCGTGTGTAAATCAACCCTATGCTTAAGCAACTATGGGCCATTGGTGGGGAATATCCATGGATTTCAGATTCCTGCAATGTTTAATGGACATTTTCACAATCACAAGAGATAATATTCAGTTTTAAATTGTTAATAGCCCTGGCAACGGTCCTACATTACCACTCTGAAACCCACAGTATCCTCGATAGTGATCACAAAGCTGCATTACTGGAAAATGGCTGACAAACATTCCCTCTTACCAATTGTACATTTTCCTTTTTTATCACGGCATTTCCGAAGACATTACTGGAGTTAATGACCTTATCCCCAAATTCACTCCACTGTAAAAGCTCTCAGACTCGCTGGACCATATTCCACCACAGAGGTTAATGCTTAGGCCAGCCCTTCTCCAGCGGACCACCAAAGTCATTCGTATTTATCAGTGACTAATTGTTGTGTAAAAGTCAAGTGCTGAACCAGATTTCTCGGGGCAAACGGCACACTGTGAGTTCTTTAGCTATTGTACGATTTATTTGTGTCTCCTATCATCGCCTCTAAAAGCTCTGAGTCATGCTTCGTTTGACCAAGTTCTAAGTATGGACAATAACTCACAGGTCTGGGGTGCAGAATGAAGTGGAACACAAGTGGATTTATACTCTCGTAAGTGGGGGCATTTAAAGGGTTATTCTAAAATGGAAGAATGAATGGTGTTTTCTGCAAGTTAGAGCAATGATTTCCAGCCCATCAGATTTATATTTGCTTCTCTTACTACGCCACACACATACCACTTGTTGAATGCCATTTTTTTTAACTGATCCAACAGATTCTGTGTATGTGCATGCCCACAGACAGACATTTGAAATTAATAATAGGGTAGACAGAATGTATTACTCAACAATAAGAAAAGATTTTGAGTGTTTATATCTGTTTTTACATTTGAGTAGGAATGTTAGGTAAATCAACACGTTTTTATATCGCGTTTTTCCACCGATGTACGCAGACACTGGGGAGCGAGGTGGGTGTCTTGTCCAAAGACATGATGGTATTCATCTGTGGGAGCTCGAAATCACACTGCCAACCAGTGGGTCAGTGGATCTTACCGTTCAAAGGTTGATGTTGAGAGTTGAGAGTGGGATTCAAACCGCCAACCTTCGGATCAGTGGGCAAAAGCTCTACAAACTGAGCTCTACAAACTGAGCTCTACAAACTGAACAAATTTGAATAACATATGGATGGATACTTTCTCTCGGGGCCTTGGGGTCCTCCCGGAAGAGCGGGAGGACGTGTCTGGGGTGAGGGAAGTCTGGGAGTCCCTGCTTAGACTGCTGCCCCCGAGACCCGGCCCCAGAGAAACTGAAGAAAATGGATGGATTGATGAATGGATACTTTATTGATGCTGAAAGAAGTAGTAGTAGTTTGGGAGTTCGGCAGCAGCAACTACAACTCATGAGGATTAACATCGAGTAGCAGTGACTTGAGGAAGGAAAACAGGTGAAATACAGACTGGGATCACAAAAGAAAACTGAATTCTATGGGACTGTAGAGAGTTTTATTCTGTGCTGGGAGGAATTCATCAGAGGCACAGCACTGATGATGTGCGCCAAGCTTTTGTATTCATGTTTTAGCTTTTAACGTTTCTACTGATTTGTTCTGAATGTTCTAAGAGTCTCCTGAGCAGGTGTTGAGAATAACCATTTTTACCATGCACCTGGTTTGTTCAAAGTAATTACCGTGTCAGTTTAAGATTAAAATGAGGTCTAGGTTGTGTTTGAACAGTGTTAACAGTGCATTGCAGTTGAGTACTTGCAGAAGTGGAAGGTAATGAAGTACAAGTACTAAAGTACGGTACTTAAGTAGAATTTTTTAGGTATCTATACTTTATTTAAGTACATTTAACAGTGGATATTTTTTACTTTTATTTCACTGCATTTGAGAGCAGGTATCTGTACTTATTACTCTACTACATTTTTGAACTGGACTGAAAAGTATAAAAGTATTTTTCATATGATTTGAGGAATTATTTTTACCATGTCTGTGGTAACATCCTGACTAAAGTTTTCGAGTTCTAGGTTCGGCTTTGAGCAAACAAAAATAAATACATGAAATTCATGATAAAAAAAAATAAAAATTTTATTTGTATTGGTATAGTTGACTAAACTATGTCTCATTTTCAGGGCCGGCCCTAGCTTTCGGGGGCCCTAAGCTGAATTTGTCTCTGGAGCCCCCAGATAGCAGATGCTTCCTGGCTCAGCTATTGGTGAATCACATTTGACAACTTTATGACTGTGCTCTCATCACCTTGACCAGTTGTATTTGTATTTATGTGACCGACATCAGACTGAAAACATCCAGAATGTCACAACTGCTGTAGTCAAAAGAACAGTAGATAAACATATAAGGGAGTCATGATTTTTTAAATTCTAGTGTAAACACATCGCTGTCCTCACCTCTTCCTGGCTTAAAAACAAACAATATCACTACATTTAACACTTTTCACTTTAACACACAATTTAACAACACTTGCATGAAATACTTTACTTTTTACTCTTAAAGTACATTTTTAAACACTTTAAACACATAATTTTACTTAAGTTCATTTTTTAATATGATGATTTTACTTTTACTTGAATAACTTTTTACCTCTGTACTTTTACTCAAGTAACAAAATTGAGTACTTCATCCATCACTATTTGCTTGAGACTGAACAGTTGTTCGTGAAGTTTGACCCTGTTTATTCCATTCATGACTTAAAAGCATGTTCAGTGTTTCTCGACGGAGCTGAAGTAAATGGAGCATCTGACAGATTTGCCCCACTCCTCCCTGTTGAAGTCATTCAGGTGAACGAGATGAGCGGTCACATCGATATGAGATGGCCCACTATAGAGCAGACAGCACTTCCATAAAGGACAAATATGGTCCAATTGTAATGACAAGATGCTGCAACAACGTTTTATGACAAGGTCAGAGAGGGCTCTGCAGGAGAGGTGGGGACAGTATGGCTGCAATTGGATTCTCAACATCCAAGATAAGATTGTGAGTGCTGCCAACATGATTGTATTACTTTTATATCCTCTATATATATCTGGAGGCACTGTTACTGAGCAAATTGTTTCAGTCCAAACCACCTGAATATAGTGGCTAGTTTACATGTGAGAGCGTCTAATGCCATTGCTTCTATTGTAGTAGGTACTTAAAGGCTTTCATTGGATGTACTTTAGGATTATAATGGAATTTCATTCAATGTTACTGCCCTGCTGCACTCTTAAACATGCTTCAAATAGCTATTCCCCATACATTAGCCTAAATTATGACAATATGCGTTTTATCGTCATGTCACCTCTTATGACTTATATTCTTATGGTCATACCTGCTCGTGATGGCCCAACCACTTAGATCTCTGAAGCTAAGCCAGGCCGGATCTGATTAGCATTTGGATAGGAGACTGGGAATACCACGTGTCACAGTGGGGCAGCAATGGATCTAGTGGAAACTGTTGTTGTGTTCTTATGGAGGACACTTCACCCACGTTGCCTATCATTGGCGGGATATCCATTTGGAGAAGCAGAACCATTCTTTTTGATGGTACTCTGTAGCGACATACTTTGTACTGGTTGTTATGCTTTAGTAGCAAATACCGGACTTGACTCCAGCAGGTTTAACAGCCAACAGGTGCCACATTCCTATAATACAGTGCCTGTTGTTTGTTGCTTCTCCTCCACATTATTGCAGTTGTAGCTCTCAGTGGGTCTGGTTGAGCCGGCTGTACTATATGGAGGTGTTTCTCATGCCCCGAAGCAAGCTAGAAGTGTAAAATAAATTCTGTTGGTGTATATGCTTGCACCCTGCATGTTCATGTGGATAAGGCTTCCTCTTTAGCTCTGCGGAGTTGGGTAAATGTTTAATTATTTATGACCGTTGCACATGTGGGGACGTTGATTGATGGACATGTTTTGGCTCCAGGTCCACACACACTACTCACTTGTTGGAGCGAGTTTTGGGACAGTGCCAGGAGCTGGATCATTGGAGAGTTGTAGTGGGAAGAAGTAACGCATAAGACAAAGAAATGGCATGAATAACATTTGCCACGTGGTATATTATAATTTGAATATCTTAACATTCTTGGGGGAAAAACTCAACTCCAAATTTGGCACTTTTATACTTTCAGATTTGTCCGTAGTTACTGCTCATTAAAACTATTTTCACTTTTCTGCTACACAAATTATTGCAATCAATGGAAATTAGCACAGATCAGGCAATTTTGCACTTACAACCAGAATCTTTGCAAACGTGCCTATTATTAATCAGTAACGGGCACTTTTTCTAGCGATGTGACGTTCATGAATGAATCGTCTCTTTTGAACAGGTTCTTAACGTGGACGGTTGGATTCGGATGTCATTTTTAAAAGAACCAAATCTTTTTTTTTTCTTTCCAATTTGTATGCATTTTATACTGATTAACGCTGAAGCAACACAAGAATCAGGACAGAAGCAGAGCAGGCGACACAAGTGAGAGCTTTGTGCACACAGAAAAATATATTTCATCTTAATAATAACAGTGTTTTTGAATAATTACTATTGTTGTGCAACATTTTATTTAGAATTTCATAATTGCAAAGGATAAACACATTCCCACTCTGTTTGAATCATTATAAATGCATCTGAGCCTTGATAATTTCTTTCTGTGATTGGTTTTGCAGATACAATAAGTTCTCACATTGTCATATAAATACATATAAAATCATCCAGTCTTTTGAATGCCTTTTTGACATGAAACGATTCAAAAGATTTGGATCCCACAAGGGAACCGGAAGTCCCACCACTAACATTTTCCTCTCTCCCCAAACCCAGTATTTGTATGCATAAGTACTTTGACTGAGTGTCTGTTTGAAGTCTGATATATATTTGTATTTACGCTTTAGCAGGTGGGGGAGAGTGCGACAGCCTTGTGCTACCTGTCAGCCCTGTCATGTCTGGACACAGCGCACTCGCTCATGGTTTTGCCTTTCATTCCAGACCCAGTTGTCACTAACCATTTACACATAATTCAGCGTGTCAACCGCGCTGTCTCTCATCCAAATAGGAACGGAACACTGCTGTTATTTTCACTGTGATGCCGCCTGTTCCCGTGAAAACCAAATCACATCATGTGTTTGAGTGGCAGGTGCTGGTGGAACAGTGGACCGATCGAGGGGGCTCGGGCGTAACATAAATATGGTTGTTAATATATAGACTATGGCGTGTTGAGATATAGCTAGCACACAGCATTCACAGCACTGAGATTTTGTAAAATATTCTTAAGAATCATGGGAAAAGTAACATAGGAGGTAAGGCAATTTTAATCGAGACTCTAATAGTTACTGCTATGCTTGGGTCTTTTTAACCCTTTAAGGACTGACCACATTATAGACCATTATAGCTCACCTGAACTTTTTTTTTTTTTTAGCCATAAAATCATGTTAATGGAAGTATCAGCGTGTACTTTTGCCTTTTTTCACACAACTTCCTCTATTTTACACATCCATCCTCATTTTTTCTTTGATGTATTAAATAACTGACTGGGAGAATCCCGGCAGCACCTGCGCTCTGATTGGTCATCTTCAGGGGACAACGTGAGCACATTTCCGCAATAACAGTAACATATTTAAAGAGCCCCATGCATCTGCTTTGAGATGCCATTTGAATTTACACGATAGAACAATTGGATGCGGAGTTACGGTAATGGAGTCTATCGGTGGCGATAGCATCCGACACTGTAGGGTTAATTGCGAGGTCCATAGCCAATCCTTTGTCAGGTTTACAGAGTTTTTTTGCGTCGTGCTTATGTTTTTTCTCTAATAAGACTAATATCCCATCAAAATTCATATACTGTTGTTTGTGTTAACATTGAAGCTTCAAGAGGAATTGATAAAAAATGATAAAAGTTCCTATATTACACAACATTTACTCTCGTGAGCTGTAAGACATGTTATAATCTTACCTCATCAAAAATATACCTGGAGTTGACATGACATCACAAGGTGGAACAGGGTGATTTCAGTTTGAGAGAAGAACACAGCCTAAATATGCAAGGATTGTGTGTTAAACGTTCGAGTGAATTAAAACATAAATCCAGGTGTGTTTGTGATGAGAAAACAGCATTATAGCATAGATCAGACAATGGCGTAATATGAGCTCTTTGAAACATAAAACTTATGTTGTAATCTTTATTCTGCACTAATGTCTAATCCTTTAAATACATGTTTGTTCTGCATACATAATCCCTCCGGTCCATTTCAAGTCCAGTGGAACAAGCTCAGGATTTAGGAATTAACCAGGAAACATTCAGAGGAGATGCTTAATTTAATGCATCTAAACCAAAGAGTCAACCAAGAGGAATCCGGTCCAAACAACAAGTGTTATTAAGATAGATTACAGGCATCAATTTCTCAACACATTATCTGAATGGAAAAGTTCATTATCGTGTCTGCCTTGTGTAACAAATGATGTCCCCTTACACAAATGCAATGTACATTACTGCTATTATTCACTGTCATATTGAGGTCCATTACTCAGTGTCATGTCTGAGTGAATTAAAGGCATTGTGATCCATAGAGATGCTGATGTGGTCCAGAGGGCGGAGTTATTGGCTACTACAGCGGTACACTGCAGTATGAATGGTGCCCTGGGGGAGTGTGTTTACTATAATGAAAATATGCCTGAGGGATATTTATAAAGCTCTATGCAGTAATGTGATCAGCAGTGATGGTAGACTTGGGGTAAAGTAAGGAAGGCATCGCTCCTAATCCTCTTCCAATAAGGTCATATTACGTAAAAAAAAAAAAAAAAAAAAGGTTCATTTTAAATTTGTGAAGTATGATTTTGTTGTCCATTTTGCCTCCAGTGTAACACAATATGGCATTAAACATATCTATTTCCATGAATGCAATCAGGTGACACTACCGGGCTACAAGTTACAAGTCAGATCTGTGGAGAGGAGACCCCACTCACAATAGGAATGTTTCTTTCCAAGGCATTTTTGCAGAATAAAAACATGAACAGATGCATGGTAGATACATTTAACGCCATAAACGGGAAAATTCCAGGCAACACAATAACGTCTACCTTAAGACAAGCAAGTAACGGACATTACCAGAAAAGTTACACAGTGCAGCTTTAAGCAAATACTATTTTTAATCCCTAAACGTGCTTTAGATCAACACACATGCTTTAACTTTTTTGTTAAATCTTCAAGCCATAGCATTGGAGTGCATTCATAGTTTAAAAGGTTTACAAAATGTACAGTTAGTCAAATAAATAATATTTGCTGGAGCCAACTCAGTGGACTATAACGCTCAAAGGTTCTGTATTACGCAAAACTGAATCATGTGAGCTTTTAGTCATGTTAAAATGTTGTTACCTCATCAAAAACATACTTGGAGTTGTGTTTTGTTTCATACACACTTGTGCATTTATTAGTCTGCCTACATTTCCAGCTCAAAATGTGTGAATGAAACAAAACACAACTCCAGTGTGTAATAGTGTAATATAGGTCCTTGAATGAGAATTGAACCAACAAGCCTCTGGTTAGTGAGCAACATGCTAAACATACGAAACAACCAGAAAACCATTTGCTGATACTAAATCCAAACTGTTTTATAAAATGAGCAGTCTGTCGTTACAAAGTTGTTATTGGGTGTCCTATTCATTCTAAAAGTATATAAATCACCAGGGAAAGACAAATAACGCCTCCCCGTCAATCAATAATTCATTTTCTAGTCGGAGGTACATTGTTGAAGTTCATATTTCCCCCAATGACTCCGTACATAGTGTTTCTAGTTTTGGTCTGGCATTATCCCCATGCAATAAAAGATTACAGGCAATTTGCTTGTTTGTTGTTGTTATACAGCACTGAGCAATTATGCAAAGAGACCTATCAAATATGTGTTACATTTTATAGCGCTAAGCAGAGTTGGAAGAAAGATTATCATCCAAAAAGTTTTTAGTCCAGTCAAGTTATGAAAATGCTTAGAAATGCCGTTTGGAAATGGATCTGATTTGCGTAATTTACAGAATTTCTTCGATGCATTGACCTTCTGACTTTCTGCGTTACCTGTCAAATGTGCATTACATTTTATAGCATTTTATAGAGTTGGAAGAAAAAATATCGTCCAAAAATCATTTGTTTTGAAGTTTTTAGTCCAGTTATGTCAGAAAACGATTAAGAAACATACTTTTGACTTGATTTTTACATAACTGACAGAATTCCTTGGACAGGGCAAGGGTACGCACTGACCTTCTGATTTTCTTATCCTATCAAATGTGCATTACATTTTATAATTAGTCTGTCTACATCTCCAAAGCTCGAAATGCTCTGTTCTACCTTGTGATGCCATGAAGCGGTGGTTTTCAAGTTAATGGCTACCTTTTCATTTTTGTTCAGTAGAGATAAGCAATTGCCGGGCTGAAATGATCCAAAGTAGAGCTAGAAGAAAGGTTATCATCCAAAAATCCCCCCTTTTTTTTGGGAAGTTTTTAGTCCAGTCACCTTCTGAAAATGCTTAGAAATGTATTTTGGAAATGGATCTGGTTTGCATAATTTATAGGATTTCTTGGATAAGGTAACTCTATGCACTGACCTTCTGACTTTCTTTATTATCTATCAAATGTGCATTGCATTTTACAGCACTAAGTAGTGTTGGAAGAATAAATATCATCCAAAAACCAACTGAAGTTTTTAGTCCAGTCATCTTAGAAAATGATTTAGAAACGTACTTTTGATTTTGCATAATTTATCGACTTTCTTGGACGGGTCAACGCTATCCACTGACTTTCTTTGTTGTGCTTTTCTGCCATCCTACTGCGTAAACCAGTCCTCCTCTGACCATCTGTGATCCTATGCACTGAACCCTGCTCCAATTGCAAGTCACTTCCTGGTTCCCACCTCCAATGAACTTGCTTTGGCCAGCTTTGTACCTCAGAACCAGGCTCTAGTATATTTGCCAGTGACGACAGACATTTGGACCCCATGAGGCCGCCCTGCATCAATCAAATCTCTCTTTTCCTTCCCCCTGTATATCCTCACCCTCCCATCTGCCGCTTGGCGTATGGAAAACAAACACGCTAACCCGTCCAGGCATGCACTGCACTGGTGTTCTCCTCTCTATTACCCGTCAATACTATCGGCTTATTGTTGTTTGCTCGTAGCCTGACTGAGTAGCCAAGTGTAGCCGCGAGGTGTGGTCTCCTTCCCAGCATGCCTTTCCACTGGCTGGCTGCCCCTTCAGATGAGGAAGTCAGGAGAAGTGGTTGTGGTTAATAGACATGCCTTCTCCCACTGTGCGTGCATGTGTTAGCTCAACAGAGGGCGTAGATAGCACTGGGGGTTTGATGTTGTTACACTTGGAGATATATGCAAATAATTTGATAGCCTTTTTTATCATATTTTGTGGTTTTAGAGCTATCGAAGAACTGCATTATACAGAATGAGTAGAACACATTAGCAACCGAGGTGGGTAGTGATGACATTCTCTGCTACATTTACTTCTTGGGGTACATTATCTAAATTTAGTTACCAAAGTTCGGTGTTGCCAGCTGCGTGCTACCATGGAGATGTTATAACTTTTGCCAATAATGTTCCACGGTATGGCATTAAACTTATGCTCTACGCGTATGTTTTTATAGTTATGGGTGTTTTATTCCTCAAAATTATGCATTCATGTTGAGTGTTGCCTGTCCAGATCCAGATGTCTAATGTCATACTGTAGCAGAGCAAAAGCCGGTGATGTAAATCTTTCAGAAAAGTTCCACAGTTAACCTTTAAGCTCAGACAGAATGAATTGGAAATTAGATGCATTTGAAGCAAGCCTCAGTTTATGTTTTGTTTTTATCCCGTCTACTTAATGGGCGCGCCTAGCCGTCTTTGGGCATGCGCTTAGCTCTCTGTGGCACACATGCAGTTTGACATTATTACTTCTGTGACACAAGGAGGTCTATGCAAATTTGATTTCTCTTTTCCAGCGAGTGATATTTAGCCCCATTTTGCAGCGACATTCGCAAATGCTAATCTAATAGTGGCAGGACAACGTCGGATGCTTGTTATACAAATGTGAGACCGAAAAGCTCTATGTGGTTTATACGTTTAGTTATTGCCAAGAGAGGCATTGATTTAATTTTCCTCTGGGGCCCTTGCAGTAATCAAAGAGGGACTGAAACAAAGAAAAGGCCCTGCTTCTGGGAGAGTGGGCTGCACATATATTTACTGTAAGCATGTATTAGACATAGTTGTGTCAAAAACTACCGAAAGGCAATGAGTAAATGGCAAATTTAAGGGGCAGTGACTGAGGAGAGAGAAAGGCTTTTAAATGGCAGAGCAGAGCAAATGTCATTTTTATTTAAATTGCTCTATAGGCTGTGTGCATAAATCAGCATACATTCAGATAAAATCACTACTTTTTACTTTTGGGTTTGCCTTTTATGATGTAATTTGCAAAGCACTTGGACTTAGACTTGTGTATATGATATATTAGAATAAAATATACCATCATATGCACATCATATACCTTTAAATGTCCTTAATCTATGTTAGAATGTTGTTATCTCATCGAAAAGACACCTGGAGTTGTGTTTTGTTTCATTCACACCTGTTTGAGTAATTCCTCATTATTAGTCTGTCAAAATGCTCTGTTCCACCTTGTCATGTCATGAAGTGGTAGTTTCCAGGTTAATACCTACCTTTTACCTTTTATTCAGTAGATATGAACAATTCTAGACCTGAAATCATCCAAATGATTCTAGTGAAGGTGTATGGAGTTTAACAGCACAGCGGGGCACTTCCTGTATTACCACATGATGACATCACAGGGTGGAACAGTGTTAAATATCAGCCTAAACATGCAGGGTTGTGTGACATGTGTGAATGAAACAAATACAACTCCAGGTATGTGTGTGATGAGGAAAGAACATTTTTAAAATTATAATACGGGCCCTTTAACTATTAATAAATATCATTAAAGTTGCACTGTGTAACTTTTCTAGAGGAGGGTTTGCCGCCAACACCTTTTTACCGTACTTTCTGCTACAAAATGCCTTGAAAACCATGCATCTTTACTGTTGGTGGGTCACTTCCTCCAAACTTCCACAAACCTGTAATTTACCTTGTAGAGTTGTCTGCTTGTTTTAGATTAATGCCATACCGTGGAACATTTCAATCAACATCTCTATGTTGACAAGAAGATCATGTCATTTTTATCTGCTTGTGTAAAGGAATTCTCACTTGACGGTTTTACAAGTGCACTAATTGTAATCAAATCTATATGCTATATCTGTAGCAGTCTTTTAAGTCCAATCATTTTAAAGCCTGTGCTGGGACGCAATCAGTAATGGCTGGAGATTAGTGTTCTTCTGAATACATGCATATTTCAAAGCAATGTAAAAATCCCCTATAACTCTTACTCCTCATCTTCTATTTGTTCTCTTCAGTAAGCCGCGCTTTGGCAACCCCCCTTGGCACCCCCCTAAAACACTGCATTTACCTCAGTCAGAACGCAAACCAAAACCTTCCAATTCTTCCCGAGATTCCGGCCCGGATTGCTGGCTCGGAATCCGGGGAAAGCAAAAAGCCAAACGTTCCCTTTTGAGCTTCCCATTAGGGCTGTACTCACTGCCAGCACTGTCGAAAAGCAAGCTTAATCGATGCCTGGGAATGAAATCTGAAGGAAACCAAATCTCTTTTCTGTTTTTTTTCCTCCATAGGGTCTTATAGTAGTATAAATATCAGATGCCTTGAAAAGAGTACATATTTCAGAGGAGGTCAAAGTAGGGAACGGTAGTGAGAGGAAATGGAGAGATCAATCAAAGCGACATCTAGCTCCTGTGATGGCTAAGTTATCGTCAATCCTTCACATGGTACCGATTAGCTCTCAATATATGGAGCGACTTCTCGGACATATTTGCCAGTGTAAATAAGTGAGTCAGTGCAGCTGAGAGATATTAACGCCCCACTTAGGCCACATGCAATTTCCATATGTCCTCCTTCCTCCCTCATGTTTCTTTGGCACCGAACTCCATGCGTTTCAGGAAAGGACGAGTTTAAATCCACATATTCCGCCTAATTGACTTTATATAGCTTTTTTCCACGCCGTCTATAGATCTACAGAGGTGTGTAAGATGTGTGCACTCACCATAATGGGATAAGCGTGCGTCAAGTGTGAAGTTCCATTAATATAAACGGCTGAATCAGTGATGTTTTCTCACCAAAAAGGGGCTTTTACTCTTGTTTTATGCAAAAAAAAGTCAAATCTGTCTTTTCCTAGTACAGATATGTCCAAAATGAGCCCACTGTCTGCTGTCTGCATCTAATTGTAAAGGTTTTATCAACTATGAACTAGGAAGTAATGCAGGTGTGTTGTTTGCATGCTAGTTGTTAGTAGTATCATGACGGCAAAACTCTGCTCTGGCCTCTGAAAGTTACTTATAAACTCATATGAGGTGATTAACGGATACTAATAAATCATTAGGATCGCGAGGATTACCTTTGGACAGCAGCAGACAGTTTGAAATAGTGTTGTTCACCTTTTTAAAACAGAAACTTTAATTTATAAAGTCTGAAATGGCAATACAACAGTGTCTAATAGTAGTTAAAAGGCTTGGATGAAATATAATATGGGAATTTGAACAAAGATTCTTAAGGTGTGTCGTGGCTTGTCTGGCGCTAAAAGGCAATTACAGAAGTCAAATGGGATTTAAAAATGCAAAAATCTAACTTTTCTGCCTTGGTTTTACTTTGCCATTTTCCCTCCCTCTCCAGCCGGCAATGACTATATTGGAAGATCATTTGTTCCACCCTTTGGCTTTTTTTAAGTTTTAATTTGGATTCGGGACAGAGATATTGCTTTGAGGGAGTGGAGATGAGTGGTGAAGCCCAGCGGTCCTTAATGTGTTTTTACAGCTCCGAATGGTGATGACTCTGTGCCCATTAAACACATCTGGGACGGTCATAATATTTAGACTCAATGTTTTATGAGAAAACATCACAACTGTGTGTTCGGTGCTAAACTGACAAACAGAAATGAGGCTCTTCTATTTTTAGAGATGGGTACTTTATATTGTCATTATATTCTTTTTACATTATGGGATGAGTGACATATGCCCATCAATTATGTCGTCCCATATACAAACTAAGAACTGTGCCTGTGCATCTGTGTCTTATATTCCCTTGATATTTGGACAGCAAACCATAGACTGTATTTAGAAATGGACCGAGGGAGTCTGGAGTCTTCCATAGCGTCTGTCTGCAGCCAAATTAAGCCAAATTGAGGCTTGCAGTTATAGCAACTAATCTTCACCCAAGCTTCATATTTGGAAATCCATTGTGCAACCAAAGAGCCAATCAGGAGTGAGATTATTGAGTTATTAAGTATCCGCCCCTTTCCACCAGCACCACTGGTTTTCACAGGATGGGCGCTTAGTAAAAGGCACCATAGCTGTCAAGCAAACCTGCTGCTAATGCTTTTGTGAGCCATTTTTGGGGAAAGAACACATCTGATTGGTCTGTTATTAATGTTCTTGTCTTGATTTAAGGACAGAATAGTAAAATAAAATCCACAAGGTCATGTAGAGTGGGTTGTAGAGATTCGAAAGGAGATTTTTCAAGAGAAATCAATTTGAAAAAGATTCTAATGGATCCCCTTCATGCCCTCCCTCTGACCGCGAGTATCATAGCAACCAAAGAGCCAATCCAGAGAGAGGCTATTGAAGGTAACACCTCTTCCCACTATTGCTCGTTTTCAGGGAGCGGTCAGTTAGCAATGCTGTCAATCAAACATGTTGCCAACGTTAGCAGGATCAACCTCAGGGATAAAAGGCGCCTGATTTGTCTGTTATTAATGTTCATATCTTGATTTACAGACACAATAAAATGACCAGGATCATGTAGAGCGGATTAATATGATCATTTTAAGACCAAAATGATGAGACTCACTGCAGCTTTTACAGAGGAGTGACATTTTAGTGGGGCGGCTATGTCCATACACTTGGCCATTAATTTCCTTGTAAAATCATAATTACAGTTTCATATCAATGACGTATTTGCTTGTTAGTCAATTAATTAAAACACTTGTCAATGACACATTTAAGCACTTTCCTCAAGGTCACGTGTCTGACCTTGCGTTACTTATTTCTTTTCATAACGTATTATTATTCAACTTACTATTAACTTTGACAGTATGTCTTTGAGACACCAACAACTGTCTATTTCCCTCAGGAGAATAGCAGAAAATCATTATGTATTGAAAGATTTCTGACATTTTTAGTCACACCAGGGAAACTGTTCTCTCTGTGGCTTTTGCAATGTGCAGCAATAACTCTGTGAAGTTACAATTTAAAAACTTGCCTTCAGACTTTCCTTTCCCATGGTCGCAATCTATTTTTACCCACACTTCCGCTCTTCCTTGGACCTGCTTGACCTCATGTAGCTCAAGTGTGTGCAGGTATGGACTGTAAGGCTCGTTATGGCCGTTTCCTGTTTAAAGGTGCACTGTAACTTTTATGTCTTCATGGAGATCTCAATTCTCACCTCTCCACAGATCTCACCTATAACTTGGCCTGGTCATGCCACCCGCCTTGTCTTCATGGAGAAGTTTAATGCCATATTGGGAAACATTCCAGGCAATGCAAAAATATCTCCATAGAGACGAGTTGGCAACAGGCCCTTAATCAAAAAAGTTACAGTGAGTGTCTTTAAAAACCTTATGACCATAGACTGTATATCAGGGGTGTCCAAACTATGTTTTTATTGGCCCTCAGGCCTCCTGCTGAACCGGCCCCATTGATCATAAACATTACTTTTAGGAGCAAATTAAACTATTTCTACTAATTTAAACTCAAACATCACATTGCAGTGCGATACAGACCTAAAATTAATGTGTTTCAAGCCTTATTAATGTACTGGAGATCTGTCAAAGCTGTGTAAAAAGCACTGCATTGATCACTGGTCTGTGGCCCTCCTCTTCAAATATGTTTTGAGATGTGGCCCTCGATAGAAAAGGTTTGGGCACCTCTGCTGTATGTATCTAAAACTGTACATAGCTAACGTGCTCGCCGCCACATTCTCATTCTGGGCGTGCTTCCTGCTCCAATTCACTTTACATTGAAATATCGCCACCCCTCTCTCTGTAACTGCTGCAGCGAGCTTGGCTGTTTTGGTCTTAAAATATTCGTATTAACCCTCCCTACGTGATTCTGGTATTTTTATATCGCTATTGGATTCATAAATGAAGATGTGAACATTAATAACAGACAAATCAATCACCCGAATGCCATGGGTGATGCCCCACTCCCTTAGTCCACTTTTTGAAAGAGTTTATGGTTATGCTGTCAAATTTTCTTTTATTCAATACACCTCTTTTCTACTACAGACTAATATTGGTGTTAGAGAACGGTTGTAGGTGAGGTGAGCTAGTTCCCAGGTGTAGTACACAGGAGAAAGACTAGATCAATACTACAAAAGTCAAACCAATTCTTGAGAGTGTAATTAGAACAATTGTAGGTGCTTTGGTCCCCTACATGTATTCCCATTACAATCCATGACATATAACTCCCATTCACCTTTTTAACCAGTAACCACGGCGACCACACGGATAATCACATCCCTTTGGGTCCACAGTACATTCTTGTTCTCTGCAGGGGAGGAAGGCATTGACTGAAAAACTACACAGAAATAAAAAAAAAAGAGCCTAATCGATGAGGCTAAATTGATTTCTCAGAGAAGAACACTTTCATATTTTTCCACTGCTAAAACTCCATTTTGTGTTTTACTCTTTATCACTCATTGACTTCTCCACTGCCCTTTTGCTGTTTATCATGCAGCTGTAGATCACTGTCAACAGAGACGACGATGGCGGTGCTATATCTACAGTTACATTTACTTTAGTACTTGTTTTTACTTTCACTGTATTCATTCAATAACGATAATAACGCATTTGATTCATGAAGTGCTTTTTTGTACTTACTGTGTGTCTCATCATCAATCCTTTAGACCACCACCTACCCACACACAAATACACCATTGATTCAAGGCAACGTCGGGAGGGGAGGGAGGTGGGGGTGTCTTGCTTAAGGGCATAATAACAGTTCCTACCGTCTGAGCGGAAATCAATCCTTTGATCTTCGGGATGATGGAGCAGCATTATAATCATCGAGCCATTGAACAGCTTCAGTTTATGTTGTATTATAGTATTTTTTTGTTTTTTTCTGTGATGTTGGTGGCAAATGTTCACTTTTTTCACGCTTTTGTTTACTCTACTTTGTCACTCCTTTGTATGCATGTCTCTGTATCTTTTAACTTCTTGTGAACCTTGAGAAAAAAAAACTTAAAATCTTGCACAAAACCATTTCAGCTTTTGCGCCAACCCTCCGGTGCCCACTCCATGGTCGACATCCATTTTGTTTACATGCATGGTGTGTGTGTGTCCATATCTCACAGTGGAATAGGACTCAGCTTTCATGGAGCGGCACCACACGTGAGGCATTATGTGATCCATAGTTTCATTTCCCCTGATCCAAACCCATCTGTTTCTCCACAAATAGGATCGCACACCGCCCAGAAAGATCCATGCATTTTTGCCATCACATTTTCTTCCAATCTAGGCATATGTGCCAGAAAATGTGTATTGGTGACCTTATGGATCCCTTATATATTTTATCAAACACTGAGTATTAGAAAGAGCGAGATAGAACAGAGGTGGAAGATGTATCAGAATGGATGATATTGGAATTATAGAGATATGCAAGTAAGAATATCCACTATAGGGTAATGTCTATAATAAACTATAAATAATAATGACCCAGTACAATACAATGTTCAGTTTCTCAAACACCAACGGCTTTAAGATCCAGCTGCTACAGTATTTAAATTAACAAATCAAAACTCGAAGCAGCTTTTTGTCTTTCTTTTAAGCGTTGACTTCATAAAATGATTTTGATCACATATGCACTCATACATATGTACTCACATATGTAGAGCCTTGTACATATGTGTGGAAGGGATCAAGGAGAGTGGGTAAGAGGGCATGTGCTTATGTGTTTGGCTGTGTGTTGTGTTTAGAATACTGTAGTAGTTGAACAATGTGATAAAATCTGTTTCATTTTTGTGGTCAATTTATCTATATGCATTGAATCTATCATGCTATAACCCGCACCATCGTTGTGCACTGTTCCTGTACAAATAAAAAGCATACCATACCATATCACATAAGATTCTGGACTGATGTTGGTTAATCCAGTACCATCAAGCCAAATGGTGTCATACTTTTTACGTTTCATTTAAAGTAGCAGTTGTTCTAGCAGTGTTCCCTAATATAAGCATCTGTAGTCAACTTGACGCCTAAGCAAAAGTGCTCGTCATACACAGCCTGGCCAAAAAAATAATATCGCCACCTTTAACTAAGCAAATAAGTACGAGCCAGTGTGTGACCTGATTTAGCTATTACTAAAAATAACTCTATTGAAGGAGTTATTTACTATTGCAAATAACTCCTCCAGGTGTCTAAAGCTAAACGCCAAACCGCAAATCCTCATTCCATTGTGTTTTGAGTCTTGTAGCATGCCCTGAACGCAATCTGCTTTTATAATGTGTTCTTGTTATCTTCTAATTTAATACAGCGCTTGTTCAGGCTACATGAAAGTGTGACCCAAAACTGAGCATTCCGTATCAGCTCAAACACTTTTTCTTGGCTGTATATATGAGCCGCTATATATCGCATCTCGCATCTTCCTCTACACCTACACATGTTTGCTTCCTCTGAATTCCCATCTCTGTACATTGTTAACATGTTGCTCACGTTTGGAACTGCAGACTCAGAAGTGCAATCAATAGTGAAGCCTGGTCTCTGAGTTCTGTGGACAGAATTCAGACCTGTGTGCTCAAACTTTAAAACTGCTTCTCCGTTCACTGCATCACCAGAGCCCCAATCAGAACACCAACTGTGGACACATGGCTTATAACTTCTGTTTTTACCATACTGTGAAATTAAATATTTATAAAGTTGGGCCCTTGATAAAAGGAGAGGGGATGTGTCCAAGAGAGTGGAAGGAAGACAGAGAAAACTCAACACACTCCAAAAAGATTACCGGAATACTTTGGTCGTTTGGGAGCTCAACCACTTCCGGACATACATTTTGCATTCATTTTTTTCCTATAGATTTTCGCAGAAATTCATGCATTAAAAATGTGGACACTTGCTCTCTAGATTATCGCTTATTAGTTTGCATAGTACAGGGTGGCCCAAAAGTCACTGACACTTTTAAATCTTCAGTAGCTCCTGTAATTCTTAAGTTATACTCACCAAATTTTAGCTGTAGATAAACTGAACCTTCTGAGATTTATGGCAATATATACAATTATAATTGTTCACTTACACTTGAACTTATCACTACTTAAACTAGGGGAAGTAATTTTTAAAAATAATGTTTTTTAAGTGTCCACCTTTTTCGGTTTGGCACTGAATAGCCTGATCCAACACACTCTGCATAACATTTGAAAGAATTTCGGGGCTTATGGCTCTTATTTGATCCTCAATATTCCGTTTTAAGTTGTTTATTGTCTGAGGTTTATTCACAAACACCTTTTCTTTAAGATAGCCCCACAGGAAGAAATCAGGACTAGTCAGGTCTCAGGAGATCACATACTGCCCCCTGTCTTTGAAAATGATTATTATTCCTTTAATGGCATTTAAACTTAGGGCAT
This sequence comes from Periophthalmus modestus, assembly GCA_019594935.1. Classification (NCBI taxonomy): domain Eukaryota; kingdom Metazoa; phylum Chordata; class Actinopteri; order Gobiiformes; family Gobiidae; genus Periophthalmus; species Periophthalmus modestus. The sequence continues at coordinate 9,628,321 of JAIEZT010000068.1, forward strand.
CTCTGGTATTAAAATGTCGACGGTAACACCGCTGGGTTTCTGAATTTGACCCATGAGACTCAAAGTACCACTGTACAATGAGGGTTCGTTCCTCGGTGCTTTATTTGCTCATATTAATGTCGGAAGGGTAGTTGTAAATGCTCTGAAAAAATAAAGGAAAAATATTTAGAAACAAAAGAGTTATTTTTTTTTTCCAACTATCAGTGACTTTTGGGCCACCCTTTACTTTTAAAGATGGACCTTTTCACACACACTCTCATACACCAGTGCACACAGACACTGGGGGTGAGGTGGGTTAAGTGTCTTGCCCAAGAACACAACAACAGCATTCATCTGTGGGAGCTGGAAACGCACCGCCAACCTGTGGGTCAGTGGATCTGTAGGGCTACCCACTCTGCCACCTTAACTGTTGCTAGATCTTTGATTTTCGTGCAGAATTGGTTGACTTTTTAAGATATTCTCTGCTCCAGGTGAAAACATTTTGCGCGTGAGTTGGGGCACAGTTATTTCCCCTGTAAGATCTATCACGGTATTTATTAGTTGGAATGCAAATCTGAAAATCTAAAGCCGTAATGACTATGGAGCATGGGAAAAAAAAACGCCTGGAAAAAATACATGGAAAATTACAGCTGCACTTATGCTCTGCTGATTTTCCGACACTAAACTCTGGCAACGCTCCAATTCACAGCCCTAATTTACTCAATACAAATTTAATCATGAGTAAATTGTGATCAATAATACCTTTTATTCTCTGCCTACAAGTGTTCCATCCCTAAGCTCTCTCATACTTTCCATACTATCGCCACACTCCAGTCGGCCTATTACACATGCATTGCTATTGACGTCTGAGCAGTGTCTGAGATCACGCATTTCTTCCACCACATTTCCATGTTTTATTTTACACTATAATTGCAAATTGAATGGGCATTAGTAATTTGCCCAATCACTGTTGTAATTCGTTTGGGGAATAAAAAGTCATTTCGGTGTGGGGATGTTTGAATGCTCAGGGAGTTGTGTTAGCGGGGCTCAGATTAAACACATGAAACCTAATGGAAAATAGCATTAAGAAATGATTATGGAGTGTGCGCTAACAATGCATTTAACAGCCTGGATGTGTCGAAAGCACACAATTAAGCTTTACTATTAACTGTTGATACCTGTAGTAGCCATGGAGAATAGAAGTATATTTTCGTAACAGTAACAAAATAAACTCTTCCTTGGTGAAGAAGTAGTCCATGTATTTATTTGCTCAAGTTTAGCTGGAGGGATAGTGATAATTATGACTTAAACCAGTGTCAAACGAGGAGGCAGCCACGACCGAGCAATGAACAAACCAAGAATCAAACCAGGTCCAAACAAGGTCCACCATTGTGAGTTATGAGCAAAGACTGAACTTCGCAACCTTTGTCTGCTCGGTGCTATAGTGTGAACACAGTGTGAAGTAGCATCATTAACCTTGGAGTCTGAGACAGTGCAGCAGACACCCACATCTCAGCTATGTGACTGGAGCTGCTCAAAATATGTGCTGCAACAAATTCATCCAATTTTCATGTAAAGAAACAGCTGAAAATGAGTGGTGGAGCAGTAAACACTTACTTAGTGCTACTAATAACTGTATACTGCCTGTTGTATTTGTATTGTGCTTGAAAGTCAATATTGAGGTTCTAAATGATACTAAAACTTTTTTTTTTTCAATTTTAAGACAAATTTTGACATTTCCTAAGTATTAGTTTGAGTATTTAGAATGGTCTTGATCTTTATTAGAGCTTGTAAGAAAAGTTAACCTAAACGAGCTGTGCAGTGGGAAAATTCCAATGATGCAACCATCGACTTATAAAAATGGGCATAGCTAACCCGCTAGCTGCCGCGTTACAAATAGGAAGTGATCATCGGTTCGCTTCCGGCTCCATCGATTCCTCCAATTTCCTTTACATTGGAAAACTGTCACCCCTCTCACTGTACCTGCCGCAGTGAGACTTGGAGTTGACTGGAGCCGAACGCTGTGGGTGACATCATGCTTAGTCCAGTTCTTTAAACAATCAACGGTTGCAACACAAGGTACACAAACAGCAGGAAAATAGGCAAAATGCATAACAAATTTTCAAAAGACCACAAGGAAAATCTGCCATTTTTTTTTTTGTTTCACTGAGAATTATCTTTCTAATCAATCGTCTTCATCCACTGAAACTAATGTAAAGTATTGTGAGTGGCCAAAAACTATTCTTAGCTAAACCAGCATTAAACTAAATCACCACAATCCCCCAGCTCATAAAAAGTAGGCCAATGACCACATGTTGGTACTCTACATGGGGAAATGCAAAACGCTGCTTAAGTAGGCAGCTTCTTGGCGTTGTTTCCATAATATCCCTGTGCCCAAGTGGGATTCCGAGGCCTATATTTACTTGTGTTGCCTGTGGGGATAGTCCACTCGTGAACAAAACAAGTACATATATATAGTAAAAAACACACTGTACCTTACACATATGGCTTTGGAGGTGAGCACCGAGGTGACATGGGGATATAACAGGTAATGGGGGCAGAGGACAGTGGTGATTAAAACTACGCCTGGGGTGAAGCAGCCAAATGGGATGATGGGTAAGAACGGAGACAACCAATCAGCATGGCCAAACACTGTGCTGACTTGGCCCGCCCCAGTAGTTAAGGGTAGTCTGCAGCAGTCCCCTAGGGCCTCTGACAGCAGCATATGGCCTACATTCGGAATCACTGTACTGGCACAAGAGCTCACACACACACCTTAGATCCACTCACAATCAAGCACCGGGGAATCCAGGGACAACGGCTGGGCTAATCGCGGAAATTGTAACGCATTAGGAGAACACTGTGGATACATGTGTGCCAAGTAGTGAGGCATAAAGAGTTTAATAGACATTTATTTCTTCCACTGTCAAAGGGAAGGTTTGGCTTGTCTGTCTGTTGGTAATAGAACTGATTCATTTGATCTATTGTCTTTACCAAATGCCACCAACAACACCCGCAAGCTCAGTTTGTTTATTTTATGAATGTAGAGTGGTAAGCATTCTCGCCTTCCGACACTAATGACCCAAGTTCGATTCCCAGGCCAAGTGTGGCTTTCCGTGAAGAATTTGCAAGTTCTCTTCATGTTTGGGTGGGCTTCATTTCCTATCAACCCAAAACATGCACAGGTAGATAGGTACTCATGACCTAGCTCAACTTGTGGGTCATACTTATATGATTTGTATTATTTATCGTCATTTTTTTGCGTTTTTATACTGGGATGAGTATCTCAAATATGAAGTCTTACACCGCACTCTTCTATTACTTGAAGTTAGTGTCATAAAATTGATTGGATCACACAACAACAATAACTCCAGCCTATTTTCTGGTGTAAAATGGCAATTGTGCTGGAAATCGGGCAATCTGTTCAAACACTATTGTCGTTGTACCGGGTTGGTATCACGCGATTTTCTGACAAAGAAAATGAGAAAATAATGTAATTGGCAAAAAAAGTAGAGCATTTTTGGAATTCTTTTTGGAGAATTTGTGTCTTCAGTGACAGCAGAAGACAGGAGAGAAGAGGCATGTGGCGAATGGTAGTATCAGGGTAGTGCGATGGAGCTAGACACGTGGTATTTATGGCAGTTGTATTACATGGCTCTGAAGGAGACCATTTCATACCTGGTACATTCACCATACTCTCTATTGATGGATTGCTGCATTTAAGTACATTTCATTAAAGGTGTTTTAGCTACTTTGATAATAATTAAAGGGCCTATATTGCATTATTTTTATATGTTATGTATTTCCTCATCAAAACATACATGGAGTTGTATTTTTTGTCTTTTTCACACATTTAACCCACGAACCCAGCATATTTAGGTTCTTCTCTTAAACATTAAACACTCTCCAATCTCCAAATGCTCTGTTCCACCTTGTGATGTCATGTGGTAATACAGAAGGTGTGTGCTGTGTTTCTAAACTCCATACACCTTCACTTTACACCTGATCTTTGATTCGGTTGATTTCAGCCCCTGGAATTGCCAATCTCTACTGAACAAAAGGTAAATCGTATCTGTTAACTTGAAAACTACCACTTCATGACATCACAAGGTAGAACAGAGCATTCTGAGTTTTGGAGATATGGACAGAATAACTAATAATGAGTTACTCAGAAGTGCATAAATAAAACAAAACAGAACTCCAGGTATGTTTTTTGATGAGGTAACAACAGTATAACATGGTTAGAAGCTCACAGGAATCAGTTTTGCATAATATTGGACCTTTAAAATTAATTTTCCACAATATGGCATTAAACCTATCTCTGTAAAGATACAAACAGGTAGCGCCACCTGGTGAAGATACAGACACGCTAATCACCCCTGGAATATCGAGTTTATGGGTTTAATGACATATTCTGCACCCACTGAACTGTGAAAAATAAATCATGCTTGTTAAAAGAGACCCTTAGTTTTCATGCATAAAATAAATAAATATTTTAACCCATAATGGTAAGTCTGTCCTGATTAATGTGCTGTTCCTTTTCAAATAAACAACAAAAATGCCCTCTTTAGGTAATTGCATTTTCTCCTTAGCGAACATCTAAAACTCTTGCAACGTACTTTCAGTGTTTCATGCAAGCACTTAATGTATTAAAACCAATTGAATAATTACTGAAATACTGCACGTTCTGAATGCTAATTGATATACATTTTGTGAACATGCAAATGAAGGTTATTCTAGATGCATTTCCGGGCTTTAAAAACATTCTGTGTGAAAACAGCGATTCACCAGCTCTGCTTCCCCTGACCCTGTGTGCGCATCAGGGCTCCTCAGAGATAGACTGGGATTTAGTGCATAGTGCAATTAATAATCCATTAGGAGAGAGAGGTGCTTCTAGTGCATTACATAAGGGCTAACTGTACAGAGCAGCAAAGGTTAGCAGGCCATACATCATTATAGTCAGGGGAATCTTAACATGTGACCTATAGTGGTTGGTCCCTATGAAAGATAAAAACAGAAAGTATTACCCAGCATGCAATAGCCAATACACTAATATCTTTGTATTAATCCAATTATTTATATGAACTAGCATGTATTTGTTGAAATGATGTGTCAGAGCAGTGATTCCCATTTTTCTCGTGTCCAGGGACTGTTGGAAGGGGATTGGATTTTAAAGTGTTGGTGCCACAATCCACAATATAAATTCATACAACAATGTGGCTGTTTAGTTTTGATATAGATCAACACCAGGCCATTATTCATACAGGATTACTTGATAAACTGTCTGAATATGTCACTTGCTTTTCAAGGACATGCATAACTGGATACACTGGTGCCACAAATGCACTTTAATACTTTAATAATCTGGTGATAAATATTTATAGTCAAACCTGTGCTTATATTTAATGGTTTAAATCACATGTGTCAAACTCAAGGCCCGTGGGCCAAATGTGGCCCGCCATGTTATTTTATGCAGCCCCCGACACAGTAAATTAAAAGTTATGACTGTCTTAAAATATCAGTTTATCAGGAGATACACAGCCATTTTATTGACATTTATTATTATTTGTAACTTAAATAAAAAGTAATAAATAAAGTAAAGTAATAAATATAGAAACCGGTTAATTAACAAGATTAAAAAGTAGTTGCATTTATTTTACATTACATTTGATTACATTTATTTTACAGTTACATTTGGCCCTTTGAGAGCAACCATTTTGTTGATGTGGTCCTCTGTGAAAATAAGTTTGACACCCCTGGTTTAAATGGACCGTTTAGTTATTTATTTTGTTTGTATTGTTCTGTATTTTAACAGGATGCCCATGAAAAAAGTCAAGTATTCAAATGACTACCTACGTCTATGATCAGAACACATTTTCTTACATATAAGTCTACATATATTCATGCTGTCCAAAATTGAAAGACAGCATTTTAGTGGATTCTAGCAATGGGGCAAAAGCTAAGAATACAAACTGAAAAGCCTAAACAGTATAACAGATTCCCTAGTTTTGCATGGGCCTAATGTTGCATCCACTATCTCCCATAGACCTCTCTAATACAGGTACGGGCAATAAAGCTGCCATAGGGAGAGCTGCAGCCAATAACAGAATAGCCAGCCAAGAGCCAAACTGATTTACAACTGACCACACGGGGAACAGGATAAACAGCCAATCTCTGCCTCCTCTATTATTTATGTCAAACCATATTCAAAGATTCCAATTACCACTGGATTACTTGAACAAATAAATTAGCTTCAAGTGCTGATGTAATTAATAATGAAAGTGTAAATAAGGTAAAGGAGTACGAAAAACTTTTTGAGGAGAGATTTCAGCACCCTGGACAGTTCGTTAGCCTGCCCAACCACTGTTCCAGCTCCGAGTTGCCTTGAGGGCCACAGCAGGCAGTGTGTACAAACCCCACACATACACACAGCAGATACAATAGACACTCAGCCTTCTGCTCCTAGCCTCATTACTGCTCCCATTAACCATTAAATTCACAATCAATTTCCCCAGTGCTGGACAGCAACAAAAACATTTAATTTCTCCTCCCTTTTCTTTTTTTTTAGTGGCACTTAAAAACAACGCAATTTTTATGATCCTAATTTAATCCAGGCTAAAGCTGCTCTCCCGCTGAGGATTTGCAAAGAATATGCCAATTACAAGCAGAAAGCTGTGGATTTACTGTATGTCGCGGGATGGGAATCACAATAACTCAAATGCGGCTACACTGTATGCATAGTGCTAATAATAAAAGGTATTGTTGGCGTTTTAGTGGTGATCTACCTATATTCCATTGTTACTTTTTAAAATCTGAAAAACACACATGAATGTACTAAACAAATCCTTCCTTGTTGTCTAGATAAAATGACAAAAATGCATCACTTATAGCAATATTGATATTAAAATACTGAAAGTGTTTCGGGCATGTCCCACCGGAAGGAGGCCCCGGGGAAAACCCAGGACACGTCTCTCGGCTGGCCTGGGAACGCCTTGGGGTCCCACTGGAGGAGCAGGAGGACGTGTCTGGGGTGAGGAAAGTCTGGGAATACCTGCTTAGACTGCTGCCCCTGCAACCCGGCCCAGGATAAGTGGAAGAAAATGGATGGAAGGATGGAGTATATTTATTCTGAAGTTAACACATACTTGACATAATTCACACCAAAGCTCAAACTAGCATGTTAACAGCAATAATGGTATAATAATGGTTTATTTAGACATTTATGCTGTTTTTTTTTTTAATTGTTCAATGTGTAAGGGTCTATTGTATGCGTTTAATGATGAACGCGGGTGGCCTTTGGATATGCTGATAGCGTACAACCGCGCTATATCCAATAATTGCGTATAATGTTACAATCCTATTACTATAACAACACATACCTGGCTGTAATCAAAGCAAGCCAGGCTGTCTAATGCAGTGTAAAAAATCGACCATATACAACCAGCCAGGCACAATCCAATACATGAGCATGTGCATGGAATGAGATGTCCTTTTGAGAAATCTCCACATTGTACAGCTCCAGTCATTTCCTCTGTTGTCATTATCACCACCAGAATCATCAGTAATCCTGTGTGCAAATCCCAGAGCGAGTGGGGACCAGTCAGCACAGCATGGGTGTCAGCCATCATTGGAACACACCCATAATATCCCCATAACAGGAGAGGCTGCAGTAGAGATGGATGCAAACATCTCATTCTTTCACCTTGCTTATAGGGAAATGACTATATTTGCCTCAGCCGTGACCACATGAGGGGAAGTCATGGAGGAATGTGCTGAAAAATGTGATGTTTTTGCATGGATGCCTGGTATTCATGGATTGTGTATGTAAATGGATGTAGCTAACCATTCCAAATAGGGAGTGACCGTGGGCGCACTTCCGGCTCCATCGACTTTACATTGAAAAATGGTCACTCCTGTCTCTGTAACTGCTGCAGTGAGCCTCGTCTTTATTTTGCTACTGCGTCCGTAAATCAAGATATGAACATTAATAACAGACGAAGCGTAGCAACAGGCTTAATTGACAGCTTTGCTAAGGGGTGTTACCTTCATCATCTTCGCTCTGGATTGGCTCTTTGGCCGCTATGATACTCACACTCGGCTCCAAATTCACGTCGATGAGCTTCATTTGACTGGAGACAAACGCTAAGGGTGACATCACACTCACTTAGGCCTCGTCTTTATACAGTCTATGCTGGTATTTCATAAATGAATAGAGGTAGAGCAAAGTAGATAGATGCTTTTAACATTATGTAATTGTGGACAGTTTAAATAAGTAATTAGGTGGCTTGGATATGAACTGTATTTGAGTGCATTCGGTTTTGTTTTTCTCCCCTTTCAAGTAAAAAATAAATGAAGAGAAACAAGCTATTTTGTGCAAGATAATTTTTGACATTGAACTTGTTTGTTTGGCAAATTATTTTCCTAAAGTGGTCAAAATATACTCAAATCAAGATAAATATTCTAAATTAAAGCAATTTAAAATGTTCTTACTTGCTGTCTGGAAAGCCCCGTGACGTGATTGCTGTTGTGAAGTTGGACTTACATGTCACGATAAAGACTCTATCGACTTATCGTTCAATATATGACAGATGGATGCTTTTAATATTATCGTTTATCGTCTATATTAACTTCATCATTATACCACACATCAAAATTTGTGATAGTGAGTTGGACTAGTTGGACTATAGAAATTAAACTGGCCCACTGAACAGAATATGTCACAACCTCAGTCAAAAAAACAGCACATGGCATGTAAAAAAACCCTGAAATTGTGTATTTTAAAAAAGGTTAATGTTACAGTATATCAGAAAAAGGAAATGAAAAGGTTGTTTTGACGAGAGAGGACATAGCAGCATTACTTTAGGCTGTGTCTGAATGTCTCCCCTAGCTCCTAACCCCTCATTCACTGCATAGCCCTGCTCTGTTTAGCGGACTATATAGTGCCTAATGTACAGAGTGACTCGGACAAAAGTTCACTACTTTTCGGGTCACATGACTCTTGCGTCTAGGTGAAAAAAAAAAAAAAAAATCAGCTAAAACTTGATTTTTTTGTCATAAATGATGATCAGATTCAACTGGCACACAAGTATTTATTAACCTATAATAACCGTACAAGTTTTTGTCAAGCTGGGTCTCACATTAACAGACTGGATTTAAACATTTTTGATCTGAGATATGGAAATGTCGTGTTTTATTCAGTGTTTTATTCATAATCATGGACGATCAACAGTGCAATAAACTAGTGCTTCTATCTGCTTCATTCAGTCGTGTTATGTCCAGTTAAAAACTTGTCTTTTGTTTGCTGTTGTTTTTCCGACTCTTACAATGCACTGTGGTCTAAACTGACCGATCTTAGTGACCACTGACGCCCACTACATTTCAAGGTGCATTGTGGGAAATATTGAGTGCACTGCGTTTTCACCAACTGGACATTCGGACGCTGCTAAAAATGTGGACATTGGGACACAGCCGTAGTGTTTGTTTGTATAAGGGCGTATCCCATAAACCTTTGTGATGTGTCACAATCTGTCATCCAAGAATAAAATGGGTAACTATGGCTTTAAATAACTCTACTTTAATTATACAACCTAAATTGTCACTTCAAAATAAATTATAATGTATATCCCTAGTGGTCTCTCGGGGTATCACTGTAATTTCTGACCCTGCGCATTTCAGGCCCAATCCTGTTTTGTTATGTATTCACAGGGAATAGCCGGAGCTGTTCTTTAGTGTAAGATTTATGTTACGCAGTCGGCCTGTTTGGAGGTGAGACTACTTGGCATTTCCGCCCAGTCTCTGCCCCCCGCCTCCTCCTCCTCCGCCTTCTCCTCTTCCTCCTCTTCCTCCCTCCCTCCCACCCGAGTAACCTGAGCCACGGAGAGGTCCTGCAGAACACAGTGTGGCTTCAGATAAGGCCAGCACTGACAAATGAGACCAAGCTTGTTTTTCACACTTAAAGTAAAAACCAGAGGAGTTTTCGGAGACACTGTTAGAAGCCTGGACAAGCTGTTTTGGCCTCTCTGACTTGTTGATTAGTATGTGAAAGGAACAAAGTAGCGTAGTGTCATATTGGTTATCACTTCTGCCGCATGGTTAGAAGTGTTAATTCTAAGTCCGCCTTTCCCCTACTATTACATCAAGTATTTGAACGAGATGATGTGATTCCTCCTTCGTCCAGGAGTGGTGCTCGGCTTCCATCCTGAAGCCATCCACAGTTTGATGGTACAGTGGCCCCTCGTTTAACTCGGGCTTACATTCCAACCCACAAAAGACGAAATCCGCGAAGTAGAAAACTTTATTTTTTACAATTATTATATGTTTTAAGGCTGTAAAACCCCTCACCACACACTTTATACACTTTTCTCAGACAGGCATAAACATTTTCTCACATTTCTCTCCTGTTTAAACACTCTCAAAGTTCAAACCTTCGTAGATTTAAAAAAATAAGCACAGTATTACAGAACAAAACCAAATACTATGCTGCACTGTAAATAAAAATGACAAATTAAATTTTAATGATCAGCCTACGAGGTTTGGCACATTAGAAATGATTAACAGTGACTCAGGCGTATTTCACAGTTCCTCTGACCGCGCCTCTTCGTCCTGGCGCCGCTCTGCTGTAAAGTCCCGTAATGTTCTTTTTCCTGCAGTCACTGATCCACAAAGCTAAAGCCGACTCCATCCACGGTTACAACCCTTTTTGCATCCTTGTTAAAACTTATTGCTGCTGTCGTCCTTATGTTATTTTCCTCCTTTTTTATGTGACAAACTGAAGATTCATTTAATCCGTAATGGCCCCCTACAGCTGTGGAACTTCTATTTTCCCTCTGCATGTCCAGAAGTCCAACTTTTTCTGCCATGGTCAGCATCTTCCTCGGTACAGGAGACACGGCACAGGACGCAGAACACAATGCACGTTCATACACTGTAAAAAAGCATGCAAAATTGCACCAAAAAAATTCTGTGAAACAGCGAGACCACAAAAGGTGAACCGCGATACAGCAAGGGACCACTATACTAGCTTGAGACACTATGACTTATGCTATGAGTTAACTATGTCCACTGATCTGAAGGATGGTTTTTGACATAAACATCACTGGGTGAGCAGCCAGATCCACTGACCCACAGGTTGGCAGATTGATTCCGGCTCCCACAGATGAATGCTGTTGCTGCGTCTTTGGGCTAGACACTTAACCCACCTCGTCCCCAGGTGTCTGCGTACACTGGGGTATGAATGTGTGTTTGTGAATGGATGACTGGTTGCTTGATGTAAAGCCCTTTGAGTGTCTTGAAGGTAGAAAAGCGCTATATAAAAATGTGACCATTGACCATTTCATAAGCCACCACGGGCGCCGCCATTATCATTCTGGTTGTATGCTTTTGCTCGGGGCTGCCGATCTCGAAAGCAAATAAGTTATATACAGACTACAGAGCCGTTTTCAAGTCACTCAGAGAAAGGGCGCGTTGTTGCCGTACTGGTGCACGTGAACATTTTGCACAACTCAACCTACTTCACATTTTGCAGTCAGACCTTTTTCTACTTCTCCATTTGAATAAATGAGATTTGGGCTTAACTGGAAGTCGAAACCACAATAGAAGTGCTGATTAGCTGTTTTTTTTGTGAGCTACATGTGGTGAGGTTATTGAATTCAATTTTTGGAAGTCAACAAAATACCCAGAATATTGCAAGAAGTTTCTGAATTATAAAATTATGCCAAGGTTCAAACCTGTTTATAAGGAAATATTCACCCTGTTTATCTTTTCATTTCTGCTTTTGGCATTACGTGTGATATGTGATTTCTATTGTGTTGGATTCTAATCTGGAATTATTTATGCAATAACTAAGATAAGCAACCTTTTTTTTTTTTTTTTTTTTTCCTGACAATGTAACAAAACGAAGCATTTCCATTCACAAGATACATATTTGTCAAGGTTGCAGTCCATTTGTGTTTGTTTGCAGGGTGTATAGATCACATCTGTCAAGCTCAAGGCTGATGGCCCAATTCCAGCTGCTATTATTTGGCAATTTTTATAGACCATAAAAAAATGAAGGTATTATCATTATTATCATTATAAAGGCATTGAAGAAGGCAGGGCAATTCCTCCCTGTATCCATCACTGAAGGCTGTGCTGTTCCTCTGATATTCAAACTTGGTCAATAACATGAGACAAAACAGATGGATGGGAACTCACTTAGGGCCACCTTTAATTTCTTATAAAAGTTTTTCCCCTCGACATATGGTCAATAAGACACAGGCATTGACTTTTACATTATTCAAAGCAATTATTTTCTTAGGCCTTGAGATATGACAACAGTGCATCTGGGGATTCTTTTGAATGTAACATCTGCCATATGCATGCGTATAAAGTTGTATTCAAGCCCTTTATAAGTTCACGAGTACTTTAGAGTTACAAGGCCAAGCAGTTCAGTGTTGAAACATGTTCAACCCAAAGGAAAATCTAAAGAACTTCAAACCAAATCAGACCAGAGAAAAGCACCCATTGGTGTTGGTGTCGTTTTGGATGTTTATAGTGGATAGATACAAAACTATGAACTATTCAGTAACCTTTGACCTTTGAAATACAAGTTACTGATGCTAAAGGTCACATGAGAAGTCTGAAAGTCATACAACCACAATCAAAGTCTCCAGCAGACTCTTCCATCACGCAATGCAAGAGCAAAATCTGTAGTAAGAAGCAGTTAACATTAGAAAAAAGGCAAGTTTATTTGTATAAGCACAATTTGTACACAAAGTCATTCAAAGTGCTTTACAGAATAAGAAAGACATTAAAATTACACAAATCAAAACATAAATAATCACAAATAGTCATCAAAAAATTACCATTAAAACAGAAGAATGCAGAATAAAAACCGTTCAGTCATATACACAGGTAAACAGAACTGTTTTGAGCCTGGATTTAAACATTGTCAAAGTCGAGGTCTGTCTCACATCTTCAGGAAGACTGTTCCAGGTTTTTGCTGCATAAAACTGAAAAGCTGATTCCTCATGTCCTGATTCTGGGCACCAGCAGGAGGCCGGTCCCTGAGGTCTGCAGAGTGTGAGATGGTTCATATGGCACAAACATGTTGGAGACGTAATTTGGTGCTAGGCCATAGAGAGACTTTTACACAAGCAGAGCTGCTTTAAAGTTTATTCTCTGAGCCACAGGAGCCAGAGCAGAGACCTGAGCACAGGACTTAAGTGCTCATACTTCCTGGTTCTAGTCAGGACCTGAGTAGCAGCGTTCAGGATGTACTGCAGCTGTCTTAAGGCTCGTTTGTAGAGGCCAGTGAGCAGGTCGTTACAGTGGTCTAACCTACTGGAGACAAATGCATGGATGAGTCTCTCTGAGTCTGGTTTTGACAGTGTTCCTTTAATTTTTGCAATGTTTTTAGATGGTAAAAAGCTGCAGATGTTATAAAAAATACCACATTTGTGAAATATTTTAGTTCATTGTGTTATTTTTAGATAAAATTCCTGTTGCTTTTAGCTTGCAATCTGCAGACTGACTAAATGTAATTGTGCACTATACTTTTCTGATGGGCATCGGCCACCTGATTGTCTCCATAGAGATGTTATTGCGTTGCCTGCAATATTCTACTAAGTCTACTATTAAAAATTGAGCATTTATCCAATTATAGATGTTTTTATTCCTAAAAAAAATACCTTGAAAACATGCACTCTTATTGTCAGATCTGACCTGTAACTGCAAGTTTAATACCGTACTGTGAAACATTTGAGGCATGTGTGCATTTTAGTGTACAGTACAGTGTGAGTGTGCGAATGTATATGATGCACAAAACAAAACCTGACCTCTATGTGGGACAGTACAGCATAACTCCTAAGAGATGAGCAGAAGACACATTGAATGCACCTCATATAGCGGTCAGTGAATATATTTACATACTTACACAACATGAGTGAAGGGTAATTTGCACTCTATTAAAAGCCATATAGAAACTAAAAAGAGAATCATATTTGTTCCTGTTTCCCCTTGTGTATAAGAACCACACTCTTGTATAGATTTCCTAATACTACATCATTAGTGTGGAAAAGCGTATACGCAGATGTGATGACAGTAATTACAGGTGACAGGCAGCCCTATTATCTGGCTCAGGAATCCAAGACAAGAAGTTCCCTGGCTCTGCAGTTTAGTTTCCCATTAACCCCTGTCACCCTCTTGACAGCTACGGAAGGTGGCAATGGCCAAACTTCATCTGGTTTGCACATGACACGTTACATACTGCCAACGCTGCACTGTCTGCTTATTGCGTGGGGACAGGACAGGAGAGGCTCAGAAATAATGGCCAGACTTGTCTAAATATAGGACTTGTAAAAATACCAGGGTTAGATAGAATTCCTGTGAGTGCAGATGAAGAGATATAGCTGTAATTAGCAAAAGGATGTATAATTACAGAACCAGTGCTCTGTAATTTAGTTACAAATAAATTGGCTCACTAAAAAAGGGCTTATTAGAAAATCAGAAAATTGAAATATTCCAGTAAATTAAGTCAGTATACAGATTGTTTTTTTTTCTTTCAATTCAAAATATTTGGATAATTAAAATTCTTGAACTCTGATAGTTTTTATGAGTATTTGGCACATTGATTTGTCTTTTTTTTTTTGGTTGCAGTATGCATTTTTTTTTACTCACACATTGTCTCATACAGGTATAGTCCAAAATCTTTCAGGGTCATTGCAATTTAATATACTCTCAGAACCGAGAATAGCTTTTTCCTTGAAGGTTTTACGAAGCTTAAGACATTTTTAGATTTTTTTTTTGGTTTATACAATGGAAATCTGAATGCACTGCCACTGCCTATATAAAAATAACCTTTCTGAAAATGCTTTTGCTATAACATAAGCTGCAAGGGCATACAGTAAATGATACAACCGCAACTTGCTATTGATGTTGTATTATTGCATATTGTTGTTGTGTCCTTCGGCAAGACACAGAATGGCAGCCTGCACCATTAAGAGTGAGGAATCAATGAACAAAAATGAGTATATAGACAAAACTGGGAGTTGATTTGAGTGACTTTATTCAAGTAAAGCCTTCGACAATCGGGGTGTGCGATATGCCAAAAACATATATCATGATTTTCTTGTTACGATTTTAGTTTTATTACCATGAAGTCATCTGCTTTATATTCCGCTGCAACTGGTTAAATCCACTTGTCACTCACTCAGAGCGTTGTTAAGGTTGACCAATACCAGGTTTGGGTGGGAAAATTAGTTTAAGCATAAAGCTGCCTTCAAGAGAATAAGAGTCGATCTTCAATTTTACAAAAACAGCATCATCACAATTCAATTTTTATCACCATTTTGCAGCTCTAATTGATAATATGTATATCATGTCAGTGAAAATTCAAATTCTTAGCTAGCAGATAACTTTCTTGGACTTACGCCACACCATTTCCTTAAAATTAATAAATAAATAGCAAAAAAAAGATTCCCATGTATTTGATTGTCACCACTGTCTGGTTGAAGTACAAAGTGACATCTCTTTGCTTTCAGCGAGCGTTTCTTTGAAAAACATGGCCTCAGGGAGGTTTTCTTACAGACGAACTCTCCTTTTCCTCCTCCTTAAAAGCTCTGCCACATTAAAACAAGTGTTAAAGCAAGTTCAAGGTTGACTTTGTATTTACGTCACTGTTTTATCACCAGCAACACTATGATATAGGCTGTCTAAGCAGATCTGAAACTGACGAGAACTACAGCCTTGATTGCTCAATTTTCACTTTCAAATAAAACTGCATTAGTTTGTTATCTCACTGGTCTTCATTTGTTAAAACCCTGTAGCCTCCTAGGACCTACATTTTGGGTTGTCTAGGCCACAATATAAGTTTTTCTACAGCATCCTCCACATACGAGGACATTATTACTGCCACTTAGCGGTGACAGAAGAGTATAACAGATTCAAGATGGACTTTGTTAAAGGCATATGTCTTCCTGCACCTGTCAGCAGCTACATTGTTTCTCATTTTGTTTTTACACTCAAGAAAAATGTTGTTGTGTTGAGGCACTTAATTTATAGTTTTTGCAAATCGTTATTCAAATGTAACTTTATTGTGTTCTATCAAAATTATTACAGCATAGAACAAATGTCCTCATATGTGGACATCATTTTTCTCATAATGTAAAAACATAATTCTTTGTTTTTACCCTCATCAGGTCTCAATCAGTCCAAATAACAAAGGGAAATTAATAAAGCGTGTCATGCAAGAGCTCGGGTCTTAGGAGGTTAAACAGTCAAATACAATGGACACACAGGAAGAGTTGGGAGGCCTGCATTATGCCACAACTTGCAGCCGCCAATAGTTTTTCTGCCATGTTTTGAACTCTTGTCGACGGTTAATCAAATCCCTCTCCCTTTGGCCTGGTTTGCGCTTGTCAGTCCCCATTTCAGAGACAAGATTGGAGATACTGCTGTAGTCGCAAAGACACCACACACTTTGTTGTGGATTGTTGGCGGCAAAGATAGTTGTGACAAGCATGGAGAAGAGAAACGATCACGAATATAGGGATAGATTTGAAGGCTGTACTAAAAGGCGCTGTACCTGATATTTACTGTCTTAAAAAATGTGAAAAATAGAACTAGAACATTGTAGTCCAAAGTTATTCCTCACTTACTGTATGCATACATAGCATCCTAATTATTTACCGTGATGAGTTTATAAGCACGTTTCACAATGTCCAGAGCAGAGATTTGCCTTCACAATTTAACAACAATTAGTGTGCTGTGTAACAATGTACTTCCAAGTGCACTTAGAACAAATTATTTGGATGTCCTTCCACAAGCTTCTCACAATAGTTGACTGGAATTTTGGCCCATTCCTCCTGATAGAACTGCCCATACCTTTTCAATAGGATTGAGATCAGGGCTTTGACACTCCAAAACACTGACTGTTATCCCTAAGCCCCTTTGTAACCAGTTTGGCAGTATGCTTCAGGTCATTTGGAAGAGCAATTTGCACCTAAGTTTTAACTTCTTGGCTGATGTCTTGAGATGTTTTTTCAGTATTTTCACATAATGTTCTTTCCTTATGATGCCATCTAGTTTGTGAAGTGCACCAGTCCCTCCTGCAGCAAAACAACCCCACAAAATAAAGCTGCTTCCTGTATTTCAAAGATGAGATTGCGGTCTCAGGACATGTCTCCAAAGATTAAAGTCTTTGTCACTGTGTGCATTTGCAAATTGTAATCTAGCTTTTTATGTTTCTTTTGGAGTAATGGCTTCTTTTTGGCAAAGTGGCCTTTCAACCCTTGTCGATACAGTACTTTTTTCACTGTGGATAATGACACCCTCTTATCAGCTTCAGCAGCATCTTTACAAGGTCTTTTGCTTTTGTCTTTGGGCTGATATGCACATTTCGGGCCAAAGCACATTTATCTCTGGTATATAAAACCTGTCTCCTTCCTCAGCGGTATGATGGCTGGACATTCCCATGGTCTTTATACTTGCATAATAATAGTTTGAACAGATGAACGTGGCACCTTCAGGCATCTGGAAATTCCAAGGATGAACCAGACTTATGCAAGTCCACAATTCTCTTCTTCATATCTTGGCTGAATTCTTTTGACTTTCCCATGATGTTCCACAAAGAAGCAGTGTGTTTCAGGTGCACCTTCATATACATCCACAGGTGTGTTTCTAATTAACTCAAATATTGTCCATAAATCAATCAGAAACTTCCAGACGTGACACGATTATCTGGGTTTTTCCAAATTGTTTAAATGTGTAGTAATCTTACCGTATGTAAACTTATGACTTTGAAGAAAATAATGAAAAATTGTCTCAACAAAAAAAAAAAAAAATCCTTTTCTCATTATTCTGGCATTTAGCAAATAGAAATAATTTTGGTAAACCTAAATTACATAAAACAAGGGGGAAAGGCATATGTGTATTGTTATAAAGTGTATGTAACTGTCTACACAAATTTAGCTCAAATACATGGAAAAAGGTTAGGTACAGGCCCTTTAAAGATAGAGGCAATTATTGTGTGATTGTAAAGCAGCCATGATGGCTCAAATACACTGCTGATGTTGACATTACGAGTCTGAAATAGAAGGTAATGGTACACTGGGCAAGAGCAAGCGCACTGATAAAATGAGAACAGAAAATTGGTGTGAAATAACTTGAGTTGGTTTTCGGTTGGTCGGTGTGTTGTCTTGCTGACAGTTTAAAGCGTACACTGTGTGACTGTAAGAAGATAATGGGATTTCTCAGCAACAAAAGAATGAAGTTCAGAATTACTGTTTAAAATACCCATTATGCTTGACTTGGAATAAAAATGTACTGCTTTGTTTCATTGTTTTGGAGTTAGTACAGTGAGTGAGGTGTGGGTGAAACTGTTTTAGATGTTCTTGATTGTTTTTCAAGACGTTAAAACTATGTTGCTCATTTCTAAACTAACAGAACAGAACTCATGTCTTGGATTCCATTGTTAAAGCTGAAATAATGTCACATCTGCCATCTACTGGAGAGGTACTTCAGATCTCTACCAGAAAAGTCAGATTCAAAAACACGTCTGCCCCTTCTGCCATAAGGACCCGCATGCTCTGAACTCAATGTGACTTTTTACTGTACTGTTTAATGTTTTATCTGTTTATGTTGACACAGTTGACACAATGTTCCTTTTCAATTCTGTACTGAAAGCAAAATTGTCTGTGTGGTCAGAGACTGAGATTTTAAGCTTTAAAAACAGAACTAACGGGTGAAAACAGAAAAGATTTCAACCATTTCAAAGTTGGTTGAAACTGCTAAATGACTTGGAGGATAGTGTGTCTAAGTCACTTGGTTGCTGAGAGGGTTTCATGTATTATTTATTCACTTACCTTATTGTATACAGCTACACTATAGTCATCATTATATAGATTTGTAGCTTGCACATCACTTCAATGTAAAAAAAAAAATTATAAAATAAATCAAATACTTAATTTTATTTGCATTCAATGATAATTTAAGATTTTTGGATTTCATTAAAATCTTAGATTTTCCCACTGTCACCACAGAGTCAAGGAGCTGCTCACGAGCTCAGAGTCAGTGAGGAGACGTGGGTCTCTAGTCATCCTTGCTCCCAAAAGTAGACGGTCACAGTGCGTCCAGCCGGCGAGTGACTCCATACTGTAAACGATGTCGACTCCACCAGTAAAAAGATCAAATGTAATTAATTGTTTTATTAACTTTAAATGGAGTATGTGTTTGACACGTAATATAGAAATCCTTGCTTAATATTGCAGTGACATCACAGTGTAAGAATATTTACGCCAGCTTTATATTTCTCAAGCTTTTAACTTATTACTGACTGTAACTGATTTAGTGCCACTGATCAAGGGATCTGTCGGTCCAGACCTAACTACTCCCCTACATGAATCCAAGTAAATTGTTGTCTTTTCTTTATTAACCACAGCCCAGGTCGACCCTGCCCCGCAGCAGTGGTGCTATTGTGGCATAATGAAGGAGTTGAAAATGAGCAAAAACTCTGTCAGGCAAGAAACAAACTCTGTCAGTGAAAGTGAAGTTG
This sequence comes from Periophthalmus modestus, assembly GCA_019594935.1. NCBI lineage: Eukaryota > Metazoa > Chordata > Actinopteri > Gobiiformes > Gobiidae > Periophthalmus > Periophthalmus modestus. Next base: position 9,647,828 of record JAIEZT010000068.1, read on the forward strand.
CTGGAAACTTGAAAAAGTTAAAGTAGCAACCATGTACCTTTCTGCATTATTCATGGAAACAAGATAAATGGAGAGTTTTGGGCCCTACTGTGGAACATTAAAACCACAGGAACAAAACTGTTCATAGACATAAGCAGGCCAAGAGTCAGTTTTGTGCAGAGCAAGCCCACTTCAAGTAAGGACATATGTTATACATTATAAAACATGTTTTAATTATTTTATTATATACTTTTGGATAAAAAGTGACACAGTGGGCGTTAAAAATGTAAAAGTTAAATCATGGTGCTGCAAATCTCCCAAAACAAGCACTCTGCCCTCTCATTAAACTCATTTTGCCATAGTATGTTTGAAATTTCAAAGCAACAAATACTTCTAGTGGGACATATGATACAAATTGCATGTTTACACTGTCCAAAGCTAATATTGTGTAACACATATCAATTACTGTCACCGCTGACCCCAGAGATGTTGCTGAGTGGATCACCTTGACTGGAGAGATCCCTGCTCCTCATCACTCAGCCTGTGGCATGCTCCATTAGCCCAGCGCTCTGCCCCTCTCCCAGTCCACCCTGGGACTCTACCCACTGTCACACAGCTGCCGTCAAAGTTCAGACCAAGGGGCTTTGGCCATTTTTTCCCCCCACGAACAAAGAGCTGTCTGGCGTTAAGCTGCGGTAAAGAAAGTAAAGATGAGACCTTTATAGAGCTAGACAGGGGATACAAAGAAATGGGAAAGGCCAAGTAGAGACTGGAGGGATGGGAGAGGCGGGTTAATAGAAAGGACGAGATAGGATTCTTGAGTCCTTTTAAGAAGTGCAGTAGAAGATGGGAAACAAGGGACTAGTGTTTAGGGACAAAACTTGCTTTAGGGTGTAGGAGTGTTTTAATGTATCTATCTTTTGCCTCCTTAAGGGAGCTCATTAAAATGCATCGACAAACTAGGGCGTCTTTAGATCATATATACAGATATGTTGCCAGGTTGGATCGAGCACTAGCAGCTGTCCTTGTTGACTGGTAGGAGTGGAGGAAATTATTGCTGTTGACACTGTGGCATGGTGGAGAGTCGGCCATGTTTGTCTTGCCTAAATATTTGCAGTCCTGATTTGAATTTTTCACGTTTGGATACACGTTTAATCTTCTGCCTGGCCTATAGTCATTTGTCTTTTACCTCGGTTTTCCGGGCCTTGACTTGAATGTAAACTGCATGCAATTTTACGGAAACAACCCTCCCATTTGAGCAACAACAGTCAATTTGCTCTAAACAACAGCAGCATGTACCGTTTACACAAATTGCTACAGCTCAAGTATGTCATTTCCAGACCGGAATTACAGAACCAAGGGTGCACTGGTGTTCTCGTGAATACAAGTGGGTTTTTATGTTTTGATGCCATTGGGAAATCGCCACGGCCACGTCACGGAATGGGCTTGCTCGAACGATTCGATTTGTTGACGACACTTGATGAACATCTGTTGAGTTGTTACTCTACATTTATCCCTGCGCTCACCTTATTATGATATCATACGCATGTGCCTTAGGTGTTCTGGTTCAAATGGGACAATTTAAATGATGGGGAACCATGTGGCTTAGAGGTAGGGTAATAGGGGGCATGTTGGGTTTTGTACTTGGTTTAGCATTGTGAGGTTGATTTCTCATCCCTTAAAATTGCTCTTGCATGTCTCTCCTCACTCACTCTCCTCATTTCACCTTCTTCCTCATTAATAATGTCAGCTAGTAAAATGAAGTCCGCTTCCTTCCTGCATGCTTGCGTCCATGCAGATATTTTAAAATGACTGAGTCACAGTTCAGATCTGCGCAGAGGTGATCCCGCTTACAGTGGACAAGCATTTCAGGTATTTTTGAGCAATAAAAACCTGTAATTAAATAAGATGTTTAACAGCAGGGAAAGCAATGACGGGCAAGGAGCCAAGCAGATGGTGTACCCTTCAGAAAAGTAGCATAGTATAGCTTTAAATAATAGAATTGATTTCATAATTGTCAACATGATTTGCCATTTCAACACAACTAAAGGCTTTAAACAGAATATAAACATGAAACAGTTTAGCTCACTCCTGCTCACGGTAATTCAGTTATAATTTTAGCATGTGGTGCAATGTGTATTCCATTACATGTTTTAGTTCAATCCAGATGCTTCTTGTAAATTTTCTCATGGCTAGCATCATAATAAAGCGAGTTTCTTGTGGAGATGGTCCGGGAACAACAAAAAAAGACAGTAACATCAGCTGGTGTTACAGTATGGCCGTCCGTCTGGCGTCTGAGCCCGAGCACAGCAGTCTCAGGGAAGTGGGGCGCAGCGGCCCAGCAGGCAGATCTGGGAACAGCTGCTAAAAGCAATTTGTTTGACAAGTCAGGTTGTAGAGGCTAGCGAGAAGGGCAACAGGAGCGATTTGCCTACCTGGGGATGGAGTCTCCTCTGTGGACCGTCCCATAGACTTGCAGATGATTTGCGAAGTGTTTAGGCTGCACGTTCGCTCCCCACCAAGGGCATGAGGGCTTGTTGACTTCTGTAGTGATTTAAATACTCACAGGGAGGAGTACTGTGCAGAGTCCTAGAGGATATCCTTCTTCAAACACATTGTGCTATTGGTTTAATTTGTCAGCCATGGGATAAATGTTCTCATTAGTGAGCTCTGACCTATTCCAGTTCACATGCATCTGTCATGTCTGTCTATAGCGACTCCTGTGATAGACCGGGTCAGCTGATGTTTACTCCCCATCCACCTCTGATTATAAGCAAACAGGAAGCTTTCCCAGATCCCAAGAGGGCCTGGTTTCTCGACAACCCGAAAAAGCAAATCTAATATAAATTACATAGGAGGAGACAAATGTGAATGATTAATTGGATTCCCATGTGCAGAAAACATTGCATTTGCCAACCTCGACTGCTCAAATCCTTTCGCTCTCGTAGTTTAAAATAATAGCTTTGCCAGTTTTACAATTAATATGCATTTTTCTGCAGTTGCCTCTAGAGGCTTGTGTCAAAATACTGACAGATGACTCAAAGTAATGGGATTATCCCCATTAGCCTTAAAAGGGTTTGGTTTTTAAAACAAATTAAGTGGAATGTGAAGAGATTAATAAACTACCATCTTCTGTGTGTAGTAGGTGCTGAATCAGTTCAGTTCAGATGAGAAACAATATTGTTTACCCAAGACAGATTACAGACACATGGTATTTGTTTTCTATTGGAAATCAAAACATTAAAAAAATAAAATAAAATAAAATGATGTCAAAGTGCAATAGAACATAAATGATAAAGTGGACATATTTTTTGTCAACTATGTGTTAGTTTGGAAACCATGCTCGCTAATAAAAATGTCATTATTAACAACGTGGTTGAACCAGTGACCAGGTTTGGTTGAACCAGTGACCAATTGACCCAGGACCCAGGACAGAGGCTGGAGGTTTCTTTATTGTTTTAAGTTAATAAGAGGAAACACAGACGAGGAGTGGGAGGCCTTTCACTGTCAGGAAATCAAACCTGTGACAGTCCTTCTGAGAAGTAAAACACTAACAGCTCAACTGACACCTTACACGGTACACAACACCATTAGGGTTTATGCAAATCCATTTTCCATTAAAACAACCTGAAGACTCAAAAAAAACCCACAAAAATAAAAACATTTTAGCACCAAATGGCTTGTACTTAGCAGCCATTTAATTTAGTCCACACTGTGTTCCCACTTTGGAGTGAGAGCATTCTGGAGAGGATGAGCCGTCCTGTGACATGTGTGCTTATTAAACCTGTTTTGAAAAATGGAGAGTTGGAGTCAAGTTGCTCCAGAAATAATTGCGATTACTGTGCAATGCGCTGTTGGTGACTTTTTGTTAAGTTGTATAATGTCAACCCAGATAGATGTTTATGTTTGAGAGAATTAGTCATCTCTGAAAAAAAAACAAAAAACAAAACATCATTCATATTGTGCAATCTCTGGATTTCACTGTACTAATGCTCCAATTCAGGAACTCCATACTATTTTTATAGATCCATTTTTGCTTTATGGCACTCTGAGGGATATGGAATCTAATTGTAGCTCTTCAAGTACTCTGAAAATGTATGCACTTTACCCCACAGAGTACACTTGAAGAACTGGACAAACACACTACAATAGTTGTTGACTGTCAGCTCTGTTTACGAGACCTTTGAGATCGTTCAGAAAAATGTCAATATAGCATTCTTTTATTTGTGAAACTCTGTAAGGCAGGAGTATTTTTTGAAGCAGTATCGATTTTGGAAATGCTTTAATGAGATTGAAACTATCCCTTGGGAGACTTGACACCAGAGCCCAAGTGTGCAACCTTTTCTCTGGGGCAATGGGGGCTCACTGTTCACCTCATGTCAACGTTTATCCGATATCAGCCTCATAATTGGAGCGGCTTAGAAGAGTGGAGCTTGCAGAGTAGAGCCATTTGACAGACAAGCGTTAATACCGTACTTTGATGCCGTGTGTTTGATGGTGCACATCTGTGTTCTCCTCAGATGTTGCAGCGTAAACCTGTACCGACAAAACAGACGAGTGAGTTTACAAGGCTAAACATGACACCGAGATCTGTTTTATTCCAAAGGATCAAGTTAGCAGACAGGATGGCTCACGCAGATTTTGTCGGATTTTAGTTCAAGGTTACGCTGCCATAGACTTACTCTGGGAGACAACTGGTACAAGTACGACAATGTTGGGGATATTTGTACATGCATATTTTATGAGGCCTCGGTGTGAAGCATATGGTATTGCATATTAATATAAAAGTTCCGCCGATACTGCTCTATATACAGAATGTTGCATCTCAACAACTGTTAGTGTATTGTGTATTGTCTTTGTTTTATATGTTGTGCTACAGCATGAAACATTCAATCTGCAAAGCTCCATATGTTATACTGTACATGATACCGCAAAGACTAAATTGGATAGACGCAAACTCTTAAAGCAACAGGTCGTTTGCTAAGAAGTGACACTATTTGCACAATTTTAAACAGGGCATATGGCTTTTTGAGCTTTTAACATTAGCATTATAACATTCCTTTAGTAAACGGTTGTTGCGTCATTCGCTTCATTAACCGTGTGCGCGAATGTCGTCTGCTCTGAGCACCCACAAAGTAATCAGTTTCAATTTCTTCCTGAATGTCACGTCAGAAACACTGCACGTTTTTTTTAAAGAACATACTCCAGACTTATTCTGCTCTAAACCGCTTAAACTGTTCGCTGGAAAAAATGAGCTAACAGTATTTTAAGTTAGACAATGTAAAATACAAAATGCCAGGGTGCCTTAAAAATGTTTAATAGCCAATTAAAGCAACAGTGCAGAGACCCATAACCCAAACGTCCACCCAAAAATACATATTTATAATGCTGTGCAGCTATTTTCCTTCTTTTTAATGCACTTTGAGAAAAAAGGCTGGAAGCGATGTCTGGCGGCACAAGAGCTCACAGACCTTTGACGAGCTTACCAACGTTTTTATAACCACACAAATTTCTTCATTCTGTCCAAAGAAGAGTGAGATTATTTTTGGTTTTCTGCACCTCCACACAGGCTGCTCCTCACCCAGTCCTTTGCTTCTCATTTCCTGTCCCCTCCACCCTCCCCTCTTCTTCCTCTGGGCAGCGGTGGCAGCTGTCAGGCACCCTCACAGCCTGGCTCAGAATGGCACACACAGAGCACCGGGCATTTCTGTGGCACTGGCTCTCTGCCCTCGCCAAGTGACAGCAGCTGACTGACAATGGATGCCAGCTTGACGGTCTTTCCCACTCTGCCTTCTGAGTCCTGGCTTCCAAATGTTACCATTACCGGGGGCTGGATTGAGCACGTCATCATTTCGTGCCCCTCTGAACATAGAGGTACTGTCGGCCAAAGTGGCAGCCACCGCGCGGTTCTTCGATTTGTGAGTGACAGCGTATTATACCAAGCACGCCGATGGTTTTCCCGTGCTCCGAAAGGCCGTAAAAGTGATTCATATGTTGTCTTCCACTGTTTCTAAGACAAATGTGGAATTACATGACTCAACCTTCAATGCCCTTTTGGTCAGAGGAGAAAATGAGCCGAGGGGTTTGGCTTGAAAAGAGAGAGAAAGATAGAGTGGTGGATCGGAGGTGAGGAAGACAAACTAAGGGAATAATAGGCAGGAGAAATCTTTAGACGGAATTGGTTTTCACGCAACAACTAAGGCTGACCCAAACGCGAGACAATCAGACATTAATTCAGCTGTCGATAAGAGAATAATCACTCCGCCAAGGCGCATTTCTCGTGCTAAAAACATTAGTAATTTAGTTCGCTGACTTGACAAACGTCTATAATTAGATGGTAGAAGTCACTATGCAATAAAGATGGACAGATGGAGGTGAGAGAAAATCAGGTCCTAATACAAATAAAGTAGTTGAAAGAACCCAAATCAGATTAATTGCAAAAGGAGGGACAAGTCTGACAATTATTTCACTAGACGCCAACTCGATTTGACCACTGCAGTCTCCCAGGTGCAAGTGGTAAAATGGACTACCAATGTAACCGTGATTACGCCCTTTCAATTTGCAGTGCGGTGGCCATTGTAAAGTGGTGGAGCTTCATCAGTCAAGCACTCACACACACACACACACACACACACACTGATACACATGTGGGAGACTGTTCAGGCTTTTTCACGGTGACAGGCTGGGAATGGACACTGAGAGGAGCAGAGCCGGAGTAGTTAAGTCTGGTGGGAGATTTAGACAGTGCAGACAAGTAGGCTATTGTCTAGATAGCGATGGAAGGAGTACTCTGACTTGATTTATTATTATTAAAATGTCAAGGAAATTTTGAAAGTTAACAATTAAATCTTTGCAAGCAACACTCTACAATGACTGCTGCTACACTTCTACTACTTCTTCTACTACTACTATTAGAAGAGTTTAGATGAATATCTTAAAACTGTTCTGAAAGAAAAGCATTGTCAAGCTCTCAAGGAAAAATGCTTGCAAGTTGAAAAGCCAAAAGAAAAAGATACATTTACAACGGCTGTGCAATCCCTCAGTCGTCCAGGTAAAAGCCATAGCAAAATAAATGTACAATTCTGTCAACTGGACAAAAGAGTGAAGACGTTTTGTCACACTTCCTAGCGACTTCTTCAGTTCTGGTCAGATTACTGGTGGACACTTGTGTTATATCTATCTGAAGGAATAAATAATGTCTAAGATCTGTACCTCACTGTCTTCGACGGAGTGGTTAGTGGCTTCGAGGTGAAGATGCACAGCAGATTGGGGTCCTGAGCTGCTCTAGGGGACCCAATGTACCAACACCTTCGCAATACATTTTTGAACAGGATTAGACATCATTTATCTCCTATTTATAACTCCATCCTCAGACCTAAATCAAAACAAGGAAAACAATAGTGCTAGCTAGTATGCTGATAGTTGTGAGAGCACCCATTAGATTAACAATTATGCAAAATATGACTCAGGCACAGTTCACACTTAGCGTAGCTCAATAGACCGGGCCAGCAAACAGAAAGTGTTAAATGTTAGTTTCAGTGTAGTTAGCTTCTCCCTTCAAATAGATATAAGGCAGTATCCACCAGAAATCTGATCAGAACTGAAGAAGAGGCTTAGATGAGCAGCCAAACGTCTTCACTCTAAAACGTGTTTCCACCTTTACTACTACACTACAACAACTACTAATATATAAGCAAATTACTTAATCTAAAAACTCTGAAAAAAAAAAAGTCTCCTATACAAACATTACAAAGGATTTCGAGAAGGGCAGTTGTCACTCACTCTGAAAAAATAGTGTTTTTTTACTTCAATTTAAACAACAGACCTCGACCTCGACATTGAGTGACATCCTCAAAGCTAAAGTCCTCTTCTACTTTTGGTCTCTCAAATACCCACTCACAAATTTAAAGTCCTGGTTTGAGCGAGCGACCTAAAAGAGATGAAAAATGAGCCAAATAATGTGAGAGCGAAGGCAGCACCTATCAAACGCATCAGTGGGTCCAAGGTGTGCAAGGACATGTGCAAGTTTTATGACTGCTCCCGAACATAAATACATACGAGGTGTCTGCGGCAAAGAGAAGTCTGAAATAGAGAGAGAAAAATGCATATTTGGCAGAAAATGAATGCAAATGCTCCAGAGCCATCTTTTATCAGGTTTCTATCAAGATCCAAGTCTGGCTTTGAATAATGTGTCCAGCTTTTCCAATGTCCTACAAGCACCGAGGCTAAAGGAGATACATTAAAAATATTTATTATGCTTTCTGGTACTTTAGTGTTAAACTATGAGATATGTACTTCATTACTCCACACAGACTTAAAGTTAAAGTGTCCATTCACTTCCTATCCAAAACTACAGAACTGTCGGGCCCATTTCATAGTGGCTTTTCAACATAACAAGCAGCGGATTTTCATTGAGGCTACTTGTTTTTTTAACCCTACATGTATGACACAAAGTCCAATTTATTTATTTATTTATTTATTTTTATTTTTTTAAATCTCAAGCAAATACTGGGTGCAGAGATGGGGGGTAGGGAGAAACAGATATTTTCCTTTTAATATTAGGAGATTGTTGAGTGGAAGTGGATTTGTCAGTGTAACGATACCATGGTGATCATCAGTGGTCTCTGGCCCTACAGACTTCAACTCTATCTGCAAATGAACGTGCCTTAGTCCTAGACACATTTGCAGCTAGGTTTTTTTTAGTTTTTCCTTGTCGACAGGGCCAGCCCTAGCTTTCAGGGGGCTCTAAGATGAATTTGTCTCTGGGGCCCCCGACAGCGGATGTATCCTGGTTCAGCTATTGGTGATTCACATTTGACACATTATGACTCTGCTCTCATCACCTTAACCAATTGTATTTGTATTTATATGACCAACATTAGACTGAAAACATAAAAAAACATCACAACTACCATAGTTACAAGAACAGTAGACAAACATGTGAGGGCAAGGTCAAGATTTTTGAAATTCTAGACAAGTTTCTGGTGGATTTTAATGTGTTCCAGTTGGCGACAGTGGACTTAAATTTACATTATAAAAGGTCCTTGCACTATAGATAGAAAACAAATATAATCGTTTTAGAGGGATATTTAGGCTGCTGTAAACACACAAGCCCGTTTTCAGTAAAACTTATTTTCAATATAAATGTATGGGCTCTTGGGGGCCCAGTGCTGGCCTCGGGGCCCTAAGCAGCTGCTTAGTCTGCTTATAGGCTGGGCCGGCCCTGCTTGCCGAGAAGGAAGATCTAAGGACAGGGGATGTTCTGGGACAGTTCTCCATTTGCTTGTTTTGTGTTGACTAATCTGCTTGTCCGTTATTGACCAGCTTCTGTTTCATTCTTCATGTTTTAAATTTCTGTTGGATAAATGAATTTTCATGTTCGGCCCTAAGAGACGACTGCTGTTGTGATTTTGGGCTTTACAAAAATAAATTGAACTGAATCGGTATTTTGTCTTACCACTAAAAAAGATAATTATCCAATTCTATTAGCATGACATTTACACCTGTAAGATACTGGTGCTCAGAACACATCGTACAAACTTAAAATGGAATAACTGTCATAAAAGCATGTTTTTGTTACAAGAAGCCATTTTCAAATCAAGTGTCAAAAAGTGATTGTGCTCTTTTTTAATACAAAAAAAAAAATCATTTGGTGATCCTTGTTCCAACTTTCTTGACATGTTATTATTTAGACAAACATCAATCTCACAAAAAAGTTTTAAAGTGTATGTAATACGTTCACTACCTTGTTACCATGGATATACTAATGTTTTGCCTGGAATGTTGCACAATATAGCTATAAAGTTATCAATTTAGCTGTTTTTGATGAGCAGAGATACTTCTCCATTGAGAATCTCAAGTCTGGCATTGAAAAGTTACCCAAAAACATCTTTAAAACCAGCCTAATCCAAAAATACATGTTCTAATCCCATGAAAGTCTTTTTGGCTTCTATTTGTACCAAAGCCTTACAATACCTCTCACTGCTTTGTCCAGTTAAACAAGGTTATGTTCTTTCATTTCTGGCTGTGGGCTCTACTGTTTATCCTGTTCCCATTTGCACAGCGGAGCGTAGGCTTTCTGAGCAAACCTTAGCTCTGTCTTACATGCTCACTTTTATACTGCTTTTCCTCTATTCCCTGTTCACAGCTTGATCCAGACTACTATGTACAGTTACTCTCCTATGTGTTCATGTTGATATGTTGCCCTGTGACATATCTGCACACTGATCCATACGCCCTTGTATAATTAAAACACTATTTCGTTGGGGCAGGGTGTCTGTGGTGTGTAGGCGAACGTTATTGAAACCACTGAGCATTGCCAAGCGACCAATCAGAAAAAAACGTGATAATTCAAACAAAAAATAACTGCAGGACAGAAAGGTGGCAGATTTCCAATAGACTTCAGCATTCAGAGGTTTTTGAGCTAATTCTGTCTGCATTTGTTACTCATTTGGTGCCAAGAAAAATCCCAGGAGTCAATCAAAAATTAAGTTTGTGGCAGATTGGAATAGAATGTCTTTATATAACAAATTACTTTCGAAAAGAGGTAACAAATTAATTGAAAGTTTATGGAAGTTTACCAAGTTGTTTTTTTGTTTGCTTTCTTAGTTTGTTTTGTTTTCTCGCAGGTGTTGTGTGTTCTCTCTGGCTTTTCTCTTGAGAGATCACCATGGCAAATCAGATGCCTTCTAGTTGCAGTGATTTGCATATTGATTTGGCATAGGTTTTATTCCAGATGCTCATTTTGATGCAACCTTCTTCAATTATACAAGCTTTGGATTGGGACAGAGAGTATGGTGCCTGGTGCTAAATAGTGACTGGCTGTTGTCATGGCAATAGGTTACTTTATGTTTTTTTTAAAGATATGTTTTACACATTGAGGAGTTATTTCGAGCCAACAGGGGGAGCTGCTGTGTATTGGCTTTCTCTCCACATGTACACTTCATGCTCTCCAGACTTTTGCATCACTCTTCTCGCTGATATTGATCTGCGCAGGCTGTACCCTTGGGCAAGGTGATTTTACACTTATCTCCTCAGCCTCCCCCTGACTCCCCCTGACTCCCCCTGCCTCCCCCTGTCTGCTCCTGCCTCCTCAGCTCTCCATCTGGGCTGCCCGTCCCATTCACTTTAGGCATGACCGGGAATCCCTCCAGATCTGCTGTCACTACTGCTCTTTGTCAGTCCTGATTGATGGTTTAGGTCATTTGGGTACAATAGACACGATACATGATGTCATTTAGACACAGGCCCACTCATAAGATCATTGGACTATGGATTTTTTGTAAAGAAAAAAAAACAAATCCTGTACCATTTGTTAGGAATTGGATGTTTTTACTGTGTTACATGACCTCAGCAAAAACTTCCTTTTTCACACAAATAAAAATAGATGTAGACGTGATTTCTGTAAATGTACTAATATAGTATTCTGTAAATATACTAATATAGTATTCTGTAAATGTCCTAATATAGTATTCAGTAAATATACTAACATTTTAGGGGGCATAAAGTCTGTTGAAGGAAAGTTCGTCAAAGTGACACCTTATTTAATGTGTGCTGTGTAACTTTTCTAGTCTTGTCTGCTTGTTTCTATGGAGATGTTGTTGTTGTTGTTGCAATCCAGCCAAGTTACAGGTTAGATCTGTGGAGTGGCGAACACACTCACAGTAAGAATGCATGTTTTTCAATTTTTTTGGATTACAATACCTGCAAATGAATGAGTGCAATTTTAAAGCCACTGCGGAACATGTCTGTGTAAACCCTCAATCGTCCAGGTCTGATCCATAGCAAAAGATGAAATTTAAATCTGTCAACTGGACAAATCGTTGCAGGAGTGAAGACGTTTCGCTGCTCATCCAAGCCGCTTCTTCAGTACGGCGGAACATTCAAACTAAAGCAATAACATTTCTGTGGAGACAAGCAGATGGTGGAATGGAAAAGTTGCATTAAGTTTCCACTTGCAGCACAAACATTCAGCAAAACATCTATGCGGAGCGTATTATGTTTACAGTGAACTTTTTCCTTTTTTTGTATTAAAATAAAAAATGAACACTGTTGTAATTATATTGTATATGAGCACTTTGGTTGATGCTTTTAAATTAGTCCATTATTCTGTGTCAATGGTATGGTATATGCAGTAATGTGTTTACAGAAGTGTGCAAAATGGCTTAATTGTTTTGATAATGGCATTTTCTTTTCATTTAAGTGCACCTTTGTTTATTCATTTCTTTCCAGACTTTTGTGCATAACTGACTGATGCTTTTATACAGCAGAGAAACTATTCACTAATTCTCTGTATCATGTTTTAAGCCTCATTTTGACCAGAGGGTACCCAGGTTGGCCAAGTGCGACCTTCTGAATACAGCAACCGGAGGCTGGCGCTGACTCATGTTCTAATCCATGTGCAACAAATTAATCAGCAGCCCACAGCACCAAGCTCTTAAAACGTATCAAATTCACTTTTTCATTAAACTCCACTTCATCAGCATATTTGAACTCTACAAGTGCAGAAATGTGTAAATGGAAAACAAATTGCATTTTACATATTTGTGCTTCTGATTTAATGGCTGAACACTTCCAACTCTTTAGTTAGGAATGCTGGTAAAACATACGAGTTGCAGATTTTTATCCAGTGATGAAGTCATGTATTGATGTGAATAGTGAAAATATTCAAATTTAATACAGAAAAATAGTTCTCCACACCTGGTAGCTCTCACTGTGAAGTGTTGTGTGGGTGTTTCTAAATGGCATCTGCACTTTCTGTAATTGTATTCATAAACTATATTAGCCTACATATTAAATATATCCTTACTTAATGAAAATAATTTTCATACTAATTACAGGTGATGATAAAAGTGCATTATGTCAGAATCTAAATAAGTATGGCACAAGAACCTTTTTGGACAATTTAATGGTGGCACCTCAATGGCATTTTGAAAGGGATTCAAAATATGACATTATTAGTCAAAGTACAGCCCCCTCACATTATGTTCACTTTCTACTTTGACTAAACTACACCTGTGTTAGCTTTAATAAAGCAAGACAAAAGACTTAATTCATAATTAACAAAGAGTTTATTAAGACTGATTCAGACTGAACTACACAAGTAATACCCTAATCCTAAATCCCCTTAAACCTCTTAAACTCAGTGTTGTATATCAGTGAATGCCATGAATGCACATGTCATTGAAATATGTTTCTACATGCAAATAAATTATATTCTTGAGTCCAGATAAAGCTACAACTCCGTTAGACCTAATTATGTTGTGTCCTATGGCGTCTCTGATGAGCAGCTGCTGACTGGCAGGACGTGGGTTGTTCTGAACTACAGGGATGAGAGGGGATGTGGCATACCAGCAGTAGAGTGTGGCGACTTTTCTAGGGACACTTAGTCGATAACAATTCATTAATGCCACTTTTTAAACAAACTATATTGCAAGTTGTTGTTTTTTTTGTTTTTTTACTAGCATACTAAATACATATATATTGAGCCATTTTGGAGTCAAATTAGAGAAGCCTAGACCTACATAGTTTATTAATATTTGTATATATTGGACTGTATTAGACACACTCTCTGTACAAACAGGGCTAGCCTGTGGGCTGTTTGTTTGTTCACAGATTAGTCCTCCTCCTACACCTCATTTATGCAGCTGAGCCTTCAGTACTATTATTATCTCTGTAATTATCATTGTGCATCTAGAAACCATCACAGGGACATATGACAGCTCCACAGATGTGTAATGCACTTACTACACAAACTGTACATTCATGAAGCGATACTAACAACAAGAGGTGCACTGGTCAGACAGGTAGAGATGCACTGGACAGACAGATGCACTGGACAGACAGGTGCACTTATAATACAGCCTCATGTGTCACAAACGTCCCCATAAACACAGCCCTGCATCAGAATGAGCTCACACTCACCTCTCACAGATGCCAATCAAAACCCTGTCTTTCCTGAAGAAACGTCCTGTATTTCCTTGAAGTGGAGTTGGTCCAGAACAGGCACGTTTCTCCACACATGGTCAAAGGCCTGTCATTCCTTTAATGCTGTTGCTTCACACAGGCCCCACCCCAGCCCCTGACATTCCACTTCTTCGTCCAGATCCTCCATTTCACACAAACTAGCCCTAAAACTAGCTCACTGTTTGATTAAATGCCTATAGGTATAAATAGCATCTAATCATCAAACACAATGCTACAAACAATGACTTATCGCTAAAAGCCAGTCATTTGAAAGTTGGCGGTGCTGTTGTCGCCTCCTGCTGCACATGCAAACTCACTAGAAATCTCCTCAGATGTCTGATTTCTCCAGATTTCTCCAGATTCCTCCATGGGGTTTATTCAGCGCTGTTTGAGCCATGGTTTGAGCCTACTCTGGACCTCAGTATACATGCACAAGCCTCTAAAACAAGCTGCTGTCAAGAGTTGTAAGAGCACATGTACAGAGTGTGGTGTGGCATGACCTCACCACACAGCAGCACAACACAAGTTGAGGACACACGCACACCCCCGGTCGATGCAGTCTGCGCAGTGGCCTGTAGGGTGTAATAAAGGACACCATGCTTCAAACGTGCTTCAAACAGGCAGAAGTGAAGGGATAATTAGATGATTTGCATATATTTCATAACTGTTTAATTACACTTTTGACACGCGATGATTTTAGATTTTATTGGATGAGTGCTGCGTGCTTTGATTGCCCTGACCACACGCCATCTCTGTGGGACACGGGAACACTGCATGCACTTTGTCTGTGTGCTTGGGGCCACCAGCTATAGCCCATTTGTCTTAAACCACATGTCTTTTAAGTCTCTTGGTAATTATATGTATTGTGTGAGTGCACCGCAAGTCCTGCTGCTGGTGCCTCTTGTGACTTAAAGGAGGTTTTCTATTGTCTGTGAAAGGATACTACTTTTGTCCTGTAGATTGTGTAACAGTAAGTGATATTTTGGGCATTGTTGGTTCAGTTCCTCGTATGCCCTTGGAAATCAATTTAATCTAAAGTGTGTGGAGAAGTTGCAGTGTTTCGTGACTGCAGTTTTCTCTTTAAGCACCTCGCAAAGTGTAGTTTTCTGAGAGGAGCAGGTCAAGGAGGTATGGTATGTTTTTTGTCATATTAACCTAAAGGTGTACTATGTAGCTTTCCTGGTGGAGGGTCTGACATCTGCTCGTCTCCATGGAGATGTTATTGCTTCATCTGGTCTATGGATCCTACTCACAGTAAGAATACATATAATTGAATAAATGCAAGATAGATAGAACCGTTCCAGTCAAAGCAATAACATCTCCATTAAGAAAAGCAGGTAGCAGACACCAGAAATGTTCCACAGTGCACCTTTAAATATCTCTAAGCAACTCTAAGCACAGGAATCTGGTGCGAAATTGTCATCAGTTGTATTTCAACCAAAGATTAGCTTGAGTTTTTCCCTTTAGTTATTCCATTTTCATATTATTCAGCAAATAATCTGCCTCCATCATCTCCAACCAACTCACCTGTCCTCTTTCATAATGCATCACATTTGTTGTTGCCTCCAGGACTCTCAAGGTTGCTTTCCAAACATACATAAACAGACATCTAAATCTATATGTCTCCTATTTGGTCTTCCTCTTACAATCTTTGACAATGATAAGCATAACCTCAATCTCACACTACCTAAACTGTTCCACATTGCTTATCTGTTTTTCATTCGCTTCATTCTTGCTGGAAAAAAAAGTTCATTGCCGTGACTTATTTGGTTGACTTTACTTGAGTGCATGCTGATGCTAATAAACCGTCCATAACATACACTGCATAAGCCCACCTCATCAGGTACTACATGAGAGACACGGTCCAGAGACGCTGGATCAATACCAGGGTAAATTCAGGCGATAAATACACATGGCCTGAAATATCTTATGAGCCTCTACAAGTTCTTATGGAACTTAATGAGGTAGCAGATCGATGCAGACATAGCATACAATTGATGGGCTGCTTATAGGATGAATCCAGAATATTTTGTGATGAGACAGGCCAGGTTAATTATTGCAGAGTATTATCCTATGTCAGGGACCGTCCTAGCTTTCAGGGGGCCCTAAGCTGAATTTGTCTCTGGAGCCCCTGACAGCGGATGCCTCCTGGCTCAGCTATTGGTGATTCACATTTGACAACATTATAAGTCTGCTCTCATCACCTTGACTAACTGTATTTGTATTTATATGACCAACATCAGACTGAAAACATCCAGAATGTCACAGCTACTCTAGTCACAAGAACAGTAGACAAACATGTGAGGTGAGGGGCAAGATTTTTTTAAATTCTGGACATTTTTTTTCTTAGTTTCTGGTGGATTTGATATGTTCCAGTTGGCGACAGTGGGCTTAAATTTACATTAAACAAATGTAATCATTTGAGAAGGATATTTAGGCTGCTGTGAGCAGCGGCTGGGCCAGTCCTGTCCTATGTACTGTAATATTATAAAACTGGTAGTAGTAAGCAATAGTAGTACTTGTCAAGTATTGATACTCGATACCGATAGACAAGTACTATTATTACTTATTACAGGGATGCATAAAGTATCTATCTATTTTAGCATCAAGTAATAGTAGGTTTGGTTTTTTTTTGTTTGTTTTTTGTTGTTTTTTTTTTTTTTACAATTGACATGCAGTTTCAAACTAGTTCAGATATAGATCAAAACTAATCAGGAATGGTTGTCCTATACGTATAATGTCATATAGTTTATTTTTTCAGCCACAATACCTGTTCAAATGAATATCTATCCATCCATCCTCTTCCGCTTATCCAGAACCGGGTCACGGGGGCAGCAGTCTAAGCAGGGACTCCCAGACTTCCCTCATCCCAGACACAAATAAATATCTAAGTTTTGATACTAGTTTTAGTATCAATAAGTATCTGGGTATCAACTTTTGGACAACTCTAATTCAATATCATTCCTTTTTTTCTATTTTGGCTGTAGCTAAACTTAATCTCAAGTAATAATATTTGCCCACTTTGTGCCTGCTTTATAGAATTCATTTCATTCTTTAAAGGATTAGTTCAATTTCAAACTGCAAAATGCGCACTTTGTCGAAGGCCCTTTCTCATGCACACTGTTAAAACCTCTTACTATGCTGTTCTTGCAACACGCTTTGTTGGTTATAATGCATAATCAGCCTGCCTTGTCAAATTACATTCCTCACATCTGATCGTTTCTAATTGTTTTAACCTTGCGGAGCAGACAGACACTCCGCATAGAGAACATTACACTGTGTATGAGAGGCTGCTGTATAGTAAGAACGGGCGTGTTATTCCCAAACCGGACTATCCCCTGGCACAATCCAAATGCCCTCCTCCATCAGCTAGAGCGCAGTGACCCCATAGACAGGATCCTGCGCACAACCATCAGATTTTCATGTAGAATAGATGTTGTAGTTAATATTTATTGCAATTTAGAGGTGTATTTTTTACAATGAGGGACCTTATAAGCTGGTAATGTAGGTTAGTGGTTTCCAAGCTTTTTGTCTGGAGTAGTCCCCATTATGTAGAAATCAGTTTACTCGTATTTGTTGTTGTTTTTCCTTGTTGTAATGATATTTGTGGCAAAGTTACCCTACAGACATATTCTTAAGGAGGTCAAATACAGAAGATTTTATTGTCAAATATTCAATTTCACGTTATTTAAGTCTGAAGTCATTACAGATAACCCCTGGTCCCCAATGCCTCACTGTTGCAGGCCAGTTACTAAGGCAAAATTCACATCTATTCCGTGGTATCAGTTTGCAGTGGTATTACCAGATCCTTGTTTGTTTCACACATAATGAACGATGAGTGAATTAGGCAGTGTCTGAGTACCTTTCGACAGGATACACGATGCTGCCCTGGGCGACAGTAGTACAACATTAATTGAGAAATGTTATGACATAAACAGGAGTTTTAGATGGAGATTGGGTGCCTGATCAGTCAGCTAGCGGTGTTAATACAAAAGGCGAGTTCGCATAATTAGCTGGTGAACATGATGTAAGTCTTCATCACACTGCAGATGGAATTATGCAAGGCTTTTATGACTGTTAGCTAAATTATAAAAAGCTGCATATATTAGTATTTTTCTTATAAGGTAACTTCTCTGGTGAAAGGGCTGTGTTTATCTCCATGGTGATCGCTTTGTACCAGAGTATTTCACATATATTGCATTTATCCAATTATTAGTTAACTCTGTAGCGTCGAATCCTGTTGCTGCTGATAGATTTGCGGTTGCACTTTCCATTACCGTAACGCCGCAACCGACTGTGCTATTATGTAAATTTGAACGGCATCTCAAAGCAGAGGCATGGGGCTCTTTAAATACACGGCTTGGCCAAAAAAAAAAAAAAGTCGCCACCAAAAACAAAAGGTCACACACTAATATTTTGTTGAACCGCCTTTAGCTTTGATTACAGCTCACATTCACTGTGGCATTGTTTCGATAAGCTTCTCCAATGTCACAAGATTTATTTCCATCCAGTGTTGCATGAATTTTTCACCAGCATCTTGCATTGATGATGGTCGAGTCTGACGCTGCACAAAGCTTCTCCAGCACATCCCAAAGATTCTCAATGGGGTGAAGGTCTGGACTCTGTGGTGGCTAATCCATGTGTGAAAATGATTTCTCATGCTCCCTGAACCACTCTTTCACAATTTGAGCCCGATGAATCCTGGCATTGTCATCTTGGAATGTACCCGTGTCATCAGGGAAGAACAAATCCATTGGTGGAATAACCTGGTCATTCAGTATATTCAGGTAGTCAGATGACCTCAGTTTCTTTGAGCACAGACTGTTGCTGAACCTAGACCTAAACCTGACCAACTGAAGGAGGCTCGAACCTATTTGCTTAGTTAAATCCAGGTGGCGACTCTTTTTTTGGCCAGGCAGTGTATGTTACTGTCATTACGGTAATGTGTTGTCTCTCGAAGATGACCAATCAGAGCGTAGGTGCCGTGGAGAGTCTCCCAGTCAGTTATTTGATGCATCAAAGGAAAAATAAGGATGAATATGTAAAATAGAGGTAGCTGTGTGAAAAATGACAAAAGCACATGCTGAGACTTCCTTTAACATGATTTTTATGGCTTAAAAAAGAAAAAATAGTCTAGGTGAGCTATAATGTTCTATTATGTGCTCAGTCCTTTAAGAGCTTCATGCCTCTTGCTGCTTGGAGATGCCGTTTGAATTTACATGAAGCACAATTGGTTGTGGAGTTACAGTAATGGAAAATCCACAACCGTAAGTCTATCGGCAGTGATAGCATTCAACGCTATAGGGTTAAATGTGGAAAATTACAGATGAAGCAATAACATCTTTACACAAAAATCCACCAGAACAAATGACATCATGCACCTTTAACGCTACCATAAAAAGCTATCCCTGTTGTATTCTCACATGTCACCACTAGAGGCTATCTATGTTACTGCTGTCTGATAGTGTGCCTGTTTTAACACAGTCACTGAAGAAAACGAGAGAGCACAGGTGAGACTGAACAAAGGCGAGGTGAGGGGAGGGGGGAACAGGTTTCACATCTGCCATCTGCTGGGGAAAAAAACAAACAAATAAACTTACAGATGGTAGCTTTTAGAAGAAAACACACTGCAAAGTATTCCTTGGGTACTTCTGGTCATATTTTTACAATGTATTAACTGCTTTGAGGCAACTGGTATCACTCCAAAATTACAATACTTCCTCCAAATATTCCTTATTGTCATTTCTCATCTGAAAAATCCACCAGCATTTCGTCCAGCGTGTCCAGTGGGGAGTCCAGCCGGAGCAGCAGCCGGCACATAGCATGGCCCCATTATCTGCAGACAGGAGTTTTATTCTGACCAGTGTGAGCGGGCAGCAGACAGAAGAGGACACAGCCTCACTCCCACTCACACTCCACACGTGTCACAGGGACAAAGTGCTGAGAGCCTCCCTCATGATTTACTACAGTGGCTGTCATGGCGATGGCCCTGCTGGAGTGGAGTGGAATCAGGCAGAATATACAAGGAGCACCTGAGAGCCAATATCATGGAAAGCACTGGCTGCCTCTGCTCTATTTGTGTGAGTGTGTTTACGAGGTTAAATCACAAAAAAACTGTAAAAACATGAGAGCAGAGAAAGGGGCCGGTCAGA
Organism: Periophthalmus modestus; assembly: GCA_019594935.1. Classification (NCBI taxonomy): domain Eukaryota; kingdom Metazoa; phylum Chordata; class Actinopteri; order Gobiiformes; family Gobiidae; genus Periophthalmus; species Periophthalmus modestus. The sequence continues at coordinate 9,667,924 of JAIEZT010000068.1, forward strand.
TTTATAGAGTACCATTTCAGTTTTTAAAAGCCTTGCATTAACCGAGGTGATTACAGAAAGGAGGGGGGAGAGGGCAGTAAATCATGCCTTTGAAAACAGGGCTTTTTTCGGGTATGATTTGGTTAGCGTGTGGTGGGCGATGTACAGTGGACAAACCAGAGTGGTTTGTGGTCTCTTTCACATCCTGGTACTTTTTTAGTTCCAGTCCTCATTTGATGCGCATACAAATGAAGGACTGTGGCCCCACTATGACAGGTACTTTTCCAGCCCAACATGCTTAAAGCAGACCCGCTCTGCAAAATCAACTCTTCAGAGCTTTCTCCTTCTCGTTTCCTCTCTCTTAGTTATATTTAGAGTGATTGTGCATGTTTGAGCAAGCTTTAATGGCTTATTTTCAAGACGCCATATTGCCGAACAATCACCATTTTCACCGACGCCTTCTGCTCTGTACTTACTTCGTTCTCTAATTGTATTTTCGTAATCAGTGATATGCAAAGGATTCAGCCAATGTTGTGAAATCAAGCAAGTAAATAGGGCCTGAGTGGAAGACGGAGGCTTAGTTTTTGGCATTGTTATGTGTGAAAATGACTTTGGTCCATCAGAATTGTCCTTGAGAATTTTGGTTTCTCAATAGTACTGCATCTGCTGTACCTGTTCCTGCCTGACTTTTATTATTTCTGCAGTTTCAGGAAAACACCTTCCATGTATTGCAAAAGAAAGTGTTATTGCTTTTGCATTTAATAGGCATTTTTTGGGTCTGTTCCATTGTTTCTCTATCATGGCGCAACATCAGAGTGAGAGAAGAACATTGGTGGAAGGTAAAAAAGTACAAGCAGTAAAAAACGTTTTATATGTACTTTGCTTAAATCTGTTTCACAGTGGATACTTTTTACTTTTACTTCACTGCAACTAAACATTTTTTATCTGGACTGAAAACTAAAAGTACTTTTCATATGATTTGAGGGGTTATTTTTTATCATGTTTGTGGTAACATCTTAACTAAAGTTTTCAAGTTCAAGCTTTGAGCAAACAAAAATAAATACACACAAATTTATGAATGAAAATTCTGTATATTTTTTTCAACTATATCACTAGACCTTAACAAATTAACGACACTTTATCATAATCTGTGTGAAATAACTTTTTACTCTAAAAGTAAATTTTTAAACGGGTACCTTAATACTTTTAATCAAGTAGATTTTTTTCATGTGATACTTTTTGTTTCTGTATCTATACTTTTACTTAAGTAACAAAATCGAGTACACACACAACCGAAGAAAGGACAGAACAAAACTCCCTCGACAAAAATGTAGTAACTATGGGCCTCTCATATTTTCTCCAAAACATTTCGATTCATATTTCAGTTAGATCGTGCATTCTTTTGGACGAATGGGTAGATGTCGGGATATTAATGCGTCAGATAAGAACTGACCCTTTTTGAACTTTTAATTTCACTTTGCATTTGCTATAATAGCTTTACCCAATTTGAAGTCATTCCGCCCCCTTCCATTTTAAACTCCTTGTAGAAGCAGACTGAAGACTTGATCCCTTGTTGTGCCGGAAATGAAAGCCAGATAAAAGAGGTGATTATTTGCAATGATTAATTTGTGCTGCAGTCGGAGGCAGGAGAGTATAATGACGATCTCGGTGGCTGACAGAAATAAGCTGGTGATTGTTTGCGATGTTTGGAAATATTTGCTTGAAGTTCCACAGACTCTGCATTCCTCTGACAAGATAAATGCGCTGATTGATTTGTGTTTTCGGTTGGTGGCCAAAACCATTACATTCTCACAAGAAACACAAATAAAAGAAAGACGTATTACAGATTTTTGTCAAAACATTGTAATTTGGAAAGAACTGAAGGACACGTTTTTTATATCCTTACAGAGACAAGAAAGCCTTGCCTGGTTTTGTTTTAGTTTTAGGCAATGGTAGAGAAATGATTAGCTGTGGTAAACTTCGACCAAGGATGTTTCTGTTGTATTGTTTGCTGTTTTGATCGATTTTTTTGCAATGCTCGAAGGTAAAAATGTTCACTTAAGTTACTAATCACACAACATTTTTTGAAGAAATTAAAACTTGTTAACAAATTTTAATTCTCACTCACGCTTTATGTTGATACTAAGAAAAAGACTCTTTATCTTTACTTATCCAGAGAGGCCCAGTGAGTGCCCTGTTCAAAATACAATACACAAAACAACAAATAAACAAATCTAATAAGTACAGGGTGGCCCAAAAGTCACTGACACGTTTAAATCGTCAATAGTCCTATAATTCTTAAGTTATACTCACCAAATTTTAGCAATAGATAAACTGAACCTTCCGAGATTTTTGGCAATATATACGGTTATAATTGCTCACTTACACTTGAACTTATCACTGCTTAAACTAGCGGAAGTAAAAATTACCTAATTTTTAAAAAAATCATGTTTTTTAAGTGTCCACCATTTTTGGTTTCACACTGAATAGCCCGATCCAACACACTTTGCAAAACATTTGAAAGCATTTCCGGGCTTATGGTTCTTATTTGATCCTCGATATTATGTTTTAAGTTGTTTATTGTCTGAGGTTTATTCACAAATACCTTTTCTTTAAGATAGCCCCATAGAAGGAATCGGGACTAGTCAGGTCTGTGGAGATCATATACTGCCCCCTGTCTTTGAGAACGATTTATTATTCCTTTAATGACATTTACGCTTGGAGCATCTCTGGTATTAAAATGTTGACGGTAACACCGCTGGGTTTCTGAATTTGACCCATGTGACTCAAAGTACCACTGTACAATGAGGGTTCGTTCCTCGGTGCTTTATTTGCTCATATAAATGTTGGAAGGGTAGTTATAAATGCTCTGAAAAATTAAAGGAAAAATATTTAGAAACAAAAGAGTTATGCATTTTTTTCAACTGTCAGTGACTTTTGGGCCACCCTCTATATAAGTCCATATACAACATTAAAAACAGGAGCAGGAGTGTGTATAAAAGTTTGTTACCAGATTATTAAATTGTGACTGTGTCACCAAAGTATCCAGTTTTGCTTTTCCTTGAAGAGTATTCCATTTTTGTGAAGCAAAACAGCTAAAAGCCCTCTTTCCTGTCTCAGTTCTGGTGCGGTTGATCCTTAGCCTTATGCAGTCATGTGATCTGGTGTTGAGTGTTCCAGTATCGATGACTAACAAACAGCTGAGTATTGTAGCAGTCTTTGAAGTAGTCCCTTATAGATACCTTGCACTATTTCTTTTCTATAATTCAATGAGATACAATATTTGTTTGATCATTTTGATTTTAGACTGTTACATCATTCCGAGATATATTTTTTGTTATGTTTTTAAAGTTTTCGTAAAGCAACTATTTATAGGTGGTTACTCTTTCAATCGATGTAAAGTTCAATACAGATTAGGTTGATTTGTCCTGAGGAATTAACTTAAACCACACAAATCAAAAGGGCACTAGGGCATTGTCCAGGGATCTCATTTATACAACTTTATATGGAATTCTTACTAAAAGTATATGTAACAAAACTGCAATTTCCACAAACTTCCTCTAACTTGCTCACTTTCTTCTCGCGCCAACCTTCTTTTGTCTCATCTTTGAAAGCCCCGACACCCGAAGTTAAGAATGTTTGGACCGGGCTGCTTATTTTCATGCAAAGTTGTCTTTTCATAGATCACAAACTTAACTTGGACATTTTTGCATGTACGCATGCCTTATAAATGAGACCCCAAGTTAGGATTCACGCAGCAAATAACAAACGTCCAAACAAGAAAAATGCGTTTGAGCTGGTTTATTCCCACATTTACAGCACAGCAACGTTTTCCCCTGCTGTCTCTTTGTCAAACTGGTAAAAACAAAAAAAGGATTTGCCCACATGGCCTGCTGCACCCTCCCACCTTCACCTTCATGCGTGTAAATAAACCATGTAACCAATGAAAAAGTAACCAATCTCCAAGTTAAATGTGCAGAAATGATGCAGAGAATAACCAAATGTAACTTTCACGTCAATCAAGTCAAATTTATTTCTAAAACACATTTAAAAACAACCAAAGCTGCCTAAAGTGCTGCACGAAAGCGATATAAAGTGCAGTCCTAAAAAACATGCAAAAACACAAGTGTCCTGCTCAGCTCGTGTTAAAAGCCAGTGCAAACACTATGAGTTTTCAACAAAGATTTAAAAATATTTAAAGATCGGTTTGTTCTAATACACAGAGGATGATTCTTCCAGAGTCTGGGACCAGCTACAGCAAAAGCCTGATCCCCTCTAGTTTTTAATCGGTACCCTGGAACATCCAAAAGCATCTGGTCTGCTGATCTCAAAGTTCTATTGGGAACATGCACAGACAGAAGCTCAGAGAGGCAGGGAGGGACAAACCCATGGAGACATTTAAAAACCATCATCAGAATCTTCAAATCAGTCCTGAAGCTGACCAGTGCAGAGAGGAATGTGCTTGTATTTCCTGGTATCCGTGTTCAAGAACATGTTCTGTTCAGGAAAGGTTGAGACTCATCCTATATTTGTGTGTTTTCAGCACCGATTCTATACTAGTTTCAGTAGATCTTGTTATCAAGTCTTTTAACACCCATCCCTACTTAGTAATACTGTGTATACCGACGTTTTGTAAGCTTTTGTATAACATTGCATTGAAACGCTCCTGCATCCAGATATAGTCCCCTTTAGTAGTGTTACTTGCATTGGGGTGAAATGGATAAAAATATTCCTGAATTTAAATGACGACTCCCGGGACCGCTCCTGCGCTCCTGTCCAGTACAAGTTTTTTATTACATTTTGTTCCCTGCTCATACTATCACTGAAGACCATTGTGTACCTGGCAATGCATCAACACGTCGCATTGAGCCGCTGCATCCTCGGACGCCTAATTGGCTGTCAGTCTGTCCACACACAACAATGTAAATGCTACTCTCGCCCGCAGCAGGCTAACGTAGGACTGACACTAGCTCATTTTGTATTGCTTTTTCACCAGCCGGCTTTCTGTGTGTCAGTAAGGCGCGTTGTTGCCTAGATACAAGAGTTAAAAAGTCCAAGGATGCAGGAAATCAAAGTGAAATTTTAAAATGACCTCTTCCACGTCTTCAGGCCCCTCCATCAAACAGAGCAGATTGGAAATGTAATGCATGCACCATGGAAAATGTGTTGCAATGTATTTGGGAAATAGTTTAGTGAGGAATGGGCAAAATGCTTAAATGTTTTATGTAAAAAAGTGTTTAACTGGCCTGGACTTTTCTGCAAAACTACTTCATCCACGGTGACCCCTGATGTAAATAAAGAGTTCTCAATCAAAAAAAAAAAAATAATCCTAATAGCTGTAATCATAGACCTAGTAGCAGCAGATGTCAGGAATGTCCCAGAGTATCACATTAAAAGTCTATCTTACATTTATTCAATTAGAGATGTTTTTATTGCGAAAAATATGCTTTCTTATTGTAAGCAGGCTTGCATCTCCATGCATCTGACTTATAAGTTGGCCTGGTTGGGGTGCGTGGTTGTATCTGTGGACATGCAAGACTAATTCAAAGAACAGGCACAGAAATAACATATCCAGACCCTGTGACAGAAAAAGAAAACATATATATATTTCATCTTTAACAAAAGCAAAAGACGAAGTTCATGTACATCTCCATCTCAAAGCCACTAACCACTCCTTTGAAGATAGTGAAGTTCATATCTTAGCCAGAGAAAAGAAATGGCTTGAGAGGAGAGTTAAAGAAGCTATTTTTGTTAGGAAAGAGAATCCTTCCTTAAACAGGAATGGGGGCTTGAGACATAATCTCTCCCCCATCTCTGACTCCATCCTCAGACGCAGAACAATGAGAAAAATAGCAGGGTCGTTAAGGGCTGAATAGGGTAGTTTCAGCTGAAACTGGAGACAATAGCTGTTTACAGTTTCAGTGTAGTTGGCCCCTCGCTGCAGATAGATATAAGGCAGTGGTCACCAGCAATCTGATCAGAACTGAAGAAGCGGCTTGGATGCAGCGAAACGTCTTCACTCCTACAACGATTTGTCCAGTTTACAGATTTGAACTTCGTCTTTTGCTATGATCAGACCTGGACGACTGGGGGATTACACAGATATCTTTAACAAAAGCTGTCTTTAATTTTAAAATGTGAAGAAGTGTATTAAAATTGCACTTAACTTCAATTATAGAGCAGCATATGCCAGTCTAGAAATAAAAAGAAACAATAAAAGGAAAAGTCTTTGTCTGTTGTTTGATTTTTCTTTTCAAAATAGATGAAAAACGGTTTGTCCTGGATGTCTGTTCCTCACATGCGGTGGGTCTTATCTCTCAGAGCAGGAAGTTGCCTCAGCACACTTCAGACCAACTACTGTAATTTCACCTTAATGACTATCATGTTGAAGTGGCCTTTGAACGTCCCTCTTTGATGAATCATTCATCTCTGCATGGGATATCACTCCCCCCTTCATTATACGCACAACATCCTCGTCATCTCCTCACAGAACCACTACAAACCCAATCAATGTTTCAGTCAGGTCCGTCCCAGTCCACGCTGGTTCTCTTTGATGATGTAATGAAACAAACAGTCTATCGTAATGGTCACAGGCTTTGAAGACAAACGAGACGTGGAGCTCAAGCAGATACTGATGACGTTTTCTATGATTTCTGATTCATCATTTTGACAGTACGCTGTAAATAATTTAACCCCAAACTGATGAGTATTGTATGACTGCAAGGCATGGTAAAAGTGGATTTTAAAGTGCAGTTCCATAGAGTTAAAGGAGTACAATGCAACCTTTCTCGTGGAGGGTCTGCCAACTGCTTGTCACCATGGAGTTGAATTACCTGGCCTTTGACTGTATGGTATAGATTGTGGTTTCATTGCTCAAAAAAAAAACCCAAAACAAAACAAAAACTTACTGTGAGTCATCTCTCCACAGATCTTATGACCTCTAACTTGGCCCGGTGGCACCACTTTCTCGTCTCCATGGAGATATATTAATTCCATCTGTGGAACATTTCATGGGCACAAGCAAAGTGACACATAGTGATGATGGGTTTGTTGAATTGTGTCATTATAATTGCTCAGTCTATGTAAGATTAACTAAATAAAAATAAATTGCATGCAACCCTGTCAGTGAGAATAGAGAGATTATTTCTTTAGTCTTATCCACAATGGAATTCCTTGCTGAAGCAGTGATACTAAAAGGGTATGTGGGATAATAAAAATTGGTCTAATTTGTACAAAAAAAAAATGGTGCTGGAAGAAGAAGACGACTTCATTGTAAACCTTTGCAAAGAAAAGTCTTCATTTCCTGGCAAATCCAGACTGATATCTCTCAGCATTTTATTTACCCTAACCCTAACCCCATAGCCCCTGTTTCGTCTCAAGCCTGGTCAAATGTGATCAGGCAATCTTGAGTCGTTTTTTCAGTGATGCATGTGAAACGAAGAAACTCATGGGTCACTTATGATTTACAAATCAAATCCACTAATACATGCCTGGGAACGCCTTGGGGTCCCTCTGGAGGATCTTGAGGATGTGTCTGGGATGAGGGAAATCTGGGAGTCCACACTTAGACTGCTGCCCCCCATGACCCAACCCCAGATGGTGGAAGTGGAAGAAAATGGATGGATCTATCTTTTTATCTATTTATCCTGAGATTAACAGAGTTTAGTGCCTCTCTGATTAATTTTGCAGAAATCTGCAATGTTTTTCAGCCCTGTATACGATTTTTTGTATTTATTCCAGTACAGATGGACCATGCCTGCCCCTAATTGGCTAAACCACCTGTCAATCACGTCCATTTGAAAAAGGGGGGATTCACCAATGACCAGACTCACATCTTTGTAAAGTGTCGAAGAAGTGTGTATTCTGGATCCCAGGGAACAATTTTCACACATGAGTTGTGAAGTTGTTAAAGTGGACATTTTGTGTGTACGAAAAAGTTAACGCCTGATCCGACTTTTAACACAACACTTTAATTAAGCTGTAATTGTGAGAACTGTAAGGCCGTGCTGTCTGGATGCTTAAAATGTGTTGAAATATGAAGTAATTATTTTTGTTATTAAATAATCTGTGTGGCTGAGAGAGGAAATGAGTTTAATAAGAGGCTATAGTTTGTGGCATTAAGTCAAATTAATTAAAAAACATTAAAAAGGATATATTATGCAAAATTTATTTTTTGAAAGCTTTTTTTTTAGCTTTCACTCATCAGAAACATGCCTGATGAGGTTTTATATGTCATCCATGTTTCCGTAATTTAGCAATCTCTCCTGGGCCCTTCTCGAACCCTGCTTATGGTTAGCTGTAAGATTCTGTCAAACACTCATCGTCCACGCTCACACACCACAATTCTCCATATATCTACAAAAGCATGATACAAAACTGTACACAACAACTTCACAAACCTGAGGCGATCTGACTACCTGAATATACTGAATGACCAGGTTATTCCATCAATGGATCTTTTCTTCCCTGATGACACGGGCATATTCCAAGATGACAATGCCAGGATTCATCGGGCTCAAATTGTGAAAGAGTGGTTCAGGGAGCATGAGACGTCATTTTCACACATGGATTGGCCTCCACAGAGTCCAGACCTTAACCCCATTGAGAATCTTTGGGATGTGCTGGAGAAGCTTTGTGCAGCATCAGACTCGACCATCATCAATGCAAGATCTTGGCGAAAAATTAATGCAACACTGAATGGAAATAAATCTTGTGACATTGCAGAAGGTTATCGAAACAATGCCACAGAGAATGTGTGCTGTAATCAAAGCTAAAGGCGGTCCAACGAAATAATAGAGTGTGTGACCTTTTTTTTCGGCCAGTCGGTGTATGTGACGTGTGTTCAGTTATTACCTCGTAGAAGTAAAATACTCCCCCCTTTTTAAACAACACCTGCATTTAAACCAATCTAAACTGTTCTCATCTCCAATTTGCAAAACATATGGAGTCTTTCTACCCTCTGCTGTCATAAATTATGTTAAAGCTAGGACCGTTCATGGCCCTTAGTTGTTTCTATGGCGCAGATGTTAGATAAACATGACACACAAAGATGTTTGAAAAGAACAGGACCGAATGATAATATATTGTTTGCTTTCTTTCTAGCATTTTTCCACCTCCATTACGCCCTACAACAACAAACCCATTCACTACATTCTCACAAACATTCATACAATGCATTCACACACTGGCTATGTAGGTTAATGGTTTTGCCCAAGAAACCAAACACATATTTCACTTTTCTACTTTTACAACTTTTTTTTTTCTATCCTTAAGTGTTATGTGTCTGTGCTCTCTCTAGCAAAACTAATAACTACTGTTCACATGGAAAGGCACCACCCCTGAGTTAGAAAACACTTTATTCAAATAATCCGTCCTGCTCCTTTGAGGCAGAGAAAAGATTATACAACAATACTGTAGTGAACGAGCTTATCCCCTCCTCTAACACTATGGTACGTGGACAACAAGAATGAATACAGATCATGCATTTAAATGTGTCACAAGACGTAGCTCCGCCCATATTCGAAGTTGTATAAAGCAAAAAGAGAATCCCATTGCGAAGAAATATATATGCTCCAGGATGCATTTGTGTTTCTAGTGATTTCCGTAAAATGAGCAGTGGAAACTTTCAAATCATTCAATCAATCTATTTATTTATAAAAGCACTTTCACACTTCACATGTTACCAAAGCCCATAATCAGTGAACCATCCTACTCAACCCTGTACCAACCCACACACACACACACACACACACACACACCACTCACAGTCACCTACACACGCTGATGATGGCAAGGCAAGTTTATTTGTATAGCAAAAAGGAATTCAGAGTGCTTTACAGAACAAGAAATACATTCACATCACAATACAAACAAATTAACACATAAATAATCATGAAACATCATAAAATTAACATTAAAAGAGAAAAGTGCAGAATAAAAACCTTTCAGTCATATGCACAGCTAAACAGAACCGTTTCGAGCCTGGATTTAAACATTGTTAAAGTAGAGGTCTGTCTCACATCTTCAAGACTGTTCCAGGTTTTAGCTGCATGAAACTGAAAGGCTGATTCCTCATGTTTAGTCCTGACTCTGGGCACCAGCAGGAGGCTGGTCCCTGAAGTCCTCAGAGTGTGAGATGGTTCATATGGCACTAACATGTTTCAGATGTACTTTGGTGTTAGGATACCATGGAGGATATTATGCAAAGTCGATTTAGTTTTTAGCTTTTTTTTAGCTTTCACTCATCAGAAACATGCCTGATGAGGTTTTATGTTATCCATGTTTCCGTAATTTAGCAATCTCTCCTGAGCCCTTTTCGAATTCTCCTTATGGTTAGCTGTAAGATTCTGTCAAACACTCATCATCCACCCTCCCACACCACAATTCTCCATATATCTACAAAAGCATGATACAAAACTGTACATAGTGACAAACCTGATTGCGCTCTGAAGGAAGGGGTGACTTAGCATGGAGAGCAAAGGGAGGAACATCAAAAACGACCGTGAGACTTATAAAACATGCTAATACCTTGTTTTTGGCGAATATATCATTTTCAAAACAATAATAGTTAACATGGTGATCGAAATATGTGAAGTGTATGCAGTTAATACCCCGTGGAAGTAAAATACTCCCTCTGTAAACAGCACCTGCATTTAAATTTACTTTGGTATTAGGCCATGGAGAGACGTACACAAGCAGAGCTACTTTAAAGTTTATTCTCTGAGCCACAGGAGCCAGTGCAGAAACCTGAGCACAGGACTTATGTGATCGTACTTCCTGGTTCTAGTCAGGACCCGAGCAACAGCGTTCTGGATGTACTGCAGCTGTCTTAACGCTCGTTTGGAGAGGCCAGTGAGCAGGACGTTACAGTAGTCTAACCTACTGGAGACAATTGCATGGAAGTCTCTCTAAGTCTGGTTTTGACAATACACCTTTGATTTTTGCAATGGTTTTAGATGATAAAAAGCTGCAGATGTTATTGATGTTGAATGAAATTTGATCATTTTCTAGTTTTTACCACCCTATACTATCTCAAAATCCATGCATAGTCATAAATGTTGAAAGTCTGTATTAAAAGAGGGGGTGTTTTACAAATATGGGATATTAACGACTAACACATAACATACTGTATTTAGATCACCATGTTGCCTTTTATTGTTTTGAAAATGCTAAATTAGCCCACACGTATTAACATGTTTTATAAGTTTCGCTTTTGTTTTTGACCCTCCGAGTCAAAGGTCACTCCCCCTTCACAGCGCTATCACATTACAATCAGCGTCAACGAAACTACTGCATAATCGCATCGGGTTTATAAAGCTGTTGTGTACTGTTTTGTGTCATGCTTGTATATATTTATGGAGAATTGTCGGATATGGCTTGGGAGAGATTGCTAAATTACTCAAACACGCATGGATGACATCTAAAACCTCTTCTAGCCATTCACATTAGTGCAGACACATCTCATGAGATTTTAGCCTTGCCGGGACCCATTGTTATGTAAGGTATGCTTTTAGCCGCCGATGGTTTGCTTGTCGCTTTGTCTTTTAGATTACATTTCAAAAACAATAATTTTCTCTGTCTTGACCCAGGCATTTTCGGTTATACAAAACATGCTGAAAGTAAATCGAAACCAAATATGCCTTACCTCCATTTTCCATTCTTGATAGTGTTAGATTAGATACAAATTGCTTGCATTAGCCATGGTGTTCCCCTCAGTATAGTGCTTCAGCTCTATTGTATTGTATAGGACCCTGTGAAGGTCTTAATGAAAGTCAGAGCGCTCAGTGGACATGAAGGAAATCAATGCACTCTTTTGTTGCCTGCTCGGAGAGAGAAAGCAGCCAATTCCAGTGCCCTGCCGCCTTGTGTGCAGCTACCCCAGTTTGATGAGCATTTAATGGCTTGTCACCACCATGGACAGGTAATCAATTTATTTAGGCAGTAATGTATGTATCCCCGGGTAAATCTTTAATTAATGGGGAAAGAAAGCTGGACCATTGCAATGCAGAGGGGACGAGAATATGCATCTGTCCTTATTTAACACTTAATTAGCTCCAAAGTTCGTAGTGTGGGGTAATATATTTGTGAAGTGCAAGCCAAGCATCCGTGACTGTTTTGTAAGAACGTTTATTTATCTAAAGACTGCTTAGGACAATCTTTCTATTGCATGGGCTCTGGTGTTTGTTGTGGCTGTCCAGACTGCAGATTCATGGGGGTTTCTCTCTTCATGGGTAATTGGGCTCATCTTTGGATCACTGCGCTATCCTAAAACAAAACCCACCGGCAGCACATACATCATACTGCTGTCCGCTCACAAATACAGCACTCCTGACCTGAAGTTTAACCTACGCTGGGCTTATACAGAGTTTTGGAAGGATGTTGTTGGTCATGGAATATGACAAATACTATCTGGACAAACAGATCTAAGCATAACATGTTTACTTTTCTACTTCCTTAAATGGCGCATATTATACTAACTTTTTTTGTTTTTAACCATATTATATTGTCTCCTCATCAAAAAAATGCCTGGATTTGTGTTTTGCTGCATTCACGTTTGCTTTATTAATCTGTTGATTCATAGTCTCTGTTCAAGTTAAAAAATGTTCAGTTTGCATTTTGCCTGGATTGTTGTGTCACAGGTAAAACTCACAATGGGAAACACATTGCTCTTTTAGCGCAGCAGTCGTGTTGCCTCATGGTTCCAGTTATTTTCCCATTGTTCATTCCTTTTGCTCCGCCACCAAAATGCCTGATTGGAAGTGGAAGTGCGGTTTAAAAGTGTTTTCCAAATGTAAATTAGATTAGTTAGAAAATGTGAAATGCATAATGCGTTCCTTAAGGGAAATAAAATATAGCAATTTTCTATCACTGATATGTACAAAAGAAAAACTACAAACCGAGGTAATAGCTACAGTGAAAAGAAAGGTACCATCTCTGATTTAGAAAATACTTTATTCTAATAATCCATTCCACTCCAATGGGGCAAAAAAGATTATGCAATACTACTGTAGTGAAGCAGCTTAGGACCTCCTCTAACACTGCAGTACATGGACAACATTTACCCCTCCTGCTTCATTTGCTTCAGAAAAGAATCATGTGTAAAACTATTTCAAAGTTGTTGTTGTTTGTTTTTATGTGAACAAACTACTCAGTTCCTTCTACTCAATTTGTGTTTTTTACTTTCTGAGTTTACAGCAGCATCAGGAAACAGAAAACTGCATTAGCACAATTTTAAAAGTATCTTTTCTTTTACCGCTGTGTTAAGTTCCGTGACTGGAAATACATTTCTCCATTTATAATTTTTCATTGTTTAAATCAAAGTCATTCTTCATGTTGAATCTTCATTTATAAATCATGTTTTATGTCTCAATCTGACATCCTTGCTTAATAAAGGTCAAATGAGTTTAAATACAGGACATTAGTGATAATACTATGTAAATATTTGGAGCATAAGTATGTTTGAGCCTGACATCTCATTATACTTTTGCATATATTATGAAGGGACGGCTAAAGTAAAGCAGTCGCTGATACTAGGACAGGTTAATTGGTGCCAGAAAATAAATGAAATACAGAATCACCCTGGAAACCTTTAGAGAAACTGCACAAAGCCGATTTCTAGTAAATTACCGGAAATGAGGACCTTTAATATTTAGCTGGTAATGCATTTCATGTTGGTCAGCCACAGTCATGCTCTAAATGGAGTGGATTTAACCAAGACATGCGCTGTGAGAGCTCGCAGTGCATGTCTTAAGTTACATGGGGGCAAAATGTTACAGGAATTGTGACAAAATTAAAAACATCTCCTTCATAATTGATATACTGATTGCTTTTGCCTAATCTGCAATTCAATTTATGTGTTTGGTTCAAGTGACTGTTGACACTTGAGAATCTCCTTCAACGGCAGAGCATTGGCCCAATACTGTGCACTAATCATCATTAAACTGCGACGAGGCGGGGGATCTAGCGTATGTGTGTGTGCGTTAGTGTGTGTGTGCATGTGAGCATGTGTGCTGGGAGCATAAAGACTTGTTAGCTCGGCTTCACACGCTGTTCGACCGCGTGATAATGAGCTTGCGCTTTTGGAAGGTGGAAGACAAGAGTCAAACTGAATCACACAAACTTGTCCTTGCCTAATTATACAGCTTATTGATATCCAATACCCAATTCATATGGGTCCTCTCACTCTTTAGCTTTATGACTCCAGTGCGGCGTGTCGCTGTGCAGCTTGTACACTATTAATCTTTGGCCTCGCTGCTAAGGACGGCTGCGCAGGCATTTAAAGATCATTTTGGAATCAAGATTAATCTACTATCTATTGGTCAGTCTTAATTAGGAACAACTTCTTAATAAGATAAGTTTGTTATGGTAAAAAACATAAAAAAAAAAAAAATATACAGTAAAAATGACTTTTTTATTACTTTTTGCCCAATGACACAACAGGGAATGGATAATCGCTTTACTGTAGTACACCTTAATTAGACATATAAATCATGTACAAAGACTTTACTCATAATCAACAATAGTTTTTTATTCTTTTATTTGTGCAGGAACAGTGCACAGAAATACATCGACCAAAGCAGGTGCGAGGTTCATTTACACCTGCAGTCTCTGAGCAGATTGCCGTAAATATAAATCCTATGATAATATAATATAAATAGATTTACACAGATATAGGCTTACATCATTCAAATATTATTAAGAATGGTTCAAGCTTAGTAACCACTTAATGAAGAGGTTAGGTTATTGATTTAGTAGTTTCAAAGCTCGAATCATTCTCAATAAACTATTTGTTCATTATTGTTTTGTTTGTTCAATTAAGTAGTAGTAATTTGAATAGGGACAGATACAACAAACATAGATTAACAAATTCAGTCGTCTGATGCAGGTATCGCAGTGTTTATAGCCTAGGCTGATTCGCTGCACCACCATTTGTAGAAAAAGCAATACATTTTCCAAATGGTGGTGCTTTCTTTTACACACATTTGGTCATACTCTCTCTTTCACACACACAGTTTACACATGAAGAGAATGGAAAGAAGCCAGGCCTGTGTCTGTAGTTTTAGTTTAAAGGTGGACAGTCGAGCAGGTGAAGAGTTCCAAAGTGTTGCTCCTTTCACTGAGAAACAGTCTGAGGAAACGACGTCTTACAGAAGGGAAATCTACTGTCCCCCTGTGCTGTGGCTCTGTGGACCGCATGCACTATGAATTAGGTCTTTGTCTAGGCTTCATAAAGGCTACTAAAAGTGTAGTTATTATTAAAATGATTAGAAGTGTTCCGGGCATGTCCCACCGGGAGGAGTCCCCGGGGAAGACCCAGGACACTCTGCTGGAGGGACTATGTCTCTCGGCTGACCTGGAAATACCTTGGCGTCCCACCAGAGAAGCTGGAGGACGTGTCTGGGGTGAGGGAAGTTTGGGAGTCCCTGCTTAGACAGCTGCCCCCGCGACCCGGCTCCGGATAAGCGGAAGAAAATGGATAGATGGATGGATTAGATGTTAGGGATAATCTGATCATTTTAAGTATTTGGAATATTTTGAAATGTGCTTTGTTTATTTCTGCAAAGTGATGGCTAAATATTGCGACATTATTGTTACTCCAAGTTCCTCGTAATAAAAGTCTCTTGTCTGTTGCAGGTGAGCCGCTGGCAGGGAGAGGCGCTGCAGCAGTTCCTAAAGGATACTGGAACTTCTCGTGGGTGGCAGAGGACGACCTGAGCTTTCCCCTGGACTCAGCTCCAGAGTCACGTGAGTCGGACACTTGCCGTACTACTACTACTACTACTACTACTACTACTACCACTACTACTACTACTGACTCTAACACATGCCGTCAGCTGACAATGTACTGACATAACAGTCTGAGAAACTGTGGCTATGATGGGAAGAGGAAAATTGTGCAAAATTGTGAGGAAAGGGGCAGCAGTTTGAGCATTTACCAGCCAACCTGAAATTTGGTGGTTAGGGCAAAATACTTTACTACTGTATATGAAAGGTGTGTGTTTGTGTGTGTGTGAGTGAAAGTGAGGACAGAAAAGCTGAGCACAGATTGACAGTCTCGTTTCAGTAAAAAAAAGTAAGTAGTAGAAGTAGCTTTCCATCACTGAAGTGAGTGAATAGTGACAGTGTAGAGCTTAGCCCAGTGCCACTACATTTAACAGTATTTTTTGAGTTTATGTTGAAATTGTCACTGAATTTAAATAACTACGAAGGCCAACTGAGGCAACCTATTCTAAGAACAAAGAAATGAATTATAATCATATAATTTTAATAATTAAAAGCAGTTGAAGCTTACAAGGGCAGTGTTTTTTTGTCAACAAACTAAAATATCCCCCCCCCAGGTCATGTTTGATTCATGTTGATTCATTTGAAGATGATAGAAGACCTTATAAATGTGGTCATAGTGCAAGTCATGATTCAAAGTGTCCGCAGCACCCATGGGTCCCTCGCTGTTCTTGTTACGCTCTGACTGGGAGACACATGGACTGATGCAGAAGCCTGTGGCAATGGTGACAGCTATTAAGTGTCACAAGGACCAATGAATCAACAAGTAATTTATGACGGGGGTAATAATTTGGGTTATTGCTAATGTGCTACAAGGCAATCCTGCGCTCCATGTTATTAAAGCAGTTACAGTGTGTTCTGGCTTCTCAGAGAACTAACCCAATGTGAAGCTACTGTGTTATTTGTGATTGGACAGCATACATGACCAAAACGTTTTATGGTGGAGGGTCCTTCACTTGCTCTTTTCCTTGGAGATTTTATTGTTTTGCCTTGAGTGTTCCACAGTATGGTATTTAAACTCATATACAGGGTGGCCCAAAAGTCACTGACAGTTGAAAAAAAAAATCATAACTCCTTTGTTTCTTTTATTTTTTCAAAGCATTTAGAATTACTCTTCTGACATTAATATGAGCAAATACAGCACCGTGGAACGAACCCTCATTGTACAGTGGTACTTTGAGTCACATGGGTCAAATTCAGAAACCCAGTTACTGTTGATATTTTAATACCAGAGATGCCCCAAGCGTAAATGCCATTAAAGGAATAATAAGTCATTTTCAAAGACAGGGTTTCTTCCCGATTTCTTCCTGTGGGGCTATCTTAAAGAAAAGGTGTTTGTGAAAAAACCTCAGACAATAAATGACTTAAAACGTAATATCGAGGATCAAATAAGAGCTATAAGCCCGGAAATGCTTTCAAA
This sequence comes from Periophthalmus modestus, assembly GCA_019594935.1. Lineage (NCBI taxonomy): Eukaryota > Metazoa > Chordata > Actinopteri > Gobiiformes > Gobiidae > Periophthalmus > Periophthalmus modestus. The sequence goes on from JAIEZT010000068.1 coordinate 9,685,103, forward strand.
TGTTATACAAAGTGTGTTGCATCGGGCTGTTCAGTGTGAAACCGAAAATGGTGAACATTTAAAAAACATTATTTTTAAAAATTTTACTTCCCCTAGTTTAAGTAGTGATAAGTTCAAGTGTAAGTGAAGAATTATAACCGTATATATATTGCCAAAAATCTCAGAAGGTTCAGCTGCTAAAATTTGGTGAGTTTAACTTAAGAATTATAGGAGCTATTGAAGATTTGAAAGTGTCAGTGACTCAGGGACACCCTGTATATCTTTGGAGACACGCAGGTGATGCTACTAGGCTAAGTTATAGGTAGATCTGTGGAGAGGCGATCCCACTCACAGTAAAAAATGCATGTTTTTCAAGGTTTAAGTAAAACTTGTGTAACTGAATAAGTTATAATGATGCCATGCACTTCTAACACGCTTTGCAGGCTTGTCGACTCTCAAAGCACTACACTGAAGTCATTATTTATTTACTCCACACTCGATGCTGTTAAGCTACTATACTACTCCAACCACCACCAATCACTCTCTCACACACTCGCACACAGCAGTCATACTAGGCAAAGTGGGTGAAGTGTCTTGCCTAAGGACACAGCGACAAAACATGGTCTGATTAGGAATCAAATCTCTGACCTTCCAGTTGATTGGCGAACGCTCTAACCACAACCACTGTAGAACTTAAGTAAACGTGCTGCCATACTGTGAAACATTCTTGGCAAAGTAGTAGCATCCAAAGAGACAAGCAGATGGCAGACCCGCTACACCGGAAAAGTTAGTGCACATGTAAAAAGAAAATTATTGTGTAACAACATAATATAGATGGAAGTTGGGTATGATTTATCGCCAAAATAGGTCACATACCTCAATTTATCACATGCTTAATATTTCTTGGCTATTAAAATGCCATTCAAGTGTGCTCTGAATCGCCTGTAGATAATGATGCCTGGAACAAAAAGCAGCACATCTGGGCACATGGAGTACGGGCATAGTTTGATCAAATAAATTAAATCCTAATAGCTTCAAACGCACTCGTCCAAAAAAGCCATCTGACAGCCCAAGGGCAAACGTAATAAGTGTATTTTATAACACATGTATAGCTTCTCCTTGGATGGTAAAAGATTTTATGTCTGAGAAAAGGGACTTGGTGGGACGTATTTCTCCTCTTGTTAGGACCGAGCGCCGATTTTATGCGCTGTCGTATATCCATTCAGACGTTTTGATGATTTTAAAGCGGCATGATTTCAACAGGAAAAGTTAAAAGCTTTTAAGAGTTAGCGGTTTGGACGGGTTGAGGTCAGTGCTGCGACAGGAAGTGCAAAACATGGTTGTAGGCTGCGGCCCCTCATACATCTCGTTGTTTCCCTCTAGCATCTGCTGTCTGCTGGCATTTATTACCCCTCACTAAAGCAGACACAGGCACCAGCTGCACCAGGCAAGCTCTGCTCTCTATCTCCACTACACTGTCTATGTGCAGGACCGAAGGGTAAACTGTGCTAGGAGTACTTTAATAGGCTCACTCTATTGGTGTTGATACTGCTCTTTGGTATTATACGCAGTTGAGGTAGAGTTTTTAAATGGGACAAAACTTGTGAAGTAGGGTAGGTGAGGCAAGTTTGTTTGTATAGCACAAGCCGTACACAAAGTAATTTAAAGGGCATTATGGAATAAGAATGACATTAAAATCACAAATCAAAACATAAATATCCATCTATCCATTTTCTTCCGCTTATCTGGGGCCGGGTCAGGGGGCAGCAGTCTGAGCAGGGACTCCCACACTTCCCTCACCCTAGACACGTCCTCCAGCTCCTCTGGTGGGACCCTAAGGCGTTCCCAGGTCCGCTTAGAGACATAGTCCCTCCAGTGTGTCCTGAGTCTTCCCCAGGGCCTCCTCCCAGTGGGACATGCCTGGAACACCACCCTACAGAGGCGTCCAGGAGCAGATGCCCGAGCCACCTCAGCTGGCTCCTCTTCAAGTGTAGGAGCAGCGGATCTACTCTGAGCTCCTCACACTATCTCTAAGGGAGCACACATAAATAATCAACATAAAATTAACATTAAAACAGAAGAGTGTAGAATAAAAATCTTTCAGTCATATGCACAGATAAACAGAACCATTTTGAGCCTGGATTTAAACATTGTCAAAGTCGAGGCCTGTCTCACATCTTCAGGAAAACTCTGGGCACCAGCAGTAGCAGTTTAATTCCAAATTTATGGTTAAAAACATGTGTCAATAAACTGCTTGTGTACAAGTCTCTCCATGGTGTAGCAATGTGATTTATAAGAGCAAATAATTTTATTTTATTTATATATATATATATATATATATATATATATATTATATACCACATGAAGTACACATTACACCACATGAAGTTCTGATAAAGATTCTATTAAAGAAATACCATATTTATTCAACCCAGACACAGAATCTGCGCAATCCGCCTCAGTCAATAGAAAATGTATGGGACTGTCAAATTGTTTAAACAATAATTTAGTGTTCTGACAGTTCCTATTCCTCAGAGTCACAAGACAAGACATAATTATAAGTGTAATACTATCTGAACAGTTCTTTTCTGATAATTAACTCATATCAGTGTAAACATCACACTTCACTTGTCACAAAGCTGAAAAGTAGACTCAAAACTCTCACATTAACACATTTGACATGTTTCATTTAATTATACACTTACTTATAGTTAATGAGCTGTTGTTTGCATGTTACCATGTTGGAGGATGACAGCATAGGTATTTTTAACTAAAAGGAAATGATTTTACTGACACTCAAGGATATATATCATCTTTATAATTGTTTTGCAGTGGTGGTAGGAGCTGCTCACATAACCCTCTAACCAGCGATGGAAGAACTAATCAAATGTATTACTTAAGTAGAGGTTTAGATACTAGCACAAAAAAAAGAATCAAGTAAAAATATCACATGAAAAACTACTTGAGTAAAAGTATTAAAGCACCTGTTTAAAAATGGACTCAAGAGTAAAAAGTTTAATTATTTTGCACAGATTTTGAGATGTAATGAAGCTTCAAATGTAGTAATTTTGAAGATTTCTGCTGAATTTTGATGAAGTGATTTTTTTCTTTGTATATTTTTGTTTGCTTAAACTATGAACATGTTCATAATAACCTCTCAGTCTTTTCAACAGGTCTCAAACAATGATTAAAAAACAAAAACAAAAAAACCCTTCAGTCCTGTTAAAAAAAATGTAGCGGAGTAGAAAGTGCAGATACCTAATCTCAAATGTAGTGAAGTAAAAGTAAAAGTATCCTTCGTTGGGTCATTGGATCAGTGCTTCAGCCTCCACCTGTGATGGCTAAAGGGTGGAACCAGGACTAATGATAAATTGCTGTTGGTCCACCTAAACCCACCCAAATGAAATAAATGAGAGCTGGAATAGATTGACTTTCAAATCCGAATAATCAATCAATATCTAATGAATTTTGGACCTTTTTGTAAGAATTTGTCATTTGTTTTCACCCCATGGAGATCTGACTTTTTTGTTTTGTTGTTAACAGTTGGCAGCTATTTCCTCTTCCCATTAATGCTTCTCTCAGAAAACCTCATCAGGCACATCCGGTGATTCGGTTTAGGAGAATCCCAGTGCAAGGCCCTTGCTCCCCTTACAGCCCCCCCTGGTGGAGATAGATGTCCCTGCCTTGTGTGTGTGCCAGCTGTAACATGGGCCCTCAGATGGATGGGAGCCACTTGAGGAGTTGCCGTGTGCCACAATAGAACATCTGCCTCCCTGGGCTGCAAGTGCTGTTCTAGTGTAATGAGGCACAGTGGTGGAATAAAACACATTTGCAAAAAAACGAGCGGGAACCAGAGTCGAAGCAGTGGTGAGACTATTTAAATATGGCGTCCTCCTGGTGTTACTGCACTCGGCTTTTTTCATCCCCACCAGACTTCCATTTGCACCTTCATAGATGGAGACGGTGTAGAACATGCGCTATTTTGTGTTACACAAGAGGGGGCGTTATAACATTTTACAATAGATTCATTGCAATGCACCTATTAGGATTGCCGAAACCGCACGGTAATATTAAAGAAATTAATTTGTATGATTTAAGCTTAAAAATCACATTCTATTGCATTTTTTAAAAATTATATATATTTTTAATTACTATTATCATTGCGGTGTCAGAATCAGTGTTGAGTATCTATTCTATTTTTTAGTATTGAAATCAAGTTTGAAATTTTTGTGTCGTAACAACTCTAGTACCTATACCAGGCGTGTCCAAACTATGGCCCAATTGATCATAAGCAGTACTTTTAACAGCGAATTAAATTATTTCTACTACTGTAACCTCAAACATCACATTGCAGTGTGATACAGACCTAAAATGAATGTGTTTCAAGTCTTATTAATAAACAGCGGCTCTGTCAAAGCTGGGCACCTCTGACCTATATCTTGTTAAGTGAAATGTATCCGAACCTAAAGTAGTCTAACCCAAGCCTTAACATATTATGTAACTTTTAAAACAATGTTCCCTCAGTAATAGTTTTTAGTTTAGTTTTATTTTGAATTTTTCATCAACGTTTGAGTAATCCTGCATTGTGTTCAGAAAATTCCCCCTGTCTCCATCCCTACATCCCTGTACCCAGTTGTGATTATTATATAGTAACTCTGCTGTTGTGCTGGTAATACATAACATAACATACAAAAATGCATTAAGTACAAGCTTAACCAGAGAGTGTCGGATCAGGAGGAGCATATTGCCTGAACATATGCCAGGTCATAAAGCAATGACAGTAACTCCACCATAAAGATATAAATCATATTGAAGAAAGACATTTGTACAAAAAGTGTATTTTCTCTGGGCAGATTTTAGCAGATCAATCTCAACTCTTCTCTGCTCAAAGTGAAACATCTTTGTAATGGTTCAAATGCAAGTTTGAAAAAAACAAATAAAGAAAAACTGATTCCGCTGAGTCAAATGAAAAATACTGCTCGTACAATGGCTGCGGGATGTTATTGACTGAAAAGATTGGAAAACTGTTTTAATGATTTGCAACCCACTGTAAGGCAAAACGCGCATTGTGGTTTCTCATTTTGTTGTGGATGATTTTTGAGGCTGTTGTGAAGCTTTCCTGTTGACCCCCTGCCAGTGTGTTTGCTTTGTGTTTTGAAGACAGATGCTGAGGACGAGGTGGAGGAGAGTTCAGGTGGAATTGGAAATCTGACATTTGGGTCTGATCCTGTGAAGGGAACAGTGACACACACAGAGAGGTGTCAAACACATCAGGACCCACTGAAACTTAAGTCTACGCTCACTCCATCTCAATGTTTTCAAGTCACTTTACATAGCACTGTAAAAGTTACCATGGGGAAAATAAAAAGTTACATAGTCCATCTTTAAAGATCACTTCAAATAGTTTCAGAGAATTTGTATATTCCTTTCCAGAATACTTACATCAGTGAGTGAAACTACTTCATCCCTAAGTACTGCTCTTTGTGCCTTTTCTCAGTGAACTGCTCCTGTCTGATAGCCCAACAATGTGGATATCAACCAACGCAAGTTTGTGTTTTCTTACATCATGACACACTACCACAGACATGTCAGACTCAGGCCCGCGGGCCAAATTTGGTCCTCGATATAATTATATTTGGCTCACGAGATCATATCAAATATCAGCGCTGGCCCGCTGGCCACCGTACCAATGTAGTGTATGCACCTCTAATACTACGAATCCCAGAATGCTTTACAAATACGTTGGCACCGGCCCCCGACACTTCTCAGCTGCTACCTGTCGCCCCACTCAAATTTAATCCACCCCTTCTGAAAAACATGCAGTTAGTGATCAAAATTTTCAATAAATATTTAATTTGGCCCGCGACTTGGTTCCAATTTTTAATTTTGGCCCTCTGTGAATTTGAGTGTGACACCCCTGCACTACCAGGTTTTGTCTTGTGTCCTTGGGCAAGACCATAGTGTAACCCAGTGTTAAAAACATGATTAAAAACTAATAAATATTGATAAACATGGATAAAATCACAATGGGAATAAATACTGATAAATAACAATTAAATATACATTCACAAACATGTTAATTTAAATATGATAAAAAGATTTAAAAAAAAACAACAAAAAAACTAAGAGGTAAAAAATAAACACACTGAGCAACCAATAGTAATTTAGTCTAATGTTGCATGAGTCAATAAGGTCAAAGGTTAAGCTCCGGTATGGCGCACCCTGCAGGGCTCCGTCTTACATCAGAGGCAGACCACAGAGATCGTCCCTGGTATTGTTTTCAAAGCTAATGTGGTGAATCAACATTCTGCTTGTGATTTTTTTAGATTGGTAAGCACAAACCAATGTAAAAAAAAAACCCTAAAGTATCATTATTATTCATGTTGTTCACAAAACGTTTGTTAAAATTTTAAGATACTGAAGTTACTGTGTGCAGAGAGCCCAGGACAGCCTGGGAAACCCCGTAGCCTGTGTTAGCACAAGTTTCCCTGCATTGGTAAGTCCCAGCTAGCACAATGTATTGTGCTAGCTTAGCATGCTAATCGGCGCTAGCCTTTTTACAATATAAATACCCTTTTCGGAGGTCAAAATGATTAGCTGTGGGTTGTTTTACTTAATCCTTCATGTAACTTATAGTTTCTATGAACAATACTTTTATTTGGTTGTTAAAAATGGTTATATTTGTGCTCCTTGTGGTAGTAGCACTTGTTGCTGTTATTCTGGTGCTAACATGGTTCAGAGCATTGTAAAAATTGTGGAAAAGTGGAGAGTTATTTTTTTGTCACTTTGTTATTAATGCGTGCAGATTATTAGAACTAAAAGGCATAGTGTATCTGTAATGCACTTTAAAGTCATTTTGTGCTTTTAAAAAAATGTATTGATTATGTACTTTAAAAATTGAACTAGTAATTACCACATTTAAGTTATTTTATTTGGTTTATTCATACAGTAATATTGTAATTGTAGATATTTTGAAGTTTGTTGTACAACATGTTATTTTGAAATGGATATAAACAGTAGCAAAAGGCTAGTATAGTGATATATTGCATTATTTTAAGCTACTGTATTCTGGCCTGGTCAGGTTTCTTTGTTGGATGGGATTTGAGAACTGCAGACATGCTGAGGAGAAAGGATTCATTTCCAGGACTGGATGGAGTGCCCCAGCCCAAAGAGTTGAACAAACTGGTAGCTTGTAGCCCGTTTACAAACATAGTGAACATTGAAAGAACATTGAACAGACACTAACAGACACTGAAAATGAGTTAAAGGACTATACTATAACCGGGTACATTTGATTTGTTTTTGCTGTATTTTTGTTTTCACTTTACATTAGAAAACTGTTGCCCCTCTCTCTGTAACTGCTGCAGTGAGCTTCATCATTTTGGTCTTAAAATGTTCATATTAACGCGCTCTACATGTTCCTGGTATTATTTCGCTATTGTGTCCATAATTCAAGATATGAACATTAATAACAAACAAATCAGGGGCCTTCTTTCTCTGAGGTTGCTCCCCCTAGCGTTAGCAAAAGGTTTGATTGACAGCGTGGCTAAGCACCCGCTCCCTGCTAAACCAGCGATGCGGGTGGGAAGGGGCGTTACCTTCAACAGCCTTGCTCTGGATTGGCTCTCTGGTTACTATGATACTTGTGATCAGAATTTCTAATATGCGACTTGGCTCCAAATTCGCGCCTTCATTAGCTTTATTTGACAGGAGCTGAATGCTAGGGGGTGACGTCACACCCTTTATACAGTCTAAGGGCTAGACACTTGCTAAGTGGTGTACGATTGTGCCTCTGTGCTTGACCAGTGAATAGCAATCTTTCCTTTCACTTAGGTTTGGACCAAAGAGAACATTTGCTTTTTCAGTGACGTTACCAAAAGTGACATGAAATATAAAGACTGCCAATAAGAAAAATTGGTGTTAATGTGAATTTTCTGGATCATTTTGCAGTGAAATTTTGACACATTGTAGAATCAGGTGACACATTTTGTTTTCCTTGTGTTAGCTGTACATAAGCCCGGTGCAAACTGTGTACATGACTCATCAGTGCATCTATATTTTGTATAATGAACATAGCACATCCTTGAGAAGTGGGGTAGCAATTTTGTAGCACAACAGCTAGCAGCTCTTATGTAAGCTAACATACACATGATCAGAGGCCTTGGTGTTGGTTATTAAGTCCATGATAACGCACATCTAACCCTCACAGAGAAAACAGAAGCACAAAAATGGATAAAGAGGGGGCGGTTGTGCACATACTTATAGCTTTCCTCAAGTGAGCAGGCTATGTTTGGTTAATGTTTGTATAGAGCTATAGTTCCATTGTGCAAGAGTACTGCTCTGAAGTCTGGGAGAATGTGTAGAAGCAGCTTGGGAATTTTGTGAATCCTTTTGGTACTTTTATTCTCTTACTATGAATGAGTACAGTGAAAGTCTTTATATTAAACAACAAAGGGGTCGTATCTTTTGGGATCTTCTTAAACAAGATGATATTTTGTTAGGTTAAAGGTTGATCCAGGATTCTCACATCGCAGAGTAAAGGCGAAATGTTCTGCCAGTTTTACAAATGTTTTAGAATTATTATTTTAAATGGAGTCGTTTTACTTTTATGGGGTATTAACTGCTAGCACATAACATATTTATTCCACTATGTTACCTTATATTGTTTTTAAAATGCTATATATATAAAGAACACATTAACATATTTTCTGACACTCTGAGTCTCCCCTCCCTTTGCTCTCCATGCTCACTCCCCCTTCAGAGCGTTATCCCAACAAAATCAGTGTGCATCCCGTTAATGAAACTACTGCACATCGCATCTGGTTTGTCAGTTGTTGACTACAGTTTTCTATCATGCTTTTGTATATTTATGTTGTGTCGTTGTGTGGAAGCATGGATGATTTAGGCTTGTGGACTGAGTATGGGACAGAATCTTACGGCTAACCGTAAGGCCAGTTCAGATAGAGCCTGGGAGGGAACAATAAATTACCGAAAAATACTTCTGAAACCTCTTTAGGCATGTTTTTGATGCACGAACAGCATTATAACATGGTAGAAAGCTAAAAAAAAATCTATTTTGCATAATACTAATTTTCTTGGTTCTGTGTACTGATCTTAAAGGGGTATTTGTTCTTTGAGTGCAATGTCAATTTCATCCATTTTCAAAATTAGATTTGCTCCTTGGACTTTTCCTCTTCACTCGATTGGCCTACCCTGTTTTTGTACTTTTCGCATCGACCAGATTCAGTTTGCCCCCGATGCCCTTGATGACTCTTGCCAATACACAATTTATCTCAAGGAATTTTCCATTTGGTTTCATTCCAAACTCACTGTCCCGAACAAGTCACTCTTAAAGTCACATGCCTGAAGTCACTAGCCATCAAAACACACCACGTCCTGGTCAAGGTACACTTTAACAGCTATAGAAAATGGTGAACATATTGAACTGATAATGTGCAAGTGTGAATTTTTCTCCTCTGTGGCAGAAGTCATTTGAAAGTGGCCAGGGGCAGGCAGTGATTTACCAAGCTCCAGGGATGAGGGCTGTCTACCGGGAGTGGATGCACAGATGGAGCCCAGACGCGAAGGGCAACAGTAGGGAGGGTCTTTCTGCAGGTCAAACACTCACTTTAACAAGAGTTTATCATGGATTCTTATATGCAAATGGGGACGTTACAAGTGCAACCACCAGGGATGGGACAAGATCTCGTGCTACAAGATTTTGGTAAAAGATAAGATAAAATTTCCACAAGGTTGATTTTTTAATTTATTTTTTTCCCAATGTTTACATTTAGCTGGAATGGCATTAAATGTAAAAAAAAAAAAAAGACAAAAAACATCACAACAGAACTAATTCATTTTAAATGGTTTGCAGTGATGAAGTTATTGTTCACCTTATACAAATTTCAAGCATCCAAATTTTTCACCACGATTCACACCCGTTCAGTTTTGCCATGATAGTAAACCTAACAACAACTAGCATGCTAACGCACACTTCCTCATTATCTACACTAGGACCATAGTCTGTATAAATGGAGCAAGCATGGGCGCAATTCGGGTCCATTCGTTTTGCCACATACTGAGATACGCTTCAGCCCTTAGTTCCAAAAAGCAGAGCTACAATAAAAACAAAAATATAAAGTCAAATAAGTTCTGAAGGCAAAATTGTGAACTGGACCAATTTATTTATTCATCTTGTCTCTTTCGCGAGGAATCTCATGTCTCTTCTCGTCTTGTGGGAATAGTCTCTCATCCCAGCCCTAGCAACTACACTTTTTACCAAGACTAGTGTCAAATTATTTAGGGATCGTGGTGCTGTGTTGTTTTCTACAGTTTAGCAACACATTCATCCATATCCAATAGTGTCTTTTCCCTTGCTGCTGCTGGTTTGTTGGATTCCTATCAATAGTACTAAAAAACTCAGGCATCTGGGACATTGTTTGAACAGTACAAGGTATAGTGCACATTGCAAGATAGTGTTTGGCAAAGGCCCATGCAAGTAATTCACAATTTTGGCTTCAACACAAAATGTTCTGTGCACAGCTCGTTTACAATATAGCTGTGAAATGCCCCAACAAGAATGCATGCTATAAAAATATTTCTATTATGATAAAATATTGTTTGAGAGACACTGATCTCTGTGACAATAGTTCTGATGAATATTTGTTTAATCATGTCATTGTTAAAAACTAATTACTAACCGGGATGTGCAACATTTTTAGCATCAACCAGACTTTTTGCAGATGTTTTCTTTCCCCATTAATTAAACAGTATCGTAAGTGCCACAGGTCCTCATTAGTAAAGCTGTATTTGTCTGTCCCCAGGCCCTCGGCAGCAGCAGCAGCAGCAGCAGGACACAGCCCCAGAGTTTACCTGGAGCATCATAGCAGCCGGGGACCGTCACGAGAAAACTGAGAAGAAGTCAGGAAGTCCACAGGGCTGGGAGGAAGGTAAGAGCCAAGGTATCACATTTCCCTTCGAAGGGAATTTCATTTTACAACAAACTTTATCACTCTGTGTCAGCATGACCATTCCATCCTCCATCACACATGTTTATCTTCCAAAGTCTATGTGTAACTTTGAATGTTGTCAGTACAGTTGAATATTTTGTCTGCGTGGGATGTGTTATAAGCAGGAAAATGGCATTGCTGGGTTTCAGATGACTTCATAACACTCTATAGGCCTATAATAATTAATGCTGATGGAGGGCAGCGAAAATTATTATTGTTAAATTATTGTTAAATGCAATATTCTCCTGTGTTATAGCGAGTTCTTGGATCTAGTTACTAATAGAACATATCAGGTTCAGCAGTTGTGAATTTACTTTCTGAGTTTCTGATGAAATGACAGTGTAATCAATGTGAAAATCTGGCTCTTGCCTCCCATCTGGAACAATGACATCACATTCTAGGTTCTGAATAGCGAAAATAGGATTTCAGAAATGTTGAATTATGATTTCATAGATTTAATATTTGACCATTTCTAAAACCTCAGCTCTTACTGTAATACCAATCTGCAGCAGTCAGTATTAATTGTAAGTGATCAATTGATCACTCAAAATTCATGACAGAACATAAAGTTACTGTAGCTCAAATGTTTTTAAAACATTTCTGATTACCAATTTTTGCACCTGCGTTTCCTTCAATATGAGTTAGAACCGTAATGTTTTATTGATTGTATCTTGTTGATTTTTCTATAAAGAATAGCTATTTATTTAAACCAAGGACAGTGCACAGAATACAGTGATATGAAAGAGAAAATATGCTCTGCACCAGAGTTGGCCACAAGCTACTTCCCATGTGCAGGTACAGAAGACATTAAAGGCCTGACAACATTTCATCAATAGTAAAGTCTCCTTAAGATAACCACTATCCAATTAATTATTAAAAATACTGAAAATCAAATTCATTGTTCTTAATGTCCTCTAAAATTAACAGTTATATCAGTAGTTTTATCCTCTAAAATATAGTACATCAGCAACATTACCATCAAGACAAATGCCATTAGTCAAACACATCTGCACAATACTACAGCACAATCAGTCAATGTTTAAACACTAGAAGAAGCCTAATGTTGACATGCCTGCCTGCTCAGAAGCCATAGTTTTAGCCCATAGACTGTATAAAGAAGTAGAGTGGAGTGTGACATCACCCGTAGCTTTCGGCTCCAGTCAATTGGAATTCTGACCGCGAGTATCATAGCAACCAAAGAGCCAATCTGGCGTGAAGCTGTAATGCCCCGTCCCTTCGCTGTCAATCAACCTGTTGCTAGTGCTAGCAGCAGCAATCTATGGAATCTGTTAAAATAACTGGATAGGATATTCCTAGCTTAGTGCTGTCTCGAGTTGGATTAGTGGCCACTCATTGGTACTACAATGAAAAATCCCTCCTGCCCAGAAAGGATTTTTCTCATAGAGCGCAATGTAATCACAAATTGCTTGTGTTTGGCTGACAGGCCACCAACAACTTTCACAAAGATTGAATTTTGCGGTGATATTCAGATCGTAAACTTTTTCGCAGCTCAAAATCTGTCTGTTTTCTTTAAAAAACGCTTTTTAATATTTATCTGCTGTAGATAAGCTCAAGTGCTGATTGGCTAGAGCGGTAACATGGTATGACATGGACGAGCATCTGAATGATATGAAACAGTCCAACTCTCGTGAATGAGCCGCAGTTTTAGAACATGGTTCAGAAGTGCACTTGAATCATAAACATTATAATTTATCATTTGTAATTTATTTATTGTCTTTATTTATTCTTCCTTGTCTCCTCCGTGGCTGCGCTACTCCCTCTCGTCGTGCACAGTCTCATGGGGCTTGCTCAACTGCGATAAACTCGCGACATGTGCCGTTGAACACGGCCCATTGAATTCAATAGACGGCCATGTTTAGCCCCTGTGGCTTTTAGCAAACTTGGGGAAATTAATGCACCTGATTTGTGTGTTATTAATGTTCATATCATGAGTTACGAACACAATAGCAAAATAAAAATACCACGATCATGGAGAGTGGGTTAATACAAACATGTTAAAAGCAAAATAACGAGCCTGACAGCAGCAGTACCAGAGAGAGGGGTTTCTAATGTAGTGAACTGAGGCCAGAGTCGATGGAGCCGGAAGTGAGCCCATAAGCACTTCCTATTTGGAACGTGGCGGCAGGTTAGCTATGTCCATTAATATATACAATCTATGTTTTCGCCTGTAATAAAAAATGTTGTAGTTAGTGCATTTTTTAAGGTCAGTGTTTTCTATTTTTTTTGCTGCTGTGTATGAGAAAGCAAATTGTCCCATCACAGTGGGTTTGTCCCATCAGTTTTTTTGCCCCATCACATCACAGTGGGTTTGCCCCATCACAATGGGTTTGCCCCATCACAGTGGGTTTGGCCCATCACGGTGCATTTGCCCCATTACAGTGCTTTTGTCCCATCACAGGGTGTTTGTCTCATTGCAGTACGTTTGTTCCGTCTGTGCCTTTGTCCCTTCACAGTGAATATGTCCCATCACAGTGCGTTTTTCCCATCACAGCGCATTTGCCCCAAAACAGTGTGTTTGCCCCATCACAGAACTTAAAGATGAGTGAGATGTTCTGGTTGTCTGTTCTGATCTTAGCTGAAATAAGCTTTTAATAGGTTGGTCAATATGTTATGATTGATTTGATTTTTTAAGGTCTTCCCTGCCTGCGTCCAACAGGTTATGCAATAATGGAGGTGATAAAAAAATCATAGCACAAAGAAAAGCCTTTGATGCCTGAGGGTTTAGGGAGCTTCCAATATGTCTGAAGTTTGCAATATTAAACTTTATAACTTTACTCAGATATTTAATTTGTTTATCAAATGATAGAGCCGAACCCAAAATACAATAACATATTAGCCAGTCCACACCATCAAACCCTATACCCTGCTTTTAAATCTCAATATCCTGTGGCATCATTCATTTCCATAAAGCTTGAGATGAGAAAACGGTGTGCGTCTGGTGTCCTGAGGTGATGGGTAAAATGGAGTCGGGCAGAAGAGACTATTTATTTCCCTAAATGTTTTTGCTGATCACGAGCGAGCTGATGCCAAACACACCATGCAGACAAAATGAAAAGGTGAAGTGTATTGACTGTGGTGAGCGGCCGATTGAGTGGACTAAACAAGTCAGTCCAGAGATGGGAGGACACGTCACCTTTGGAAAACGGTGCACCCATTTGGAACAGAGGGCTTATAGAAATTCAATGCAACGTGATCCTGTTTGCAGAGTAGGGGAGAATAACATTGTTGGGGTGTGGCAAGCTGTCACTACCAGGATTTGTTGATGTTATGTGTGTATTTGTTCTGTCGTTGTCTATGGAAAACAGACTGATGATTTACCTAATAGATTTTAACATTGACAAGACCTTACATTTAGTTGGACCCCTGGTAGTAGCTGTTGGGTAGATTCATAATCAAATGCTGTGATAATACAATTGTTTTGAGTAGAATTTGCAAGTTATAATAGTAACAGTAGTCCATGAAGAATTTGCTTGAGTACAACTTTTTCACTCCCACTGAGAGTATCACAAATTATTTAACAGCAGGGCTGGAAGAAGTGCTCAATTACTTAAGTTATTTAAGCAAAAGTACAGACACTGGAGTAAAAGCATCACAGGGAAACATCTACTAAAACATTACCCATTTAAAAGTACTTGTTTAAAAAATGTACTTGAAGAGTAAAAAGTAAAAGTATTTTGCATATATTTTTATGTCTTGTAAGGCTTCAAATGTATTGATTTTGATAAAGATTTATGCTGAATTTGGTTCAACAGAATCATTGTTTTTCCTTAGTATTTTTATTTGTATATTTTTGTTTGCTCAAATTATGAACCTAATAAAAGTAAGCCCCACAGTCAGCAGGTCTCAAACCATCATTAATACTTGTGAGTCCTGTTTAAAAGTGTACTATACAGAGTTCAGAAATGTAAAGTACAGATACCCAAAATTTGTACTTCTTCTACCACTGTTTAACAGTAATGGTACCTTTACTTGAGTTGAGTTTTTTTTTTTTATTCCTATATACAGTGGTCCCCTGCTATATTCTGGTTCATATTCCGTGGCCTCGCAGATTTTTTGTTTGTGCAATTTAGCTTCTTTTTATTTATTTATTTTTTTACAGCATATGAACACACATTGTGTTCTGCATCCTGATTGGCTAAGTGACTGTAGACCACTGTCCATCAGTCTTGTCTGCCGTGTCTCCTGTACAGTACATAATGCGTTTAGCCAAGTTTACATAAATGTTTGATCGCAGTGTGACTCTGAAGTGCTGTACATTTGCAAGTTTTCTCCCCGACAAAACCCACAATGTTGATCAAACGTTCTGCACTGATAAATTTCAAAAACGCTTTGGACTTAAGTATTTCTCTGCACGAAGAGACCACCTCTGTGGATACCGCTGGAGCAGAGGCACGTGAACAACACATTTAAAGCGATCATCGAGGAAGAGGGATATAATATATGAAGGTTTGAACTTTGAGAGTGTTTAAACAAGAGAGAAATGCGAGAAAATGTTAATGCCTGTCTGAGAAAAGTGTATAAACTGTGTGGTGAGGGGTTTTACAGCCTTTAAACATATATAAGAATTGTAAAAAATAAAGGTGACTACTTTGCGGATTTCGCCTATTGCGGGTAATTTTTAGAACATAACCCCGGTGATAAATTAGGCACCACTGTACTGCAAATCATTTCCTTACTGACACAGATGCAAAAATAGTTTAAAATACTAATTTAAGTAGTAGTTTCATCTTGGAGACTGCACTTACTGTCGATAGAAGCAGCAGTGGTATATACATATATATGCATTATTATGTTTCAATGCCAGAGGAGAGACGATAGATTTGCTATGTTTGGAATAATTGTGCATAGAAGACCCCTGTCTTCACACCTTTCTCTGCCACTCGCAATTTAAAGCGATGGAAACCAGAGATGAATACTTAATGACCGTCATCAGTGAATAGACTGCTCTGTGTGCTACCAAATAGAGGCAACCCAACTTTAGTGGCAAGACAAGATTCTCAAACTTTTAACAATTCTAAGAAAATACTGAACCTGGCTATCTTGGACAAAAATAAATATAGAGAGATTATATCAAATGAACATGGTAATAATAATTACTAAACAAAGAACCACAGTTTGGCAACCACTGCTGGTAGAAAGGTAATTGAATTTGAATGCACACACAAATAGATAAAGCTCTTACAGAAGCACCATGTAACATTTTGGTGGATGGTACACAGTTTGCTTGTGAAACAATAACCCCACAGACAAGATGGTGTATATTTCACCTTGCTCCTTTATTTCATTTTTCCCCTAAATGCCGTAACAATAAAAGTATTTTGTGATTCTCATATTACACAAACCAACAATCTCAAGTTCAAAGTCTGTATAAAAATATTTAAACTGTCTGAACACACTTCCTGTATTGAGCATAAAAGAAAATATTCACTCTAACACTTTTATTCATGATACCAATTTTCACCATCTGCTTCCGCGGTCTGTATTGTGTAAACAGCACATAAACCTGCCTAGAAACGCTGCACTTTCCAAATGGTTGCACAGTTACAGCGGCTCTTTCCTTGTTGTGTGGAAAGCTTGTAAATGGACACGCTGTATTGTCAAGTACACAATACAAGTCCAAATCAAAATAATGAGGATGAATCTTGCAGGAAATTTGGAAAGTGGTAGAAGATAAAATGAAAAAAAAGATAAACCTAACTTTTGATCTGTGAAGCATTCAGCCTCATGTGTTGAACTTCATAGGCCTTACTGTTTCATTGGTGGCGCTGGGGAGAATACTCTGGAAATTTATGGAGCTCACTAGTCACCACCCATCCCGTGGTTCCAGAACTAAATTTCCCATAAATTTTTCTCATAGACGACCTGGGAAAAAAATTGTATTAAAAGTTTGAAAGCTTGCTCAAGGGTAATCAACTACGTGGTAACTAATGACCACAAGACCTGTATATTTTTTTGAATATGTTCCTGGTAAATGGCTCCTGAAATTTTATAAACCATGAAGTTATTAAAGCATTTTGCAGAATCTAGCATTTTAAAGGGCCCTTTTGGACTTTAAACAAGCACAGGGTGGCTGAGCACTCCGTCAGAGATAAGGATAGGAACTCAGTCACACGGGAGGAGCTCGGAGTAGAGCCGCTGCTCCTCTCCATTGAGAGGAGCCAGCTGAGGTGGCTTGGGCATCTGCTCCGGACGCCTCCCCAGGGACGTGTTCTGGGCATGTCCCACCGGAAGGAGGCACTGGGGAAGACACTGGACGGAGGAGCTGGTGGAAGTCTCTGGCGTGATGGAGCTGGTTAGGCTCTGCGATTCCTTTTTCAAAAAGTGTAGGGGAAAAATGAATGGAAAATTTACTTTCGTAACCTGAGCAGGCTGTCACTGTTGAGTTTCATTTAATTACAGAATACTGAATACCTACTATTAAAATGTATTTTTGTAATGTATTCAGTTACATGGTCCAAATAGAGTACTGCTTTCTGAACTTTCACATTGAGTTGCATTGTATTATAGTGTGAAAATCACAAAGAGCTTTGTTTACTTGTTGCTTGTTATGCATGTATTCATCACTAATTAGGGAGGGAAAAATCTCACATGGATGGACTGAAAGAGTGGTGTATTTTCTTCTTCAAAGCTTAAACAGCATGATCAAAACCGCTGTGTTCCTTTGATTTTATGAAAGTAACTGTATTCATACCACCCAATGAAAGAAGGACTTTAATGGGATACAGTTACTCAAAATCACTATTTCAAATGTGTACCTTTGATATGTATTAAATTCTGTTAATTGTAGAGATTTAACAGAAGTAACCAGACCTCTATACTTACTCCTTACGGTTCGAGGTGGGTTACTGAAGCAAAAAAGATTGTTGTAGAACTTTAAATCTAATGAAACGCAGTTAAGTTTAAATGTGTATAACAAAAACATTTTTATCATAATTGGATATACATACTGACTATTAGTGTTAAACTTATTGCTCCTTGGGTGTTAATGATTCTTACATATTCATAGAAACTGGAAATCAAAGCCACTCCAGGCAGGGTCCAAGCACCACATTCAGGGCCTCGGACACAAATGATCTTGGTAGGCTCGCGCTACGTGCTACAGACTGCTCCCATGCAATTGTTATTCATTTTACTATCTCTGCAAAATCTGACTTATTTTGACAACAAATAAATAGAAACATAACCACCTTGTCAAGAGTGAAAATGTCACGCTACAGCAATGTGTACCAACTAGGTCCACGTTTATCCAACTAGCGGTCCTTAAGCAGGGGAAGTAGTGGAAGAAGTACTCAATTCTGTTAAGTAAAATCTACTTGAGAAACAGTATTAAAGTACCTGTTTTCTCTTTACTCTATGTTTCTCAACTTGGAGTAAAGAGTAAAAGAATTTCACGCAGATTTTCAGGTCTACTTAAAATTTCAGATGTTCAGAACAATTGAATTGATTCCTAGCTGTTTTTCTTTGTATATTTGTGTTTGCTCAAACTGCAAACATGTTAAAAATCTCAAACTATCATAAAAAAAATACTTTTACATTTCTGCCCTGTTCAAAAATGTAGTGGATTAGACAGTTAATGTAAAAGTAAAAAGTACAGAGACCTATTTTATTTTATTTTATTTTTTTATTTCAGTGCAGTACTTTTTTTTAACTTTGTTACATTCCTCCACTGCTAGGGGGTACTTGGAATGGTTTCAGATTTCAAAAGATAGGGACATGAAATGGTATTTGAACAAAAATGTTCTTTGTAGTCAATTTGACATATTTAAGAGTCTTTTATGAGAATTATAGATTTCAGTATCATTAAAAGAAGAAAAAAATGACAATATACTACTGGTACTCGAGTGAAGGGGTACTTGAATTGTGTGACAACTCTTGGGGGGGTACTTGAGACAGAGGAGATTGGGAAACATCGTGCTACAGGATAAATTTTACTAAGCCGCTGATGGCCATTGAGTAGTTTTCCTTTGTATCAGAGTTACGAAGCCTCACTTTCAAGCAAATTGAACCTCAAATGTATTAATCACAGAGCCACTACTGGTATAAAAGACACCTTCTTGTATTCCCACGTTACCTTGTTTCTTTGATTCAGTTCGGCACAGTGCAGAGTTCTTACTGCAGACTCCACTTTTAAAACCTTTTTTTACAGTGTCCCCAAGGCCCCTGGGGAATCATATCTGAGCCCTTTCATAAGGACAGAGCACCCCTGTTCCACTCTGCCCAGCCATAAATTGCTGATTTGCTGGTAATACTCAGATAATAAAAGCGGCTGATAAAGTTTCTTGAAGTTAAAGTTTGAAGAATGGAACTTGTTATAGCTGAGTTTTGTGGTGAGATTGTATTTGAAAGACAGAGGGTCCGCAAACAGCCAAACAGAAAAGCAATTGGAAGCTTTTACCTGTGCTCAGTCCGCCTCTAATGAGCAGTGATTAGAAGTGATTATTTTGAGTGAAAAGTAATTTTTTCCACTTATCTGTTTTTGAAAACTTAATAAGCCTGATATCTGCAGGGTAACAGCTTTCAGGTAGGCGACCTCTTTGGCATAGGAGCACCAACAACATTAGCTAATGGCTGCTTCCGAGAAACCACTTTTGGCCTTCAAAACCCCCTGAAGTAGTTTAAAAGAGCACACGATAGGTCGCTTAGCTTAATCTATGAACTGAACTGGAGCTCTGTTTTGACCTGGTGGTTGCAATCTGTATCTAAAAACGCAATACAATTTACCAATGTATTTCATTCTTTTTTTGTCCTGGGAAGAGGGCAGTTATGGTGTCGCTAATGCTTGGGTGTACTTTGTCCTGTATATTATAATAATAATAATGATAATGTGTTTCAGTCTTAATATGGCAACAAATGTTTCACTTAGTCCCTTTTACTGAATGGATAAGGCTGCTTCCTGAAGGGCTAAAAGGGTTTCCAAATCTCAATGAAAATTAAGAATAACCAAAGAAAGACTATGACAAATCTGTGTTGTTGTTGTATTTGAATGATAGTGTTCTGTGGTTGACTCCAGTCACACCTCTCCTTGAATCACATATGTGTGTTTTAACTCAATCATATCCCTGCTATGTACACTGCCACTCAAAAGTTTTGGACACTCTTTCAATGCAATTTTTCTTTGTTTACTACTTTCTACATTTTAGATACATACGGGAAGACACCAAATATATAAAGCAAGGCATGTGGAATTATGTAGCAAAGACAAAAAGTGAAGTAACTCAACTAAATGTTTTATATTTTAGATTCAGATTCCCCAAATTCCACTCTTTGTTTTGTTGACAGCGCTGCAAATCCTTGGCCTTCTCTCACCTGAAATGTTTTTCACTTCATAGGCGTCAAGGATTGTCAAGCGTTCTAAGCAGTGATCAAAGGCTGGCAGTGGCTATTTCTTAAAATCTGAAACTTTGAAGTTATTTTGAGTTTTTTTTTTATTTTCTACATTCCACATGTGTTCTTTAATAGTTTTGATGCCTTCAGTGTGAATCTGCAATGTAAAAAGTCTGTGTAATTCCTCAGTCGTCAAGGTATAGTAAAAGGAATTCAAATCTGTCAACTGGACAAAAAGTTGTAAGAGTGAAGACGTTTCGCTGCTAACACACCTATTGTTTCAGTGTGGCTAGCTCCTCCCTTCAGATAGATATAAGGCAGTGTGTAACAGTAATCTGACCAGAACTGAAGAACCGGCTTGGATGACCAGCAAAACGTTTTCACTCCTACAACTTTTTGTCCAGTTGACAGATTAGAATTTTTTTTTTACAATGCAAGTTGAAATTAAAATAAACATAAATGAAAAAATGTGTGCAAACTTTTGTCTGGTAGTATATGTCTTATAACAAGTATATGTTATAAAACTTTCAAGTTAAAATCCAACATTTCGCTGGTGTCCTTGCATGCTCCACCTCCTTTCCCTCACCACAACAAGCTTGGTTGATTACCCTGTGCTAATAAGCTGCTATAGATTAGCCTGAACTGCTTTTCTGGTTTCATCAATGACTGAAACCTTGAGGGCTGCGCTGAGCCAAGAGGTGACGCCATTATGTGTCCCAGGACCATTTTAATACACCCTTTAACCTTGATGCCCCCCTCAAATGAGGTCGCAGCCTCTCCTCCATCTTGGGTGTCAGATATGTCATTGCTGGGACCCTGGCAGTCATTTTATTGTCAATAGTTGGTCCGAACCCTTTGAACCTGCACGTTTAATTAACTGCTCTGACCATAAAGAAGCAAGGCCAATGGAGCATGCCCAGTCTATAGTATATTGGGATTATCAATTTGGGCTTTATGGCGGAGGTTAGCGCGGAAAGCTCTTAAATGGATCGCAGTCAAATTCAAAGCTTTTGTCGATTATACGAGGTTGATTTAAATATTCACTCTTCTGCCCTGACAAGCGCTTTGCCACATATATTAAATGAGACCAAGATGAATGGTTTGTCAGGCTTTCAATGTAATCTGCGCTATTTTGGTTTGTTTGATTGGACTTGAAGGAAGAGAATATGCTGTAAAGGAGACATGCTTTTCTTTCGGTATTTAGTATTAAACTATAACTGCATTGATCATTGTTTATTTAATATAAACCACAATATCGAAAATAAATCGAAAATGGCTTGATTAGGGTCACCAGACGTCCCTATTTACTCAGTTGTCCCTTTTTTTAACAAATCTAATCTAAACCAGAACTAAACCAGGACTAAACCAAGTGTCTCTATTTTTGACCAATCTGCTCTAAACCAGTAAAAAAAAAAACGGGACACAACCAAGATTAAACCAGGACTAAACCATTTCCCTATTTTTGACCACTCTCATTCTCGCTAAGAGTAAAGGGAGCCATATATTGTCATTTATTCACCTAAAATACAGAAAACTGTGCTTAAACCTGACAATAAGGCAAAGAATGCGCTGACAGAAGTCCTTCATTTTATGACAATGGACAATGTTATGAGCTTATTTCGCAATTTGATTTAAACCAACCATTCCAACTCGGCTGTATCCCAGATTTTAATTTTGAAAATCTGGTCACCCTAGGCTTGATAATGGAAACCGTACCACTTCCTATTAAAAACAGCAAAACAATCAATCAATCGAGCTTTATTTCGGACTCCAGCGGGTTCATATAGAACATTAAAAACAGACACAAGACAAACACAACAATAATAATAGTCTCTACTCCATATAATCAGTTCCTCTAGTGCCTCCAGAGTTCAGAGGTGTACCTGACACTGCTCTGCTCTGGTATTATTAAAGCATTTATAATTTCATTTTGGCAGTCCTCAAGGCGGTTCATAAATTTATACACAAAGTTCCCGATAATAGCATTCATTGTGGAAATGCTATCCTGCACAAACTTGTCCATCGAGGGACTTTTAGTGAATCCATCATTATATGCAACCTGCAGCTTATTAAATGTACTCTTGCTGTAACTACACCACAAGTGGGCAGTATAGAGTGGCATGCAGTAAGCTTTGAACAGAGCTAATTATATGAAATTTCAGTTCTAACATATTGAGTACAATTTGTAATACTGCCTCTGAATGTCATCATCCCCCCTAAAGTCACTCCCGTAGCTTATTAATTGTACTCTTACTGTAACTGCACCACAAGTGGGTAGTATAGAGTGGTGTGCAGTTATCCATGACCATGCTCTTTTTAGAGTTAAACAGAAAATCCCCTGCCTCTTTGTGGCATATCACTGTAGCAAATACCAGATCTTTATTCTCATGTTTTTATTGTTACAAAATGGCTATATGGCATTGTTTAACTTTGTACGTGTATAACCCAGAGATTTATTTTTTTCTTCAATTATCTGTTTTGTATTTTGTCAATACAAAATACTCAAACATGCTAACTTTGAGTAAGATAAGAGGGCGGGAACACCACTATACTATGGTCAAAAGCTAAAAATTTTTACATATTTTACATATGTGCCTTTTTAAAAACTGCAGACTAACTAGATATCATTAGGGGTTTACAATCAAAAGTGCATTTTCTAATTCACTTGTGTCGATTTAAGTTGGTCTACTTAAAGCTCAAAAGAGTCAATTTTGTTTAATATAGGACCTTTAAGTCATGTTATAATGCATCAAAAACATATCCTGAGTTGTGTTTTGTTTCTGTTCTGTTCCACTTTGTGATGTTATGTAGTGGGAGTTTTCAAGATACTTTTTACTTGTTCACAAGCGATTGGCTATTCCACAGCTGAAATCATCCAAATAATTCAAGTGAAGGTGTATGGAGTTTAGAAACACAGCGCCGGGCGAGTTACGCGATGATTTGTGAATGGATTGTGGATGCTTGGGCTAACGGTGCGACTTTTGTATGTGTTAAATGCAGAAAAAGCACAAAAAAAGCACCCGCAACCCGGTGCGCCCTATGGCTGTGAAATTACGGTATATATTGGAAAAAGCCACGATGACATAATACGTTTTGTTAACATTCTCCTCTTTCTTTTCTCTTTTTTTTAAACATACCGACATCTTAAGTACTTAACATAGCTTCTCAGAGGTTCTTGAAATATTAATGTGACATAAGTATACATTTAAACACACAGCACTCTATCCATTATAGAACATATACAAAACCATTTTTGCATGTGGGGATATTAATGACTTATATAACCTGTGGAGGCACTGTCATTCCTGGTTACACTCACTTTTGCATTTATTGAAGCATGGTTAAAAAGCAAATAAGTCCAAGAAAGCAATTTATAGGCACACATCACCTTTCAGAAATACTTAATTAGGCTAATGTATGTAGACTTTCCAATTATACAACCTCGTCATATTTAAAGGGTCTTCAACCTAGTGTTTTACAAGTTATATGCCAATTTAGAACTAATAACGTTGAAAGATATGTCTAGATCGCGAAATGAAGTGAATTTGCAAGCAAAGAGGCTATTGCTTTGGCCTTAAACAAAATACTACATATTACATATTCCTTATGCAGTAGTAGAGTAGTAGTAGCTTGTAGTAATAGTAGCTGTAGTAGATAATTTATTTATTTGATCCCCGACGGGCAGTCCTTGTGCAGTCAGCTTCTTAAAAAACATTCATATCATTCAAGTCCATCACGCAAGCAGTAGTAGTAGTTGTTGTAACAATAGTTGACGTAACAGTAGTAGCTAGTAGTAACAGTACTGTGGTGGTGGTGTAGTAATAATAGTTGCTGTAATAGTTGTAGTTGAAGTAATGGCTGTAGCTAGTGTCTGAGTTATTCCTCAGTCGTCCAGGTCTGATCCACAGCAAAAGCCAAAGTTAAATCTGCCAACTGGACAAATGTTGTAGGAGTGAAGACTTTTCGCTGCTCATCCAAGCTGCTTCTTCAGTAGTAGCTAGTAGTAACAGTAGTGGCATTGGTAGTAGTAGTGATTGTAGTAACTGTAGTACTAGTAGGTCAAATTATATTGTACTGGCAGTGTTGGTTATGAGTTCTTTATGAGCGAGTACATTTCTATTTTACATTTGGTAAATACCTTTTATACTTTTTTGTCTTTTTCATAGTTTTATATTTATTCCAGAATTTTAGTAGTTCAACTTTTATTAGAATATTTGTCATTACAATTTGTTATAGAGACTACGATGCGTATTAAAACATGTTCCCAGTCTTAAGCGTTATTGTCGGCCCGAGCAGCACCATATTCCAACTGCGTGATGTGTTTAAGGTGCCAGACGTTTTGCACTTGGAGGTGACTGAACCATCCATCTCCAAAGGTCAGCCTCACGCTCGCCTGTGGGCCACTGTCTCCCATATGAAGACTACCCACACATCTGTCCTTATCCATCAGACTATTGATCCAACCTAGGCAGAGGGTAGCTTCTGTGTCACTAATGTGTGGATGTAATGTGAAATTGTAAACCACTGAACATTTATGACCCATGTTTCATTCACTTAAAATACTGTTTAGAAATTGATGTGTGCATATGCGTCATTTATACTTTTAATTTTTTTTATCAAGACTATAGCTACATTACATCATTCTTTGCAGTTGTAGTGACACTCTCCCTACTAGTTTATTGTATTTCAAGATATTTTAAAGAGAAAATCTATATTTAGCTGCCTCCCAAGTCGCTGCCGAAGTGGAGAGACGGTAAAAGAATAAGGCTCACACATCCAGCATCGGAGCCCTTCAACTGGATTATTTTGAATGCGATGCTCCGGGCAAGGCTTCAGGACAGGGGTCCATTACGTGAGCAACAGACGTCCCCCAAACGAATCTAAATTATACCTGAATTATAGTTTTAAAGTCAATCGCACAAATTCATTTAAAGATGTTTAGTAATTCCAGGTTTAGCTCAGAGATATCAAAAAGCTAGAGTAAAAAACTAGGTTACGATGTTAACAAAATCTCAAATATAATTTTGTTTAACATCTTGTACTGAGATGTATAGTCTAATCTAGTCATGTAGACTGAAAGTAAAACTGTGTTTCTCATTCTTACCTTACCACCATCGCACAGCTCTGAACTTTTGCCTAGTACTGAATATAAGTGAAACTGTGCCAGCCTTGAACTTTATCAGAACACGTGTACAGAAATCCTCCTAGATTTTCTCTTCATGCACACTACACTTCTGGATTAATTGGGCTCTTTTGACAAGCTCTCCCTCAAGGTTAGTATCTATATGGGACCCCCCACATCCTCCGATCACACAATACTCACACACACATAATCTAGTGGAATAGAGTGACTCCCAGCGGTGTTGATCAGACACATTTGTGCTTCCAGCGGGGGAGCGCCGAAGGACTATATAGCGTTTGATTTAACGGCCATCTTGGTCAGGGCACGAGTACCTCTGCACAGGCTCTCCCGCTGGTTCTTTGATGCCAGTCCCATGTGGAGGCCCTCCTGTGTGTCAGATGAGAGCAGGTTTCACCCAGCGCACTTGCTTCTTGTAATGACAAGTCACATTGATCCAGTGCACTTGTATTTGTTTGTACAGCTCCTGTCACTTTCAAAGGTAATTTTTACTATGGTTTGAAGTGAAGGAGGGATCCACACACAAGCGTTAGTGTGGCAAGTTGTTTGTCTAGAAGTATTTAAGAGTACTTCTAGACAATATGTACTTTAACACAATAATAACTACCGCATGGCGACATTGATAAAACACATTTGTATGACTACTACTAACATCCAACTAATCTCATTAATTGGCATAGCCTTGTGAATCATTACTAGGGCACAAGATCAAGACGAAAGACAAAAATAGCAGAAACATAATGGATAATTAATTGCATCTTATTAACATTAGCATGTCTATGGCATGTTCTAATTATTTTCATGTATTAGAAAGCACCAGTTATATAGGTCACAAAGGGCATGTATTATTGATCAAACAGAACAGAAAACTTGATTGTTTCATTTAATTACATTTGACTCTTGACTTTCTATGCAGCCAAAGTTGCAATTTCTTTGGAAGTGATATCTTTACATTTTAGTACAATTGTGATGAGCTAAATGCTGAATGTGGATCATTCAGTATTTAGCTCAATGTGACGAATACACCACATCCAGATCCACATTATTCCAAAATATTGAACTGCATCAACGTGCAAAATGGCCCCTTTAAAATGAGTCATTGCTCTTTTAGCGCAAGAACTTTCATCTGAACAACCAAGTGTATATTATAGACCTCAAATGATTTATTATTTTCACTAATATTAAAGCAATCAAGCTTTTGTTAGCTATAGTAAAAGAAAAATTCAAATCTGTCAACTGAACAAAATGTTGTAGGAGTGAAGATGTTTTGCTTCTTATCCAAGCTGCTTCTTCAGTTCTGAGTCCAATTCTGAGTCCAGAACTGAAAAAGCGGCACTCCCACCATTTGTCTTGTTGAAAGATTTGAATTTTACTTTTATTATGGATCATACCTGAACGACTGAGGGATTACACAGACTACTTTCGTTATTTGTTCACACAAAAGTATTCAGACACTTAGAAACCCAGTAGTTAAAGGGGTTGACCCTCTTGACCCTGTTTACTGTAGGCTATATATTGTTTCGACTAATACATTTTACATCAATATGCTTGCAATTTGCCAATTTTATTTGGGTTTGAGCTTAATTTTATTACTAGTTTTAACTACTTCTCTGCTATTGTCACAATTCACAACTTCTTCCTATAAACAAAGAAAGACTTAACATTTAATTTCCATCCAAAAAGTTTAGGGTGAACCGAAGAACTCAAGTTTATTTTGAAAGTGTTTGTTCTTCTCTCATTAAAGGATTAAAATGAAGAAAAGCAAGAGACGACATTAAAAATGCATTACCACAACATAGCCCTATTGTTGAGGCCTGCCTGCGATCATGGCTGAATTAATTAAAAACAGAATTGCGTGCATATCCGTGCGCTTGTGTGTGTGCTCACTTCAGAATTCATTTGTCATACTCGGCTGCCTCCTCCTGCATTGTCCCAAGCTCTTCTCAAAACATCAGGAGTTCTCAGGCTTGTCCCTTGAATAATAAATGGTAAGATGTAGTGACCAAGTGGACTGTGTCATGCCTAGAAATGTTCTGTTAAAACAAAACCATGTGTAAACCCACTTACCACAAACTCGGCTTGTTTCTTTTAGTCTAGTAAAACACCCCACGTTTCAAACTGTTTCAAATTTGAATTATTGTTCAAGCATTTAGATTTGTGTAAGTGTTTGCCAGTTTAACACCATAATGGTACTATTTTAGAGGTTTCAGAATATCATAAGTCTACTGCAGTGTTTTTATGCCGTTAAATAGAATAGCTTGTGCAAAATACTGTGGTTAGCTCACACATAATGGCCTACACTTAATGGGTCCTCATGAAACAAAGAGAAAAGTTTTGTACAGATCCCAGAAAACTCAACTTAAGTTACAAAATTATTAGCACTTCATAGACTTATGACAAGATGGTGCTGCTTTTGATTCTTGGACCATTAGGGAACTTGGGAACTTTATTAAATTTAGATATTCAACTCCATATTTTCCAATTTCTCCCGTCAACCATCATCCAACCGAGAAGGAAAAACTAAGGACTAAGGAGATTATTTCTTTTGAATGTTCGTCATGTTTCATTGTTTCATTGTTTCATTTCAATGTCGTGAAGCCCTGCAAAGTTATGTGTCTGCGATTTTGGGGTATTGTAAAAAAAAAAAAAAAAAAAAAACCAACCAACCCAGCTCGGATTTTCATGATCTGGGAGTTCACTAGTGATATGAGATTCATGAACGAGTGGCTCTTTTGAACGGCTCCTTACTGTGAATAGTTGGAACCGGATCTTTTTTTAAAAATAACTGTTTTTTTTCTTTTTAATTTGCATGCATTTTTATACTGATTAACAAAGAATCAACACAAGAATGAGCCCAGAAGCAGAGCAGGCAACACGAGCGAGAGCTTTGTGCATAAAAAAACATATTTGGGATTATAATATCAGTTAGTTTTATTATTGTTTTGTTGTTGTGCAAGATTTTTATCTGGATTTTCATAATTTGAAAAAGTAAACACACTCCCACTCTGTTTCAAATAAATTTTTGCCTTGGTCATTTCTTTCTGTCATTAGTTTGTAGATGAAATGAGTTCTCACACTGACTCCTGTCATAGAAAAGAGCCAGAATAGATCCAAAAGCTTTGTCTTGTCACTAGTTTTCACCATATGTACAGATCTCACTAGCTATGGGATTGAAAATGGGTCAAATGCAAATATACCAAAACCACCCCAAGTGTCATCCACCCTGTATTAAGTAAAAAAAATACCAATCACATACACTTGAAATAAGCTCATATTTAATTGTAACATGATCCATTGTCATAGCACACACACTGTCATGTTTCATTATAATGCAAACATTTTATTTTCACTTCATATTCACTTGACACTCTAGTAAGTACTTAAAATTCCAAGCACATGCAGTACCAGAGAGTGACAGGATATACAGGACAAAGCCTAAATGAAACCCGGTAAATGTCTTTGAGCTCTGGGGATTTGGTGCTTGTGCGGAGTGGTGGCCCTAGCTCTTCTGGCCCTCGTCCCCGTAAGTTTTACATTGCATTTCCACTCCTCTGCACTTGTATTACTTTATTTAAGTGAACAGAGCCCGACATGATTCTTTTCTCTTATTTAAAGCAGCCCCAGGCCACACTTTGCTCCGTGTCTGCCGTACAGCTCCAGAACTGCACTCCGGGCTTGAAGCAGTCATCCATGGAATATCATTTAGCTGTTTTCTGATTGAAGAGGTGTTTTAAAGAACAACTTTTGTGCAGAAGTGGCTCAGACTGAAGTGTAAACTTGAGTAATGAAAAAGTTAAACACACACTTGACGCAATAGTACACAAACGTCAAAACAAAAACAGGCCTTCAATAGCACCTTCTGCTGCCTCTTATGGTCTGTATAGGGATGTAACCATATCCTAATTTCACGGGACATTATTTACCACAAATTATAGATCTACTGTTTTTACTTTTGAAATGCTTTGATAAGATAAGCTTAAGATTGAAGAACAACAGTTGTTTCTTCATGTTGTCTGCACTCAACTAGAGCAAAGTATCAAGGTTTACATCAGGGGTGTCCAAATGTGGCCCTTAGACCAAGTTTTATTAGCCCTCAGGCCTCCTGCTGAACTGGCCCAATTGATCATAAACAGTACTTTTAACAGCAAATTAAACTATTTCTACCACAATATCCCCAAACACCACACTGCATTGTGATACAGACCTAAAATGATTAATACACAGCGGCTCTGTCAAAGCTGTGTTTATAGCACCGCACTGCATTGATCACCGGTCTGTGGCCCTCCGCTTTGAATATGTTTTGAGATGTGGCCCTCGATTAAAAAAAAGTTTAGACATCCCTGGTTTACATAGTTCCCTATAGTTCCCCCTTTACCTGCAGCTGCAAAAACCAATGCATCTGCAAATGAGCTGGAGATTTGTTATATTGTTACAGCCCATGATATTATTGTTGATAGTACAATTATTTATTATATTGGAAATTTGTGATGTCTAGATTTTAAAGAATTACTGTAATTGTGTAGGAAGTGATTGCAGACCAGGTAGACAATTGAAAGAGGTTTTTATCTGGTCAGATGAGTGAAGTTACAGACAACAGGCACATGTGTGACATTACAAAGGGGCGTTCCCTGCACTTTTACATACTGTCCATACAAGCGTACAAGATCATGAATGGAGATACCTTTAACTGTTTACAGGAAGGCAGAATATGTCACTGAAAATTGAGTACAATGAACAGGTATAGGAATAGCTGAAGCTTGTAACTGAAGTAGTTAGTTCCAGTGAAGACATCTTAAAAATAAGTATGCGTATCATTCTTCCTGAGAAACAAGTTCATCTGCATGTCTGTAACACACAGTATTCAACACAAGGACTAAGATTAAGAGGAAAGAGATTAAACAGAAATCATGCTTTCAGTTACTTTGGAAAGGCACGTATAAATTAGTCACTATTAAATTTCCAAATAATCTTCACTGAATGCTTGTTATACAGTCTTCAGGTCATAGATAAGCACCTGCAATAGTTAGTACGTCTGCAAATAATGGCCAGATTATATAATGAATATAGCACAGTTGGGCAGTACCTTGAGAGTTACTAGTATTGATTTTCAAGGTCTTAATCTCAACATTGCAGAAGTTTTTGTTTAGGCCATTTGCTTCTTAGACTTTCTGACGAGATCGCTCTGGGATCTTGTTACTAATGGGAAATCGATATAAGTTACATGCTAACAACTTTACCAATACAAATACATTATTATTGACTTTCAAATGCAGTTGTGTGAGGACTGTGTGCAGCGACACAAAGGAGCAGAGGAGAAAAGTGCAGATAAATCAGAGCTGGAGTTATGGATTAAAGGAGACAGAGGCTGGGCTCTTTGGGGTTTGGAGAGCGGGAAGGACACAGCACACAGCAGCGTCCTTCAACAAGGCCACACACAAGTGATTTCAAACTACAAACAACTCAAAGATCTTTCCAGATGAGATATAACTATTGCAATCAAATAAAAATAGTAGTTTGAATTGGGACAATTATCAAATCATAAAGGCTCTAGTTATTGTGATATAGAATGTCCTCAGTGTTGTAACTATGTTGTACCTATAGTTTGGGCCTTGGCAAAGAGGGGGATCTTTTCTTAGATTAGTTTATATTCAGTCTTAACTAAAATGTTAACGCTCCTGTAGTTGTTGGTTATGTGCACTCTTAACAGAATCCTACACACAAATCAAATCATAATTTTTTTTACAAAACATTTTAGATTTCTATTACAAGGTTGGGCTTAGTTTTTTGGCACGTTTGAGTGCCACGTGTGTTTTTACTTTTACTTTTAAACAACCCACATTAGACTATTTTCTGATCCATGTTATAATGTTTCCTCATCACAAACATACCTGGAGTTGTGTTTTGTTTCATTCATTCATGTTTAACACACAAACCCTGCATATTTAGGCTGAGTTGTTCTCTCAAACTGAAAACACTCTGTTCCACCTTGTGATGTCATGTGGTAATACAGGAAGTGCTCCACTGTATTTTTAAACTCCTCAGACCTTCAATAGAATCATTTGGATAATTTCAGCTCTGGAATTGCCATTTGCTACTAAACAAAAAGTAAAAGGTAGCTGTTGACTTAAACAACGCTTCATGACATCTCAAGGTGGAACAGAGCATTTTGAGCATTAGAGATGCAGACAGACTGTTAGTCAAACATGTGTGAATGAAATAAAACCACTCCAGGCACGTTTTTAGGAGATAACAGCATTATAACATGGTTTAAAGCTCACAAGACTTGGTTTTGTGTAATATTGAACAAGATGCATTGGCCTCATTTCCAGGCACGCCACCCACGCATTGGTATCAATACATGGACGACAACTGGACAAAAATCATAATCTGGAACAAATTGGCCTTCTTAGATTTTGCAATAACTATAGGAAAGGACCAGCGATTCCAGGTACAAGTCTTCAAGAAACGCTCACACACTGACCAATACCTGCTGTTTGATTCGCATCATCCACTGCAGCACAAATTCGCATCATCCACTGCTGAAGCACAAACTCTGAGAACACTTTATCCGTATCCACTACAACACAGAGCTCAAGTAGTGGAATCCTAAAAACATTTCTTACACAGCGGGTGTGGAAAAAGAATTTTGAAGGAAATTCCAGTCTTTCCTACAAACACTTTAAAACAGAAAATGTTTCACCCAAAGGACAAAACCCCGAGTCTCAAACAACGCAATGTTGTCTACTTCATTCAGTGTAGTGAAGAATGCGGTGAGTGTTACATTGGAGAAACTAAACAGTCACTCCATCAGAGAATGTACCAACACCGCCACGAGAGCTCCTCTGGACCCCAGTCTGCCGTACATCTCAAAGCTACTAACCACTCCTTTGAAGATAGTAGGGTACAGATATTAGCCAAAGAAAGCAATTTTTATTAAGAAAAACAATCCTTCATTGAACAGGAATGGGGGCCTCAGACACCATCTATCCCCTATTTATTATCCCATCCTCAGACTCAAAGCAAAACAAGGAAAACAATAGGACTAAGTTAGACTCGAGCACAGTGCACACTTAGGGTAGCACAACAGACCTAGCCTACAAACTGAAACTAAACAATAGAGTTTGAGAGTGTTTTTAGTTTCAGTGTAGTTAGCTCCTCCCTTCAGATAACTATAAGGAACTATAAGGACCAGAATGGAAGAAGCGGCTTGGATAAGCAGTGAAATATCTTCCCTCCTACAACATTTTGTCCAGTTGACAGATTTTATATTTTTCTTTTGCTATGTAATATTGGACTATTTAAGTTTCTCTCATGCTACTTTGGCCTCAGGTAAAAACGTATGCGATTTATCATGTGTAACGTTCTTGTTTAATATAATCCCAGTACTTACTTTCAGCCATAAACTTTGGGATAGCCCTTAGTCTTTTTCCTTCTCTTGGTTTTATGAAGATCAGCGCTTCTACTCAGAATCCTTAGTTTATTGAACGCGCAAATGACTATTCATGAATTTCATGACATTTTCCCGGGTTATATGGACACCATTTTGAGAACTTACGACCAATTGAAATACATTTTTCTTTTTAATTGCTATGGAAACAACTGTAATGTTTTATCATTCTGAATCCCATGAATAAACTTTGGCTTTCTCTCAAATTACAATCGAACACTTTTTTTTGTGTTTTTTTTTTTTTAAACATCTGTCAACTTGCATTTTAGCTATTCTTCATTCGTCAGTCCTAAAACAAGATACAGTGAAATGAAAAGAAACGAACTCTATTTTGCGTGTTGCTGATAAGAAAGTCTGTTTGCAGATATTAGGGCCATGTTGCGCTGTCAGATTGATTTATTAGCCCTGTTATATTTGTAGAAAAAACCTCATTGTAGAATCCCACAGCGGAGTCCTTTTTCCCCGGAGAACTCCCCATCTGAGCCGAGGGAGCTGACTCAGCCCCTCTCTACAACCGTCTTTCCCTTTGTCTTTTTCATTATTCATTATAGCGTCAACCCACTGGAAAAATGATGGATCAGAAAAGGGCACGAGCAAGGAGAAAGAGAAATAAGATAATGTGGTGATATTAAAATACAAAGGCGCTGTCAAAAAGAGTGAGATAAGTCTTGTGGATGGATTAGACAGAGGAGGAACGTATTCGTGGAAATGCATGGAGATATGACTTGGCTTGGACAGCTTTTGAAGACCAGAAGCAGGGATGAAAGAAGCCATCTCTGATACCGACCAGAGGAGAGGAAGCGAAAATGTGCCTGGCATTTGATAATCCTCATTTATATCCCAAGTAAGGCGCTTTCAACCTGTTATAGACTTATCGACAGGCTGTCTCGTGGTCTTAAACCTGCTTAAACACAGGGCTTTGGGCAGCGTGGATGTTCACTCGACCCAAGTTCATGCCCTGACAAAACAAGTCGACTATAAAGAGCCAGTTCTGGTGCACTTTTCTGGAGCACGATTATGGGCTTTGCAGGTTTAAAGGGGTTTTTGGCCTTTGGATCAAGTTGTAATATTTTAAGCCATTCATATGCCATAGGAAAACACTGATGCTGAAATTGAAAAGCAGCAGTGTAATGTAATTTTGAATATCTTGCTGTAAACCTGCATATTTTGGTTCCAAACAACCCTAACCCACAAAATATAGGGTATTTGGTCTTCGGGTCTTATATTCTTGCAATAAGGCCAGATCTGGTTAGTACTTGAATGGGAGTTCGCTGACAGTACCAAGTGCCACATAGCCTAGCATGAATGTGGTGTATGCATGGTGGTTATTGAAGAGGCCGATGGCGCAGATTGGCAGGCTTGCTTATGTCAGTCTGCCCCATGCCAGCTGTAGCTACCAATCACGAGTATGGAGTGATTGAAAATTGCACTGTAAATCACTTTAGGCGTTTTGAAAAGCTCTATATATAAATCCATTGCATTATTATTATTATTGTTAGCCATCTTTCAGTTGCAGAATGCTTTGGGCATATTTCATGTAATGTTCAGTTTAACCTTATAAATTGAAACATAATAAAGATGCTAAAATATATTTGAAAGAAAAATCCGGTTGAGGTCAGTTATTTTCATTCAAATGTGTTGTGCAATGTATATTTTATGAGTCTACACAAACTGTTTATGGTGTGCTTGATCTTTTTTTTTTTTTTTTTTTTTTTTTTTTTTTGCGTAGAAATATCAACCAACATCACCAAAAGCTGATGGATGTTAGATACTGTGTTACAACAAGTCAGACCTAGCCATAATAGTCACATGACCAGGCAATCCTTAAAAAAAAGTCTATATTTGGAAGCATCAAATCAAATTCTCCAATATTTCTCAGTTGGGAAAGTTGGGTGTTGTGATTGACAGTTACATTTCCATAGCGCAGAGCATCATTAGCGCCGTGACTCTGTAAAGAAACGCTTATAACAAAGTGAGGCAACCGATATGCAACTTTTTTGTCAGAGGTGAGCATGTGGAGTGACGGATAATGGCCCATTTCTATCTCAAGAGAGCTTAACATGCTCTACCTTCATTTAAAATAATGAATTCCTCTTACTGTTGATAGAATTTGGGGGAGGGGGATGCCAGCTTCAGACAGCGTGGAAAATGTATAGCCCTGAAAACAAATGAATGGAATTAGACTGCCAGGGTCCATGCATTTTGTCAAGTAAAAGTAAAGCCAACTCTATCTGTTCCAACACAAGACAGAAAATTAATGAGTTTGCAGTTGTTCTTTGAGGAGGCAGAGTCGGGGCTGCTTTTGTTTGCATGTTTACCGAAAAGACTAGATATCAGCTTGACGTGCAGATAAAAACACAGTGGCACATAATTTGCAGAGTTTGGGAAGGCTTTAGATTGGTTGGAAGAGAAGTAATGGATTCAAAAACAAAAGTATTTAGTCTTGTCAGCTAAGAAATGCACAGTCCATTGGAGTCACTATCCAATTGGTTCATGGACTTGATATCATAATCTCACATTATTTGGCAGAAATAACCAAACAGGAAATCCATGTATATTGAGACTTGTCTTTTGTGTGTGTGTTGTGCGTGTGTTTGTCTGTGTGTGCATGTGTGTTAGGGATGCATTCACTCTGGTTTGGTCCTGGTTTGAGGCCAGTTTACTCCCATTGTAAACTTGGTTCAGTCCAGTTCTCGTCCTGGTCTAGTTGCAGGTTTGGTCGCAGTGGAGTCCTAGTATGATATGTGTGTTTTTGACAGTTACAAGTCAAATTCTTCCAAAGAATCATCACTTTTAAAAGTGTACCATGTGTTTTGACACTTGTTGAGATATTGTTGCCTGAAATATTTCACAATATGGTATTAAACCTATTGATCTTGCATTTATGTCATTACAGGTGTTTTAACCTTTATGACCTGCCATAGAACAAGTCCGCCTAAGCATTATTTTACATTTTTGCATGTTATAGTGTCCTTTTTAGGACTACTAAGTTATGTTGTACAGTTATTACACTTCAAATTCTATCGTCCATCAATACTTTACCAATAACAACATATTTCATATTTAAAATGACTCATATTAATTTGCAGAAAAAAAAAATCTTGAAAATGTGTTACTGTGAGCATGCCTCTCCGGAGAGCGGACCCTGTAACTTGGCCTGGTGGTGTCACCAGGCCAAGTGGTGTCACCAGGCCAAGTTACATTTATCATTCTCCATGGAGAATGATAAATGGTCACATATTTATTTAGCACTTTTCCACCTTCAGTGCACTCCAAGCATCAAGGAACCACTCACCCATTTATATACCAGTATTTATCTGTCGAAGCTGGAATTGCACCACCAACCTGTGGGTCAGTGGATCTGACTGCTTTACCAATGATGTTTACATCAAGAGTGGGATTTGAACCGCCAACCTTTGGACCAGTACACAAACTCTCTAACAACTGAGCTACCATCACCCCCGTTTAATAGACAAACTCTGTGAAACATTTCAAGCAAAGCGGTAACATCGCCATGGGAGCAAGTAGGTGGTGGACCATATATGAGAAAAAGTCAACATGAAAATAAATAAACAATGAAAATAAACTTTCTCTATTCCATGCGGTTAGAACTTTGATAAGCCTAAGAAAACTGTTTAGTGGAGACCAATTTTCTATGCAACGCTTTCCCCCCTCATTAATCAGAATAGCATCATTTGCATATGCATGAGAGAAGACATTGTACCTGTTCGCTGATTAGGCATTAATAAGTGAACAATTAAAAGGCAATTGGCTTGAATCACCGAGATGTGTGTTCACGTTGCATTTGCTGACATTTTGGTTAGGGTTAAAATCTAGTACTTTCCTCATGATGTGATTTATGCACTAGCTGGAGGTGGTCCAAATAAAATGAAACTGGAGGGAGGCTTAGTTGAGGAATACAAATGTTCGCACCAGCGGCATTCAACTTAAACAGTAACCCCAGGGATAGGCCAGGGATTTGCACACTGGAAATCATAATAGGATTCAGACCTCAACCGGCATCTCCAGAGATAGAAATGTTACTTTAGTCAAGCAGCGATATGCATATTTTTTATTCCAATGAAAATAATCTATGCCGAAAATCCCACAGAATGTTGTAGGGATGAGTCTATCTGCCTGTAACACACTCCAACCAAAGAAAATTGATTTGTTTTAAATTGTAAAATAAATGGGATACATTAGTGGTGGTAAATACTTTTTGGTCCAGTAAATTTCTACAGCTTCTAGGGCAAAAATTGTATTTTCCTTGGTTTGATCTGTTTTCAAGGGAATGGTTTGCAAATCACTACAGCAAAAACAAATGTTTTTAATATGTCAGTAAATTATCTTTTTTTTTTTTAAACACATGATGACCCAACAGCCTATATATAGTCTTATAGTAAAACTGACCTGGCAGTATGAATGAATTCATATCATCATACAGTTTTGCTTCATGTGATATTTTTATTTCATCTTCTATCTATCTGAATATTATTGAAGGTAACATCTTTTTTTGGGAATCCTTGGCTTTTGTTTTCATTCAAGTGGAAATTTGACGATTTTAAGGAGGTTTCTTCTCTTAGTGTGTCACTTGATCTGTGTGCCTTTTGTATTCTTCTATTTAAAAAACACATTAGTGTGAAGAGGGTCAAATTCACACATTTCTGAATTTGGTTCTTTTCACGCCAACAAGCTCTGAGCCAAACTTCAGGCTTGTGTAAAAGATTGATGTAATTTCAACAATGTAATGTTTGTGCAATTTATCTTTTAAAATTGTATCTTAAAATACAATTTGTAACGTTTTTGACTTGCTTGTCTCAATGTAGATGTTATTTGCTTTGCCTAGTATGCTCCACAGTATGGCATTAAAACTATTGTGTATTTATTACAGGTGTTTTATTGTCATAAAATGCTTTAGAAAACTATGCATTCTTACTTTGAGCAGGCTTGCCTCTCCACAGATATGTCGTCTCCAGCTTGTCTCCATAGAGATAGATACACTTAATGTGATACTGTGTGGACGATTCCAGGTAAATCAATAACATCACATGAAGACAAGCAGGTGTCTGGCTCTCCATAGCAACATAGTATACCTTGTGAATGCAAAAAATAATAAAAAAAAAAGTCTTCTTGCAGTCAAAAATTAAATAAATAAATATATAGGGTCACCATTTTATGTTTTCAATGTTGGCAATCACAAAATGTCACACCATTTTGATAAACATTTCCATCTGTGTCCTGAGACTTCTCTCTATATACCATTTTCACACTAACCTAACAGCAAAGAGGAAACCGTGTCCCTCTTTTGTGAGCAGTAACTGTTGTGGGAGCATTTTTCCCAGGCCTCCACAACTGTTAATGAGCTGTGCCTCCACAAGGTCGCGCTGTCCCAGGATGTCTGAGCTGGCCTGTACCCCGCGGTCCCCCAGAACGCCTAATCTCGTCAGAACACGCCCCAAATGCCTGTCTGCTGTAATCAATGTTTGGCTGCGACGCTTGCTACGACTTGTAACACTCAATTTGACCCATCAGCGTTGCCATCGGTAACATGGGGGAGCAGGGGTATTTGGCTGTGTGGTTAATAGCGTTGGCGTGGGGGTCCAGAGAACATCTGGTTGTCTTGAGCAGAGGTTAGGTCATGTTGACTGTTGAGAGCTTTTATTGGTTGGTACATGTTTCGCCTGGTTCTGTCCATCGTCATCTGCAGTCTTAAAGACGTTTTATTTCTCAGGATCTAAGTGAGTGATTGCAGTAATGGTGGTGTGGTTTTCCTAATGTGTTCATATGATGTGAACTGATGAGGCCTGTCAGCGGTTAGCGCACAATGCTAATCTCATCTCCATGGCATTTGAGTTTATCACTAGAGGAATACAAGATTACCAATTAGCTAGCTACATAAAATTACCAGACTGGAATGGCGAAGTCTCATGTGCGAGGATAAATGTATTATAATGTATTGTGTTCTAATGATCTTAATACAGATAAATATTGACAGATCAAGAAAAGACACATTAAGGGACTTTTGAATAATATCTTCCTCACTTATCTCTATAATTATGGCATGGTTTGTGTCTTACTGCGTTCTTATGTGAGCTGGTGAGGCCTGTCAAGAGTTGGTTCACCACTTGAATTGAATATGACATTATAGCTAGCAAAACAACCCAGGTATTGGCAACTAGGTACAGCTACTTTGTGCATTCTGGGTCACCTCATTTTTGTCCCAAATACGTTATGCCAAACAACGGCCAACTTGCCTTGGGGCAAGGTTAGTGCATGCTTATTTTGATGATAGTTTGTTTCTTAAATGGGTTTAACGTTAGGGTTAAGTTTTTCTGGTTAGGTTTAGGAACAGCTATTGTAGTTAAATGGTTTGCTCCAGACGACGAAATTTAATTACCGTAATTTCACAGCCATTGGGCGCACCAGATTATAAGCGCAGCTTCAGTTATGGGTGCTTTTTTGTGCTTTTTCTGCATTTAACACATACAAAAGTCGCATCGTTAGCCCAAGCATCCACAATCCATTCACAAATCATGGCGTACCTCGCCCGGCGCGGCCGTCTGTCATCCATCGCTCCCACGATGTTCGCAACTTTTAACCGCGCCTTATAGCCGTGAAATTACGGTACTTCAATCCACTGAAAATTGGGGAACCAGAATAAGGATTAAAAAACAATACAAAACCAGCTTTTTATTTTATACTATTAGAGCTATTTCATATGGACTTCGGAACTTTTATTTTGAAATTCTTTTTTATTCTGGGCCCAAGTCACTGGGAGAGTGGGAGAGAAACTGACCCAGGGCCAAATGTACTGACACCTGGTTTATATGTTTGTAAATCTGATTGTGACGACATCAGTGCCTCACCAGCTATGAACCTCACCGCACGTCACTGAGTACCAGTAACCTCATTGATTTTACTCTGTGTGGAAGTGCCAAAGACTAAAGAAGTGGACTAAATGAGTGCGATGTCACCCATAGCGTTCGGCTCCAGTCAAATGAAGGTTATTGAGGCTAGAAGTTATAGGGGCAAATTTTAGCCAAGTTTCATATTTTGAATTCTGTCCGTGAGTATCATAGCAACCAAAGAGCCAATCCAGAGCCAGGCTGTTGAAGGTAAAGCCCTTTCCTGGCCTGCACCACTAGTTAGCTGCATTGTCAATCAAACCTGGAGGAGTGATCTTGGTGGACAGAAGGCAGTTGAATTTTCATATCTTGATTTATGGATAGAATAGCAAAAAAAAATAAATAAATGGATCATGCAGAGCGGGTTAATATGAACATTTTAAGACCAAATGACGTGTCTGACAGCAGCAGTTACGGGGAGAGGGGAGACAGTCGATGGGGCCAGTCTGTTGTGTCCATTTATATAAATACAGTCTATAGATAGTGCCTACTCATTTAAATCCTTTAATCCTTTTAATCCTTGAGAACTTAAAATTTTGTAACTTTTTTTTACCTTTAATACCACTTGAATAGTTCAGATGAAGATTTCTCAGTATGTTATGAATTCTTTTAAAAATACACTGTAATTAATCCAGTGGCGAATCATATACAAAAATTCCTTAATGCAGTGTTGTCAGTGAAGGTTGTTGTTTTTATTGATATTCAAGACTTATTCCTCAATCATGACATCTGCAGCAGTGGGACTGTGACTCACCAGTTTTAACAGTGATATGCTTTCGCTCTTAATGTGTTCTCATGACTTGAACTGATGAGACCTGCCAACAGTTAGTGCACTATGCTAATCTCATCATGCCACTGCTACTTGCAGCCCTAGCATCTGCAGTCGCTCAGCCGCTAGTTCCTGCTCTAATTTATGAACTACCCTATCCATGCATCTCACCTAAACGCATTAGTGTCATATGGTTTTGATAAAGACAGGCAGCTTCCCACTTGATTAGGACTTGCCTGGGCTTAGCTGTGTGCCGCCTGCTAAGGTCTGGCACATGTAATGATAGTAGTGAGGAAGGATATGACTGCTATATGACCTGCCATAAAGACATAGGCAGTCAACTATGTGAGAGCATAGGGTGTATTCAAATACCACAGTGAAATGTCAAATTTTACCACCTTGACCTTCTATGCTATTGTTATTTTATAGTAATGTAGTCTTGTTAGCTCCGTTTGTATGTTCATGGTTGACCGCACTGTTTTTACACATTTTAAACATCATATACAAGATAAACCAAGGACATTGTAGTAGTAACAGTCAGAGAATTGCTTTTTTCACACACGCTAGAATTTATTTTCACATTCATTCCACAATGGTACTGTTAGACGCGGCGCAAACAACAACTGGAGTATTAAACCACACACAAACTGAAACGGCTTCTATGAGTAAAAAAAGAATAAAACATTTTTTATCTGTGTGATGACAAATTCAGCAATGCTTTTTCCTCACATATTCATTCATCATCCAGCAAGTCTGAGTTTTCAACACATGGTAGTTTAATCTGAAATGTCTGGGGATTATACATAACTCTACAATGCATTGCACACTCTTTTGGCTGACAGGCCCAGACTAGTGATGGGACTTTAGGCTCTTTTACGGAATCTGAATATTTTGGATCTGTTTATTTCAAAGAGTTTTTTAACAGACTGGCTCTTTTACTATTTATTTATATGACAGAAGCCAATGTGAGAACTCATTTAACTACAAACTAACCACAGAGAGAAACGACCAAGCCTCAGATGTGTTTAAAATGGTTCAAACTGAGAGTGAGAGAGCGTTTACCCTATCAAATTATGCAAAATCTAAATAAAAGTCGCACTACGATAATAATTTTAATGTTAAACATGTTAATATGATGCCAAATATGTTTTTTGTACTCGAAGCTCTCACTCGTGTCGTCTGCTCTGCTTCTCTGCTGATTCTTGGGTCAGTTCAGCGTTAATTAGTTTAAAAATCCATTACAAATTAGAAAGAAATAGGTTTGATTCTTTTAAAAAATGAGAGCCAACCGTTCACATTAAGGAACCGTTCAGAAGAGGTCGACTTGTTCATGTTCAACTCGTTCAACTTGCATTTTTCATGAGTTATTAATCCAACTTAAAATTGTTGTGCGTTTGTGTACTCTGCAATATGATGACATAAAATCAAGCCAAAATTTAGAGATATCGTTACATGTGTGCTTTTATGTCTATGCAAAAACATTAACACTCTTCTCCTTTTGGTCAGCCTCTATGATGCTCTGAGTGAGTAATAGGCAGATTTTACCAGAGTGAGTTGTAAACATACGACTGACACATCTTTAGCTTGAATTACTTCTCAAATCTGCAAGAATTGTGATTAAAAAAAAAAGAAACAATTTTAATATGCTCTTAAAAAAAAAAAAAAAAAAAAAAAAAAAAAAAAAAAAAGGCAATATGACAAAAACAATTTCACCCAATTCTGCATGACTGTGTTCCTTCTAAAGAGCTGATATTCGTGTAATGTATGTGGACACAGCATGTACTTTGCATTCTCCTTAGTCGTCCTTACTACGCATAGTGACTGTACATTTGTCAGGGCTCCCTCGGGGCTCTCCTCCTGCCTGTATTTTCTGTGAAGCTGATGCATGTAACTGGATCATTCTCGTCTACATTGGCCAGAACTGAAGTGTCCAGTGTTGCAAATTCAGTGCCCCCTGGCTGTAAAAAGTCCATACCCTCACTGAATACATGATACATACTCTGCTTCAGCAAAGTCTGCAGTTTCACCTCCCATTTTAATAGCATTGCACGAAAGTGGGTTCATGTGACATCCAAGCATTTTAGGATATAGTTTAAAGGTGATATTAGACACAAAATGGATTCTTGTGATGTATCAAAAACATACCCAGAGTTGTGTTTTGTGTCATTCACAAATATTTTCGTTATCCTCGTTTATTAGTCTGTCTTCGTCTCTAAAACTCTGCTATGTTCTACATTGTGATGTCATGAAGTGGCACTTTTCAACAACAGGTACAAATCTGCAAGGTTTGTGTGTTAAACATGTGTGAATGAAGCAAAACAAAACTCTAGGTATGTTTTGGTGAGGAAACAACCTTTATAACAAAGATCAGAAAATAGTTCTAATATAGGCCCTTAAAAATGACCTGAAGGACAGAAAAGAATCTGATGTTTCATGTTTTGTTTTGCTTAAATTATTACCTGGTCCGTGAGAGAGTACTTGTGGTAAATATTTGTCATAGCTTTACATCAGTCAAATGGCACTTTGTGGAAAAAGGTTGAGAAGAAGTACAAAACTACAGTGTTCTAAAACAGAATACCTCCAAACCTCCATCCAAATATGCAGACAATTTTCATGCAAAGAATGAACATTCTTACATATAAACATTGATTTAACAAAATAAAGGTGTTGTTATCTTAATCTCTTTTTGTCAGTTCATAACCTAGTAATTTAGTAAGTTTTGGCCCTTGTTAATATTAGTTAATCTGTCTAATCTGTCATACTTAAACAAATGTGTAATTATTCTTCAGAAAATTGTGCTATTATTCAATCTCAAAGATGCAATTGTTGGCATTCGAGAGGACTTAAAACTGTGAGATTAATTTGGCAAATTTGTTCAGTCAGCCTCTAAAAAAATGATAGGATTAGATTTGTGCATCTAAGTTTGTATATTTAATTCAAAAACAGCATTTTTTTTATTGTGCATTATATTTGTTATATGCACTATACCTCCATCTGAAATTCAACATATAAAAAATCATGTAAAACTCGGGCGATTGATTTGACAGCCAAACTTGTCTAATTTCTGCTGTGGAGGAACAGAGGCTCTATCAGAGGCAGGTGGGTGCATGAGCGTGTGTGAGACGTGGGGACGGGTCTGACATGTTTCTGATTTGAATGTGTCACCTGTCACTTCACTGCCAATACCTGTGTAGGCTGAGGCAGGTCTGAAGGCTGGGAATATAATCTCACCTACATAAAGAGAACAGGGCATAGCAATAGATCTGTAATGTTAAGTGCATATTATTACAGCATTTATAAAGTAACATTGACTGACAACCATTCATGGATATAAAAAAAGAAAAAACAGGTCACATTTTACAGCTCAGGTAATGGCTGGTAAGTGGGGTGAAGAGGGATAAATACATCTTGCAGCCCCATGTAGAGTCCCACTCCTGCTTTTATTGCTTTGTCTGGAATTTTCCACAGTATAGCATTAAACTTATTTACTCCTTTGCAGGCACATTGGGCGTACCATCAGGTAAAGTTACAGTTTAGATCTGTGGAGAGATGACAGTAAGAATGCATGTTTTTTTCTGGTATTTTTGAAGTAATAAAGACACCAGTTGAATAAATGCAAGAGCGATAAATTTAAAGTCTTAATGTAATCCTGTGGAAAGTCCAGGCATATAACATCACCACTAAAAAAGTTGCATAGTGCATTTTTAATTTCCTATATTCATATACCTTTCACATGAATGAAAGTACAATGATAAATGTGCATTTGTTTCCATGGGTAATTACATCATCAACACAGAAAATTCTGTCCAAAACACGACGACAATTTTCATTCAAGAAATATTTTTTAAGTCTGACATAAAACATTGACATTAGCAAAATAAGTAGTTAGCTTATTCTCTTTTTGTCAAATAGTAATTTAGTACATTTTGG
Organism: Periophthalmus modestus; assembly: GCA_019594935.1. NCBI lineage: Eukaryota > Metazoa > Chordata > Actinopteri > Gobiiformes > Gobiidae > Periophthalmus > Periophthalmus modestus. The sequence continues at coordinate 9,729,627 of JAIEZT010000068.1, forward strand.
CCCTTGTTAACATTATAGCTGCTAACAGAATTACCTTTACATACGTCAAATCTGCTGCCCATGTCCAACCAGGAAGTAAAATGATAAACTTCACCAGAATAAAAATAAATAAATGAATAAATAATTGAGAATATATGTGTGTGTGTGTGTGTGTGTGTGTGTGTGTGTGTGTGTGTGTGTGTGTGTGTGTGTGTGTGTGTGTGTGTGTGTGTGTGTGTGTGTGTGTGGTGTGTGTGTGTGTGTGTGTGTGTGTGTGTGTGTGTGTGTGTAATATTGAGATGTTTACTAGTGAAAGTACTCTAACCTGCCATACTTAAACTCTCAATAACACAGACACATTTGTTCACCTGCTTTATGAATACTATCTCAGAGTTATTACAGGATATCTACATGTCTTCACTGTCTGCATAAATAAACAACTGTGAAATGGGTATATTATTATATTAGTAGTTTCAGTCCTAGTCATGGCAAATGGTCAATGGTCCCATTTTTGTATAGCGATTTTCCACCTTCAATGCACTTTAAGCACTTTACATCAAGGCATCACTCACCCATTTCACACACACACACACACACACACACACACACACACACACACACACACACACACACACACACACACACACACACACACACACACACACATCCCAGTGTACACAGACACTGGGGTCCAGGTGGGTTAAGTGTCTTGGACAGAACTGCACTATTCATCAGTTGGAGCTGGAATTGCACCGCCAACCTGTGGGTCAGTGGATCTGTTCACTCAGTGCTGTTTTCATTCTAATTCTCACACTATCTGAAAATCGTTTTTTTGACTATTGTTTTTATGTCTTATTTTTATCCAATGTCAATCATTTAGATGATTACTTGAAGTCACTGACCAGCACTTGACTTTTTAATAGTTTAATGCATGATTTTGCTTGGACAAACAGTGCAGCTGGTTATTATTATCAAGTACAATTGTGCACTCAAATACATGACTTTAAATAGCCAGTGTTTCTTTACACCTTATTAGAGAAAACACATTACAATTCTAAATGATGTCTTTCACTGGAGGTACTTTTGGTAAGTTCAGTTCAGGACTTTACTGAAAAAAGGTTGATTTAGTTTATTTTGGTGTGGTACTTGTTAGTTTTCTGAAATTCATCGGACAGGCTTTGCTGCGGGTGAGGTGCATGATGAGTGAGGGCTGTGGAGCATGCTTAACAACAGTGGGTGTACGTGTTTAAACTGCTATTCCTCAATTTACCCAATTTAGGCCAATTAAAACCTCATATTTCAACTTACCACCAGCAGACCATTATCCACTTAATTACTTCCAAATTCACAAACACAGCCACGAAGAAAATTAGTTTGTTTACAAGCATAAAAACTAACATCTGAAAAACATTGGAACATGAGTGAAACATGCACAAGGTTAGTCCAGGCTCTGTTGACTATGTGTACTACTTTGTGAATAGCTGTCCTAATTTAGTCTGATGAAATGTACAAGCTGACACAATTTGTTGTTCCCAAACCGATTAGGTAGTGTTGAGAGTATAAAGGATGCAGTGCCACGTATTGGCAGCAGAAATCAATATTTTATAGCACAGAGTGAAGGGCAGGTCTGAGAACAGCAATGGGCAAAATAGAAAGGTTTATGAAAAGAAATAATAAAAAAAGAAATAATAACACAAAATTGCCTCCAGAAAGTGGAATAGTACTGTCAAGGCACTGGTTTCTTTCTATTTACTACTACTTCAGTGTAAATTGCAGTGGTAAAGATAGTAATTATTACCTTGTTCTTGTTTGTACTGTGTTGTGGTGACTGATAGTGGAAAACATCACCCAAAACATCAGCACTATATGTTGTACGACCTAACTGCCAGATTTGGGCCCCGGGTTTGTTATTTTGGTCAGTATCCTTCATTTCTAAAGGTTATCGGATCAATTTAAAACTGTGGCACCATTCTGGAGCCACACTGAAACCATTTGACTTTTGGCCAAACAGTGACCTTTCCCTAATTGGTTAATTTCAAATAAACTGTAAGCCCCCTCCCCAGCCTCACATCAAACCCCCACACAGTATACCGTTTACTGCTGGAGGGTAGAGCTGCTTACATGAAAAGCCACATTTGAGTGTTGCCTCCCCCACAGTGGTCACTGAGCCACTCTATCACTGGCCTCTGCCTCTGCTGTCCACACACAGGGTCACCAACACCCATTAGTTCTACTGTGGAGTGGAGCATTTAAGGTACTTCAGCATATGCAATGTTCTATACAGTCTATTTGTATTTAGTTTCTGGCTCTTAGCTAGATGTTTAAGTGTGACTTGTTGCCATGTTTCACTCTCCCACACAATGCTGTTATTCTGCTATAGAAATAATAGGAGTTTTCAGAGTTTCATGCTCAGTTGAAGTCTTGATGTCTTCTTCTAGGGAAAATGTGCAGCTATACGCCTTCAACATTATAACTGAAAAAAACAAATGTCAGCGCAACAATTCTAAAAGAGTTTCTGCCGAGTTCTTGGAAAGTGCGAACACACAAGTTTGGGATTATTTGCCATTGCCAGATAACAAACTTGACATGTAACTTTGAACTAGATGAGTACTGTCAAAATGGCACCTACTATAATGTGTTTTTTTTTTTTTTATGTTATTATATCAACACCAGCAACCAGAACAATTCTCCCTTGTTATAGTTTTTTTAGTTAAGTGTATAATTTGGAGATTGGAAGCATAAATTGTACTTAAATACAAACCATAGGCTGTATAAAAAAGTGGACTAAAGGAGTGTGACATCACCCTTAGTGTTCGGCCCCAGTCAAATGAAGCTAATTGAGGCTAGCCGTCATATAGGGGCAAATTTTGAGCAAAGTTCCATATTAGAAATCCCGACGACAAGTATCAGAGCAAACAAAAAGCCAATCCGGAGTGTGGCTTTTGACAGTAACGTTTCGCCTTGCTGGTGTGGCAGGGAGCAGACGCTGAGCAATGCTGTCACTCAAACCTGTTGCTAACAGTAGCGGCACCTGATTTGTCTCTTATTAATGTTCATATCTTGAGTTACAAACTAAAATACCAGAGTTGTGTAGAGTGGGTAAATGCGAACATTTTAATACCAAAGTGACGGGCCTGACCACAGCATTTATGGAAAGAGGGGTGACAGTTTTCCAATGTAAAGTGAATTGGACCCAGAACCGGAATCACTTCCTATTGTGATAGGAATGTGGCGGCTAGCAGGTTAGCTATGTCTATTTATATATGCAGTATATGATACAAGCCAATAAATATACAATAATTATGATTAACAATTAAAAATGCTTTGCAAAACATTTATTTTGTTAAATCAGTGTTTCATTTTGAACATGAACTGACTCTTAAACTTAAATGGACTTTTTGGTGTTGATAACATTGGTAGAAGTATTCCATTTTATAACTCCCTGCTACTTAGTAATTATTGCAAAAACATGAAAACCTGCACTTTAACCTATTTGAAATGCCCTGGTCCCACGGCAACATTTATAAATGCATTACCCACAATGCCTTGCTGTCTGTAGTGTGTTAAGTTGTGCTTAGCTGATGACGCCCCAGAGCTCCCTCCTCAGTGCGGTCAGTGTAAGTATAGTGCAGTAAAAATTGCTAGGTGCCTTCAAAGTCTCTCACCACTATTATTTCTCCTGCTGCCCTCCTTTTGCTCCCTAGAAGCTTTTTACCTGTTTCTCTCGTTGGACTCACAGGTCTGACTTCACTCTCTCAGTGATCTAATAAAGACCTATGAGTGCCTTCTCAAACAAGCATTATGGGAAGGACCAAATTTAAAAGGGGGAACGCATTTGGATGGTTCGTAAATTCAATATCACGGGTCATAAATCGTCAAGTTGTATATGTAAGTTGTGATGGCTGGTGGTTTCTTTAAACTGAATGGGTTTTAAAATATAGTATTAAAAATGGAATACAACTCGTCTCACTGCAAGAAGTTCACATTCATTTTCTGTTAGGTGGGCGCTCCCAAATGAGCTCCAGCTAGGTACTCCTAGTAGATCATATCGTAAGGTCCCCAAGTATTGAGTACAGTTGCTTTATGATTGTTATGCCCATGCTTGTAGAGCCACAAGAAAAGAAGTTGACAATAAAAATGGAAACTATGGGTTTCACTTTTCTTTTAAGCACAATTTTGAGGACTTTTACAACTCATATTGAATGGTTAATCGCCATGGCAATCTGTCACCACTCTAAAAGCCACTGAGTATGTTTTTTTTGGCTTGCTGCTCTTTTTACTTTAAAGTAAACATTGGTTTGAAATTACTTTTTTTATGAGTAGATGCTGAAAATAAATTATTTGTTTTGAAAGTTTTCAAATTTTGATTCAAATTATCTTCCCAAAGTGCAAAAAAATAAGAAGCGTCTCTACGTGTCTTATTCAATATCAGTAGTGTTTTTTGCCTCACAAGACTTAATGTAGCTACAACCTTGAATGCTTTTGTTAAGCCTCTTCAGAACTGTATGCTAACCCACATGGCCATATTTCACTGTATTACACCATGTCGGTAGAGCTCAAAGACATGCCTCCCTGAGAGTGCTGTGTACACTACATGTTTCCTCTCATCTCTCCACTTCCAACCTGACAAATCTCCCAATGCTACTTGCCAAGTTACCTGGCCTTTCATTCCTCACTTCAAACATGGCATCTTCTCCTTCTTCCCTCTTTCTCCCTCTGTTTTAATTGTGCTCGCAGCTTTCATTGCAAGTTTGCAGGGAACATGAGCTGTGCTGTGACACTAATTAGACTGTAAAAATGTTAAAAGCAACATTGTCTGGGTGTTGTCGAGAAAGTTGAAGCTCATAGGGGGACTGTGTAGTGCATATTGGATGTAATATATTGAATTGGGTAGGAGGGAGTCGTAGGTTGAGAGGTCTGTGTATATGCCTAGATGAAGAAGGGAGCATTTGTTGTTGATCCCTCGGTAGAGCCCTGAGGCGTTAGCATATGTGCGTACAGCAGGTGCACAGTGTGGTTAAACAGGTGCCTTACTTGCACTTTAATGAGGAAATATCAAGTCGGCGTGCAACAGGAGGTTAAGAGACCCACGCATATATTTGCATGGAGTTTATGGGCATTTACATATAAACTCAAAAATGTGGATTATCCAGATAGTATAGCCTGACATCCTAGGGAGATATGATATTGATTCTTAACTATAGTATTAGACCCTATTCTTTTGTGCTCTATTGCACTTTTATATCAGTTAAATGAAATGATAGTTTTCGTTCCCATTTAGACCCTAGTACTTATCCAAAGATTGGCAGTTGGAATCGCACTCCCAGCGCTGTCTGTGTGAATGAATATATGAATGGGTGAGTGGGCTTTGGTTTAAAGTGTCTTGAGTGCCTTGAAGGTAGATATGTGACGTAATTTACCAATTTATTTTTTTGGTCCTGTTATAGATCTGGTTTAGCTTTGGAGGAAGCTTTGTTTATCCAGTTTTCACACAGTACCTTTTCATTTAGTTGTTGTCTTCATAATATGTTGACTAAAAAATGTTTAGTTTTATTAAGGGTTTGGTTTAGATCTTGTTGATCTTATTTCCTCACCTCCATTCTGAGGATTTTTGGCAATTTTTTATTAGCTGACAAAAAAATCCAAGCTTTTAGTTATGCACTTATTAAAAAAGAAATATTAAGTAAGCTTTTTTTTTACTTCCACAGACAGTTTATGCAGTTATACAGACAACCGGAGTCGTCCCGGTAGCTGTGCGTTTAGTGTTATTCATGGTTAGGCTTACGGTCAATGCTTACCTTCTGTTGATCGTGGTTACACTTACCTTAACTTACCGTCAGCTGTCGGATTCAAACCCGCTCCATTTGGGCCGGTGGAATCTTCAGATGGCACGGCTCTGACCGCTGCGCCACTGTGCCCTCCATTAAAAAAGAAATATTGAGATTTTTCTGGTATATGGTTATAATCTATCACACACAGATTATTATTTTGAATTTTGTACACTGTAAAATGTATCTAGATCTACCTCACCATGAATGTCATCACAGCAAAGTGGTAGTTTGCCAAACCGTGTCGCCTAAAACTTTGATGGGATTGTCCTGCTTTAGGTGATTAAATATGCGACAGCAGCTGTTCTCAGTAACTAGTGAAGCAGAGTCGCTCTAGCTAAAGTGCTTTTTGACATTCCATCTTGCTAGGCTAACTCCAGCTTTTTAACCTCCTCGAGTGTTTACATGACTCATTATGAACAGGGGATATCTGAACACTCGTGGAACTAGAGCTACAATTTTGTGCTTGAGTCAAAAAGCTCTTAATTATCAGGACTTTGCGACTGTCAGAATGTGGTAATCTGTATTTCAAATCCCACCTCCGAGAACATTAGTCAAGGGTTATTTTCTTGGTAATTATTTTTGAAGAGATTAAAATTAGTCAGGAGAATGATCATGATGCTTGGTTTAGGAAAAATACGTGATGATATGAAATGCAAGAGTTATAAAACGAAGCAGGAGACTGTGGAGTTAATGGTAAATGGTCATTTTTATACAGAATCTCATCATTTGACCAGCGCCAAATGCCTGGAGTGAGATTCAAATTGCCAATCTTCCCATCAGTGGATGAACGTTGACTGAGTTAGCAGGAGATTTGGAAATACAGTTATTAATTTATTCTGCCTTTTTACATCCAGTTTACTTTTCTTATTTTGTCAGTGCACTTTGGGTCAAATATATAGTTGGATTGTTAAAATGGCTGGGAGAGCTTTTGCTAATTCCATGCCCCATTTAGTTAACTAATCGATGCACAGGCCAAGGCTATACTCTGTTGTCCCAAAAGATAAGAAAAAAAAATCTTTGCATTTCACCCATTTTTCATTGTTACTGTGGCAACCCTACATCTTGATCTTCAATAATCTGGAACCTTCTTTCTAAAAGGCAACAGTTCCAACCATGCCACCTCATTACGCACTTGATTGTTGCTGTCGGATGTTCCACACAGACCATATTGTCCCTATAATCTCTAATGTATTTCTACAGCTGCACGGTGACCTGGAAATGACCCCAATTTAGCGAATAGTAGGGGACATCACCGACCCATCCATCATAATACTTAATCTTGTTCAATTGCAGCTCTATGTAGCAATAAATACATGTATCTTGATAATGTGGTGTGGCTATAATTGTTTTTCAGCACAATGTAAAACTGCGCTCTGACAGTTGGCCTCAGCTAACTTTTTTCCTTCCATTAAAAGAATCATCAGGCGGTGCAATAGGCCACCACACAGATATGTCAAAGCATTTTAGCTGGAGCACCTTTTCAATTCAACTCTAAACACTTCCCTGCGCCGTGATTGTGTTGCCTGGCACTTTGAAAGAACGCTGCAGCCCAGGGTATGTACGGGGCTCTGACAGAATATAGAAATCTTTTTACCAATGAGGCCCTTCCTTTTTAACTCCCTTCAAAGGCACTGACGCATGGGGAGGGATGATGCTTGCGATGCCGGTGCGGGTAGCAGTAGGGAAGGGGCCAGGAGAGGAGATTGGAGAAACAGCCAGCAGTGACAGAGCCATAAGTTTGTGTGACAGAATAAGAAAAGTGAAGATGGTAATGACGAAAAAAAAAGGGAGATTGGGCGCAAAACAGAAATGGAAAAGGCTAGGAGCCAGGGAAGTAGAGGAAGGGGCAGAGATAGAAACAAACTGTCAGAGCGGCTGATGGTGTAAAAAGCGATTAGAAGGAACGAGATTTGAAGATAATTTGTTTGAGCAAGGAAAGATGGATGCCAGAATGAAGGGCATCGGCTAAATAAGACAGGAGTGGAAAGAACAGCTACTGGCCTACTTTAGTTTGGGGAAATGGAGAATCTTAGGGTAGGAAAAGTGAGTCTATGAAATTGCTGGTATACCAAGTAATATAATTTTACTCAATTTTGACTACACTTTTGGGGTCGAATAGAGAAGAATGTTATTCATTGCTGGTTCAGACTGTTTGATAGTGCCATTGTGACCTTGGGCAAGACTCTTCATGAGTTATTGTGACGTGAAACACTTTGACGACTGGTCATGTGGGAAAAAACATTTACTAGTTGTCAGCATCAGGACTTTTACCACAGATCCAGAAGGTTCTTACTTTTAATCCAAGTCTTGACCAGTGTTTATTTACTTCAAGATGAGTTCAATAATATTGACCACAACTTGTCACTAAGATGTACTTGCGCAATCATGCAAGCAAGATTTGTGATGTGTTTGGCCCAAGAAGGGACACTATAAAACCAGCTGGAATTGAACTGGCAACCAATAATTCTTGTGGAGATTTGGATGCCTTTGTGATTTCTAATACCATGATAAAATGCCTCAACTTTATTGCTCACATTGGCTGTAATTCAAACTGCACTTGAGAGCAATTGAACAAATTACCCCTTTCCTTACTTCCAGAAGTCTGATTCATCTTGACACTTACATTGTTCATTCATCCTTACTTAAAATTCCACTCCCAGCCTTGAGTGTGGTCTCCTCCGCTTCGACAGCCCACCTGCGCTCGCCGAGCTTAAGACCGTCTGGATCAATCCTCCCTGTACTTAGACACCCTTGATCAAGCAACTGATCACACACTCCCTGACAAGGAATAGTCTTTAGGGTAATAGTGGAGCAGCCGGGAGCCCCTATTAGTGTCCATCAAGTGCCCGCGCTAAATGCCAAACTGACGGTGAAGCCGCTAGCATGGACGCCAAAATGAGAGTCAATGGATATGCATGGCTACCATGGTAGAAGTCATTTGCCAGTGTGTCAAGCCAAACAATACTTCTGGCCAAAGGTGTTGTGAATGCAGTCAAGAACAAGCTGGCCATTTCAAGGAAAGCTTCAATCTATATGTCTTTTTTTTTCCAAGTCATAAATCTGCTTCCAAGTGAGCTTTTTAACATTCCATATTGGTATTATATCTGCCTAGCCTTCTCAAGTGGATTATACTCCTTCATAAAATACTTAAAATCAACATGTAATAGAGCAAGAGCTAATATTTTGTGCACAAGTTTAAAGCAGAAAAAGCTCTCCAAGGTAATTTGTGGCTGTCAGGATGTGGTAAACTGTAGCACATATCAGATTTACACCTGAGAACATTAATCACACAGAAGGCCTGTTATTTTCTTTGTCAGACTATCAACGAACCAAGAAAACCATTATGCCACTTTTGTCGCCTTCTGCCTCGTGCTGTTTGAGCTAAAAATCAACAATTTCTACTTTCAATTCTGCATAAGCCGTGTAATAACAAATCCAAAACCATTCCAAGTAGCATTGCATCAGCAGTTATTGTCAAGGTGTTCTAAGTGGGCTTTTGTAAGAAAATGTACTAGATTTCTTTTTCTTTTTTTTTTTTTTTAATGCAACAAATGTCTTGTTTCTGGAAACATTTCACTGTTTCACAATATTCTCAGCATTTGTCTTCATATTTGTGGTCAAAACTAAATGCTTTTTCTCAAATGATTGGTACTGATTGATGTATCTATGGTTTTACAAAAAAGATATAGTGTACTAGGTAATTAGTTAATGTGGTATTAGCCAATAGGTTATGCTAGGTAAAGCTAATAGTATATTAGCTTATGACCAAATGAAGATGGATACAGCGTGTTCCTATATCCATGTCCAATTGTGCAGCAAAGTCATTCAATCATACTGAATCACATTATTATAATTCATGTATTTTTCATTGTCATAAATGCATTTTAACATGACTGTTCTATCTCCTCTGCTCACAGTTTTCAGCCTGTTTTACTATATTTTTGGGCGAAACAAAGAAAAGTTTTGTCGAGATTGATTGGCTTGACAACAAAGATTTTGTCCACTTCTCCATGCACCATGACCCCTGACCTCTCTGTCCACTCTGGGCTTTGTAGATGTGTCCACTTCCTCAACTGCCAAATAATTTCAAACTTGGTTGAATGAGGAAGCAAGGTCGGTTTCCATGGTGATCAGATTCTCCTATTTTTTTTTTTTTTTTTATCACAAACTGGAGTGGACGAACAGCCACAGAGATGCATGAGGAGAGATGAGTGGTTCTCCAAGGAGCACATTAAAACGCACAGCAACACAGATGGATGGAGGCCTGCAGGGTTAGGCCTGGCTCACTGCACCAGACGAACTGTGTAAAGAAATATATAGTGTTTCCTGTAAAGGCACAATATATTGCACCGAGAGCAGATCGTTGTTCAGCGGCCATGTTGATGGAGGGTACAAGCCTCTGTCTCGGTCTTCTCTGGAGACCAATGTGCAATGGAAATGTATTCTGGAGTTTAATTAACTGTGGAAATGCCAAAATGCTGGCTTTTGTGAGATCAAGATTAGCCCGCTGAATCCTGTGCTGTTTGGTTTCTGGAGTAGTTCAGTATGTGTACTTATTGTCTAGTTATGTACAGGATTGCACATCTGTTTTCTGAAATTAATAATTAGCTTCCCGATTCCTGTAGCCTACAGCTAAAACAAAAACAAGCGAAAGAGATATTTGTATTTTTAGCAGATCTATAGTAAAATCAGTAACATACTTGTCTTGCTGTAAAAATGGTTGATTTGAAACTGATTTTCAGACAGATAGAATGCCACAGACATTGTTGTCTCAATACAAAACAAAAATATCAACCTCCCGACATTACAATTTCCTATTTTCCTTTTTTTCCTTTTTAAAATTGGTTGCTCTCAAAATAGCTGCTGCTTTCTCGAAGTCAACTTTTTCATGAATTTATTGTCAACAAATCCTGCTGTGAATTTTTATACAAACTTTTGACGACTCCTTCCTTCTCATGAGTCATCAGACATAAATTATTATGTGTTATAATCATTATTCTATATGTACATAAATATCTTCCTGCCTTTTTGGATTTGTAGTACGTTGATTGAGTTTTCGATTTTGTCATCTGGGCTATAGAGCTGTGCTGAAAACAGTTTTTGACAGACCAATGGCTCCATTCAGAAGAAGAGTCCATTGTAACTATGAGCCTGGCTGTAGGATTTGGCAGTAACAAAAGCAAAATACAGTTAGTAGTTATCCTTGCACAGTGTTGGCTAGGTTCTCTGCTCGTCCACCACTGTCACACCAGGGCAGCCCCATGAGCAAAGAGCAAAAATCAATACAGTGCTGGTATAAGCGGCAACACTGCAGCGGATGGGTAATCATGGTTTTGTGCCATATGATGAGGTCTGTGTGTGTGTCTGCGTGTGCGTCTGTGTGTACCTATAATTGCAGTGTTGTGTGTTTGGAGAGCTTGATGAAAAAAGTGATTTCTGTTACTGACACCTTGCTGGTTATGTCTTTACTATTATATTTTAATCTTTTATTTCAGATGCTGCAGACAGTGGCACAGTAACAATGTATGGCAGAGGTTCTAAAAGTTGTGAAACTACTTCTGTAAATAGGTTGGCTGTCACATTTTAACAAGCTAAAAGTAGGATTGGGAAATATCTACAAAATGTGGGTGAAACCTGGATTGAATAGGAAGTAAGCCAAGAACCAAGCCGATACTAAATTATGATTACAAGGCTGCCAACATGCAGGTCACAACTAGACCAAGATGGCACTCAGCTTAGGACTAAACCATAGGACTAAAGACCACACAGAACCTCAGAATGAACCTCAACCACAAAAGAAATACATTAACAATGCTTAATGAAGTATACATGTCTTATGTTTTTTTGTTTTTTTTTATCATGGCATACTACTACTACTACTACTTCTACTACTATTACTATTACTACTACTATTATTAGTTACAACTTTGTCAGCAATATTAAACAATTTGAAAAATTGTATGTGTTGCACTTTCAATTTTTTTCTCACGTTTTTATGGAACACTTTTTGTTACACTACTCATCTCTGAATAAATTAGTTCTAACAGAAATCAAATCAGAACTGCCAAAGTTATCCAACATTTTGCCAGACTCTAACAAATGTAACACTTTTACTTGAACAAAAAGGGTATTTGTGGACCTTTTTTGCATTATAACTTTAGCATTGTAAAAACTTGTGATTGTCTGTGAGACTTAGATAATAGCTGACATATATGGCACTGTCATTAGCTACAAAAATTCACGGTGGGTTTTCTTCTCTGCTGCTGCACAGTGCAGCCACAAGTAATTAAAGAGGCGCATGTTTGGCAGGATAGCTAATTAAATTAGCTTTCACTGTCTGTGCGGATGAGAGCGCGTTTGGAGCTAGTGAATACCTATTGTGTGTTTGACTTTTAATGCTGGCTTACAGAAGAACATCCCCCATCTGCATCACTGATGTACAATAGGGCTTTGTGCAGCTTCCAATAATATGCATAAAGGACATAAAGATCAAATGGTATTAATTGAGTAAAAAAGAAAGAAATCACATGAACATAAAACTACACTGGTGACATAGGCCTATATGCATCTTGTATGTACGTAATTTCAGTGCATGTGAGTAGCTTCCTTTTTCAGTTTCACCTTGCAGTAGTAGTACAGTAGTAGCAGCAGATGATCTAGTATAATTATTAAAGAGCACATACTATGCATTCTAGTGGCTTTTATTCTTTTAGACATGCTTTAATATAAGTATTTGACATTTTCTAACTGAAAATGTCTACATAGGAAAATGTACTTTGTAAACTTCACCTCTGTTTCCAAAGAGGACTGGAGCTCCCTCTGCTGTCAGCAGTGGGAACTAACATTAGCATAATTCTGTAAGTGTGAGAAGCTGATGTGATAGAGGAAGAGAAGGTCGTGTGTGTCATAATAAGTTGTGTGTGTGTGTGCGTGTGTGCATGCGTGTTAGCAGCATGTGTCCATTGCTGCGGTGCTGGTAAATTTGTCAGAGTAGTGTGAAGTGATGGTTGCCGTCTGATAATAAACAGCAGAAGCCACGGAGCATGACTGAGGCCTGGCACAGCTGATTTCACTTTGGCTAGCACTAATTCAGCACAATCTCGTCCCTGTCTCCTCAGCAGTGTCGCGTTTAAAGGACTCCCCACTGGAACAAACTCTTCTGCCATAATGGTACCAGTGGGATTCTTCTACAGGGTGTTATGCTTTATGAATTAATAAGCAGCATGGTAATAACTGCAGATTCACAGATTAGGTTTATTATTGTGTATGTTTTGTGTATCATAGGGACAGTATATATGATTTTATCCAATAAGAAAGTGGAATGAGCCTTACATATGTCTCTGATTTGGGTTGCCAGGTTCAGTGCTGAAATCATGCTGCTTTAAACCTAAAATGACTCTCTAATCTAAATCCTCACTACATTAACTCAGTGCTAGTGCAGCCACTGCAGCTCAGTAAGAGAATTCAGGAGGTTCTGAACTTTTACATGAGGGATGACCTGACCATATACTTAGAATGAGAAAAAATGTGCATGCCTCCTTTAATATACAAGTTAAGGCACTGGCAACCCACATTCTTAATATTTTTGTTTTTTAACATTAACAGCACAGGTTACATACTGTACCTTTATAGGTCAGGTGAATTTGTTATGCCCTGGCCAAGATCTCTTATGTTTATTTTCTACTAGTTTGCATGCATATTAGCTCACATTTAGCATGATGCCCCAGTCTCTGCTCACTATAATGTGTGGCTGGGTTAAAAATTTTGCTTAAATGTTTTGGTTAAAATCCAACACTTGGCCCATGTTTTCAGCTTCACAGCCCTGGCAAAATGACTAACTTATATGCATGCCAACTAGTCTTCCCTTTTATAACAACATACTAAATGTGGCTTTAAGGCCATGTTAATTGTAAATGAAATACAGCTGAACGGCACTATCAGCAACACTAAAAATAACCAATAAAGAGAAAGTAGCACAGTTTGTTCAACAAATTGCATTTTACTTATAGGATTTTGAGAAAAAATACATTTTAAACCAACCCTCTCCACATATCTAGATATGGAACTGGCACAAAAACCTATTTTTTTTAACCAGGAGAAGGGGCTGAAAAGCAGGGAGTGACATTCAGCAAACTGTCAGCACCTGACCCGATCTATGATTTTGCTTATCAATACACAGATTGTATTAATATTTAATCACAACTTTAAAAATAGTGAATTACATTTGTTATTTTTAGTCATGTAAAAATCCTATCCCTGTTTAACTCGCTGCACTGTATATGTCCTGATGTAGTCTAGCCCCTCTTTGAGTTCTACTTCTTCCAGACCTGTTGTTGTAGAGCAGGAGGTGTTGGCACAGAGGAGGGAGTGTTGACTTTCCCCAACGGACCGCAATCCTTCAAGTCCTTTTAGCTCGCTGAGAGGCTGCTGGCTCCACTAAGCTCCAGTCTATACCCAATCCCCCACATGTATACTGTGGCAGACTGTACACACACATGCTAACCAGGAGGGAGGGAGTGCAGCGCCTCAGGTGAAGCATGCAACATAAACAAATTGAGTATCACTAATCTGGCTAAATGAATTAAACATGCACACAATATGCACACGCCACGCTTTTTACCCCACAAGTTGACATTGGTTCTCATGAGGGGGGAACACAAAGGAGCCATAACATTGTAAGTCCTCCAGCTCTTGGTGCAGTAGAAAAGAACTACTGCAATATTGTTACATAATTTGTGATATTCTTGGCCATTGTCTGTGTTCTCCCTTTGCAAGTTAAGTGCCAACTCCACAGCGGAACTTATTTATCTGCATGTGAGATGAGGAGATGTCACCAGCAGGTCAAGTTACAAGTCAGACCTGTGGAGAGTCACAACACAGGAAGAATGCATATTTTTTAGATATTTTCAATTGAGCAAATGCTCAACTCTAATGCCACTCCATTCCAAAGAAATAGCATCTTCATGGAGACAAGATGGTGATGAACCTCTTACTAGAAAGGTTGCATTGTGGTCCAGGTAAATTAAAACACATTCTTACATTTCTATGCAACCGTTAAGAGCAAATATCCAAGATGGAGCAAGAAACAGATAGTATTTTATGTGCGTACGTCTCATACTTTTAATACTTTGTATTAAATGTTTGTGTCTGTGTAATCCCTCAGTCGTCCAGGTCTGATCCATAGAAAACAACATTTTGGCTTTTGCTATTAAATGTTGATATTTCCTAGACAAATGTGCCTTATTCCATTAATTTTAATCTTGGTGAATGCTGTTCATTTTATGCTATTACACAGGGCAGAGATTGAGAAAAACATCAGTTTGCAGTGGTGCCTTATTTAATTGTCTATTTGTATAATGTCTTTTATTCATATAACAGCAAGACAGTGCATTACCTTTGGGCCATTTCTATGGGACCAATCAAGCTACGCTTTGTGCATGTTAAACCTTCGTAGATGACTTCAGTGCATACATATACATATTAGCTACACACCCAAACTTTTTTTTTAACACTCTGGTGCTTTTTAGCTCAGAGGAGCGGCTAATTTATGCATGCATTCCTTTTTGTCTTGACTACAAAGGCGTGTGCGTCCCAGTTCTTTGTACATCTCCCTCAGCTGTTAGAAGCTGGGTCGACTTGAGGATGCACAGGCCCTGCCCACGTGCTCACAGTCAGCCTGCGTCCACTGGTCTGGTTCTGGCACACATGCACGCATCCCCAATGAGTTTTTCCACTGTGGTTTGGTTCAGATGGGGGAACCGTTTTTTTGGATGCCCTTGCAAAAGGAAAGAGTGTTGCTTTGGTGTTTGGATACACACTGCTGGTAACTGAATAACTACAGAATCAAAGGAAAAATCTTCTCTCGTTCACTGTGGATTTTGGCAACACTTATGTAGTGCCATCTGAATGAATTCAATCGTATATATCCTAAAATTTAATCCAAATTAGACCAATGTTTTTAAATCTTAAAGGTACATTATTCACTTTTCTGGTGGGGGATTTGCCGTAGTGTCATTGTTTTACCTGTAAAGTTCTACACTCACATTAACACAGGACTCTCAGACGTCAAGTAAAAAATTTTAATATAAAAAAAAAAAAATGCATACAGTTCCTTATCCTGCCACATGGGGTCACATGCCAGTATAATACATTATTGTGCTGGCCCCAAGTCTGAATAAATAGGTTTGACAATCTGGAAATTTAACTAAAAGACTGAAAGGACAAACGGTATAGGACAGAATGACTGTTTCTACACAAGTAATACAGCGGCATTGCAAACATTTGAAAAAGCATCAATGGTTTTATTTATGGTCTGATATAAACAAAAATAATCTATAAATTACTGTAATACTGAACATTGTCACATTCGCCTTTTGCTCTAGGCATTGCTAACGTGGGTTCTTGTCTCCTAATTTCATTGCTTGTTTACTCTTGATGCTTCCCACACTTTATGCCATCTATTCTGTATTCTTTTGACTGGCTAGTAGACAGTATTTCACTTTGGGTTTTCACATGAGCGCTCAAAGTCATATCTATTAGTAGTATTTGTCCACAGTTCATTCAGTGTTGTTTAACTGACTGTATCAGAGTTTCTGCAGACTTCGCCTTCTCGGGACAACCGCTGTGAAACTAATTTGAAGGGTCAGGGCTATGGAAAACAGGGCTTCATTTTTTGGAGCGGCATTAAAAGCATTAGAGATGTGTGTCTTTGATGATCCAGAGAAAATTATGCTGAGCAAAGCACTGTCCTAAAATGTCATCAGTGGATGTTAACGCCTCATGCTTTTTTGACCATGGAGAATCAATGGATGTACTGGATTTTTAATTGATTCATTTTTTGTAGCAAGTTAAAACCTCACTAAACCGCAATGTTTTTTTGTTGTTTTAAGAAGTTTGTTTACAACCGTTAACATTAAGAACAATGTACGTAATCTCCTGGAACTTTGAACTTCTTTCTTATTCAGTCTATTGCATTATCTACCAAAATCCCATACAGCATTTCATAGACAAAGGAAACAACACTTTAATCCTCTCTAGCTGGAATCATGAAATTTCCTTGGCTCTGTTTTGGATTCACATCTTTCAAAATCTCACTATTGCCTTCATCGACACATTTCTTCACCTTGATTTTTCTTTTTCTTTTTAAAAACTTTTTGTTGCAGTAAAGCACTCTACAGATCATTACGTACAAGGACAGAGGGTTGGTTTGTCCCCACCTCCCAATCAGATCTGTACTCAGGCAACCAGTCGATGTGTGCGTGTGCGTGCGTGCGTGTCTATAGCTGTGGGGAAAATGCTATATCCTGCAAAGAGGTTAGGGAGGAGATAACAGAGGACAGGAGTGTTCAAGAGGGTATTTCAATGAATTTGGGCCAGCTCTTAAAATCTGAAGTGCACCAGATTTTACAATGATACTACAGCTGAGTCTACATTGGAGGGCTTTGTGTTTTTGTCTATGCTGTTGTTTTCGGGAAATGTTCGGGAATGATGCATATAACTGGACCTATGATGGGCTGGTTCTAAACATGAATACATTCTCATTGATTTGTTTAATTATGTCTCTGTTGTAGACCTGGGTTAGCCCTGGCTTAGTCTTGTTGGTGCCCATTGAACATCAACTGAAAATTGCATTATTTGGAGTTCAAGAAGTAATATTTTATATGAGCTGCATATACCCCATAGCATAAATACATTTCCCTGTCTGTACGTTCCACTCCTGATTGGATGAGCTTGTTGCTGTATGCAGATTGAGGCAGACAGTCAGTTGAACTAAATCTCGTGGTGCATTAAATGAGGGCATCAGGCTCTGTTAGGCAGCAGTGTTCACAGGTACGACTGCTACACATATCTGCTAATAGAATTACACTCCCTCTGCTCCCATACTCATTTGTGATGGCTTGATCATTTTCACATCTTAGACAGAATATCAAACAGCAATTACGCAGGTGTTTGGGTAATGCATGATATTTGATAATATGAGCGGGTGTTGTTCAGCCTATGGCTTTTCCAAATTATAAAAATCCCTACCTTATGTTTCTTGCAAATGTAAAAAAAAACTTGAGCCATGAGCCATGTGAGTCACTATATGATCCTTTGGGGTGAGAGCTGATCGGCTGTCTGAGGTTTCACTCTTCTTCACTTTTCTGTCTGAAAAAGCTGTTCTAAAGCTGCGCTAATGGGAAAATAATTCTCGCATGTGAATACTAGTGATGTGCCAAGAGGTTTGTGAGAGCTAGCTATTAGATAGATTTAAATACATCATGTACCCTAGCTTTCAGTGAGCAACTGTTGATCTTTGACCACTAGCTAACTATGGAGCCACTGCTGTGCCATGTGATCTTGTGTCGGCTTTGCTGGCTTGCTAAGATCATTTCAGAATGGTGATAGCTGTCAAAATGTCAGTTGTCTGTGGTTACAAACTTGGTGAGTTACACAGGAATATACTGTGCTATTGTGGCTGTTGTTGTGAGAAACACAAAAGGTATATTTAGTTTGTAGCTGCACCTGGGAAACCTGGCAGACTTTTGCGTTGCACTCCAGTGGTTTGATATTTTAGCTTAAGGCATTCATTGCTCAATATAGTTTATGTAACTGTTCATCTACACTATCTCCATTTGTGCTTTTATATATCGTATACTCTGCACAAGAGATTATAAAACTCATCTTTAACATTCTTGTTGCGCTGTAAAACTGGGACGCTCTCTTCAAAGTGTGAAAGAAATTGCTAAAAACATGTCTTAAAAAAAGGGTCTCAAACATTTTGGATACTACTGTAAACACAAACAGCCCCAAACAAAAAAGCACATCTATATTTAACTGTACCTGGTTCATTGTGACGGTAAACTGAGTCTACACTTGGGTGAGGGCAGCGCTGTGTGAGCCACTGGAGAACAATAATAATCATTTATGCTGCATATTTCTGACGCTCATCAACAGGGCTTTTCTTAACGGTGCACATTAAAAATGAATTGGATTCCTTTCAAGTTGACTTCTTAGTTCCCCTACACACACACACACACACACACACACACACACACACACACACACACACACACACACACACACACACACACACACACACACACACACACACACACACACACACACACACACACACACACACACACACACACACATCTCGTGATGAACTTCCTGCCTGAATGAATGCAATAGGTTTGAAAGGGAAGTGGGACTCATATCAAAGTGAGAAAGAAAGTAGGCTTTGATTTCCACGTAGCTGTCTTTCCAATGCGAGTCACGTCAATGGAGCTGTTTCACAAAGCAGATTGCCTCATGCATTTTCATCAACTGTCAGCCACTGTCCCAAAACTTCAAGCTCATCCTGTCATATTAGTGTAGTGTTGGTCATCATGTAAGGTGGGTAGTGCTTTACTGTAAAAACTACTATTGCTTTTACTTTTAGATATTTTTTTTCTCATTTATACTCAATTTAGGCATATATTAGTTGTTAATAGCGACCTTATTTTTAGTTCCGGCTTAGATCTGGTGCAACTCAAAAAGCCTCATATTTTCGTTGGTGTTAATTGGTGTGAAAATTTGAAAACCACTGCTCTAAGTATACGCACCTTTCTGTTTTTGTGTTTATTTTTTACAAATATTATTTCTATGTAATATTCAGTGGGCACTGACACTGAATTTGAACTGTGCCCACCCCTGCACAGTTGTGTCCATGTGTTTGAGTAGTCTTCTCTTCCTCCGGTCTGCAGGTCAGTTCCTCTGGGTGAACAGCACAGCTCTGGGAGGCCTGTGGGTGATCAGTCCATGGTTGTGGGGTGGTCAACCTGGCCCCTGCAGTCTGGACATGGCCGTGTTCCTCCACCCCCGACAGAGCCGACATTACACCATCCACCTCATCGAGAGGGACAAGCCTCCTCTGGTGCTCTTCTCCACCGACACACTGCCTCACATCACAGGGTAAGTACATCCCAGCTGCCACTTACAACTGGAAATGATAGCTCCAAGTTTACTGTCTAATATTGTCTATTGTCTAAAATCTTGCTCAATATTTATTTACCTTTGTGTGTGTCCTAAATAACTTGGGAACAGAGTCATTCTCACCAAATTCTCAATTCCTGTTAACTGCTTTTTCCAGAAATGTTGTCACAACAAATTAAAATGAGACTCATCCATTCAGCTCGTGCATTTTATGCATGCTGTCATTTGGATGCAGTTTTATTAATAGCAGAGGGTCCATTATTAAGCACATGCAGCTTAACTTCTCGCCCATGCTTTTACATAAAATTAGCATAAATGTACATATTCCTTTCATTCAAGGTGGGGAAGGCGAGGGTTTTGCAGGCCCATATATACGTTCCCTATTGAAATAGCTCTATGGAGATTTCTATGACTGAAAGTACTGGCTATATCAGACATATTGTTTCAACATGTGTAATATGCTTTTGTCTGAGCCTGACTTCAGTCAGCAATTACTATGTTCACAGTAACTTCTCATGTAGCTAATCCTTAATTAACTCAGGTCTGATCTGGTCTTAGAGCTCTTTTTTCAGTCACTAAAAGCAACTATACTGAAGGAGAATAAATGAATATATAAGTAATGAGGTTCTCTGTTTTGACCCTTGAAGCTAAATTGACTTTTACTTGGATTAAAATGTTCAGTCAGTAATAATCATCTATAGATGAATATAATCTGATTCCAAAGATCATAGGTTGCACTTGAGGCATTGAAATCGTACAATTTTAATTGCAATACTTCCAGAAGGCTGTGTGGAATTAGAAAATACATTTCCTGACAAATATACCCCATCAAGTAAAATGAAAGTTTTTGTTTCTTCACAGATCAGAAAGATATGTTTCAACATTTGTGAATTTTCTGTTTGGTTATTTCTTATAAATACAGCAAATCTCCCACAGGGTCACGTTGGCCCTGCTCTACGAAATGATAGCATGCATTTCTAAAATGTAACTTATAAACTAGAAAGTATTGCTCGTCGTCTTTTGTGTATTCTTTGTTATTCATTCGCAGTAGCTTCAATTTGTTACTAATAATGCTACTATTTTTAATGTATGCATTCTATGTGGGCATTTTATTCAAGGATCAATAGTCAGTGCCATGTTTTTATTTGTCTACACGCTCTCTCCAGGGCCCTGGCTTCATCAGAGCGCCACCCTTTCTGCATGTGTGTGTCCCTACTTGTGTTGGCTTGTAGGAGTCAATGCGTCCTATCATTTGAATATACACGCCTCTTAAGGGAGCATAGCATAGAGGCATTCATTACATGTGTGACGGATCAGGCAGCGCTAGCGTTTGTGCCTCTCATTTGTAGTCAGAAGCTGCAGTCTCCCACGCCATCTCCGCCGCTTCCCAATATGCGCCAAGCCAAACTCCCATGCTCCCTTCTGCTCCAAGGGGAGGCCTCTACCCGTGTTAAAAAGTGAAGACTATAAAAAATAAATGTAATAGCAGGTACAAGCAGACATTGTGAGTGTAGCTTGGATTACTAATTGCTAGCCAGCACCCTAGCCGTTGCATTTTAATGTGGTGTTTTGACATGCGGATTTGAATCAATAGTCAAGGCAGTAATAGTGGAGCTACAAAACCTTTCACTACACACTGGTCATCTAACAAGAGTGGCTATAAAAACATGCTCAGGTGAATCTATAATACTATGCAATTAAAGCTGCAGCTCAGGTTTATCTAATCTAAACTCATGCTTAATAAGGTAGAAAGGAGGTCACTTACTGTACTTCTTCTTGAGTACTTTTTGGAGTACTTTGGCATGGGGTGAGCAATAAAAAATATATTGTTATTGTATAAATGTAATTGTGTTGTTAATTGAGTAGCATGGGTCTCATGTGCGGAGTTTGCTGGGACTATAAAGTACCTTAACTTAACTCTCAAAAATCAGACTTGAGTACTCTTGTAGTTAGAATAGTGTGGTGTAATTTCAATAGTGGTACTTAATATCTTAATACAGGAGTGTCCAGACTATGGCCCCGGGACCAAATGTGGCCCTCACACCAATTTTTATTGGTCCTCAGGCCTTCTGTTGATCTGGCCCAATTGATCATAATCAGTACTTTTTATGGCAAATTTGAGTAAATCTACCAATATAACCTAAATAACATCAATTTGCATTGTCATACAGACCTAAAAATAATATTTCAAGCCTCAGTTAAAGTATGTTTAATGCACCCATCTGAATTATCCACTGTATTGACCACTGGTCTGTGGCCCTCTGTGTCAAATATTTTTCAAGACATGGCCCTTGATGAAAAGAGTTTGGGCACCCCTGCCATAATACATTAGAAATATTGGAGTAACACCATTTAAGACATATATTTTATCCCACTTTGACCTATGTGCAATGCAATTTTCAATTAGGACATTTTCTGCCCAAACCACTTCAAATAGGAGGAGAACGCTTTCATGAGTGTTGCGTCATGTGAGGGGATTGTCCCGTACACAGAGGTCCACGTTTTCTGTCCCAGCTTTATCCTCCACTGCTTTCAACAAAATTACTATGTCGTAATGAAGAAGCAAGAGTGTTACAACAAGGCCGCCACGTTCAAGTTTAAACTGCCTGCCCTGGCACGCACTGTAAGATGTCATTACTGCGGTCCGGCTGTGAAATTACTTTAAATTTACTCAGAACGGGGTCTGGCCTAAATATGCTGGTGCTGTTACTAAATAGTATTGCATGACGGCAGCCCACACAAATTAGGCTTCAATCATTTTCGGAAATGCACTTTTTGAGTAAGGCACATGCAATGGTGTTGTTCCATAGTGTGAACATTTGATTACTAAAACGAAACTACAATTTTGAGAAAGATGAGACAAATCAGAAATAAAAACTTTCTAACACTACCAGACTTAAACCATAGACCTTATCTGCCATTGCTTGTATTGCAAACTATAACCTCCAAAGTCTATAAAATCTCCAAATTGTGGTTTTATTAGAAGGAGAAGCAGTTATTTTTGTTTGGCCTTTCGTAGCCATTACACTCTTGCTGGTTCAAGTGAGTTCTTTATGTGTGTGGCCTTGTTTCTGATAGCTTTCTCATTTTAAAGTTGTAATGAAAGCAACGCACTCTAAATGACATTGATATACACAGAAATCTCATGGGTCTAGGTGACCTCTTATAACCCTCTCATCAGATGCACTTATAAATGTAGGTGTTAATTCCATTTCACTCGGGTTGTATATGTTTATACACTCCGGCCGTGCATATGTGCTAGTAGCATTGTGTTGACCCTGGTAGATGTACTCAATTATTGAAACATCCGTCTAAGAAAGCCGCCTCAGGTCAGTTAATGTGAATGTTTGATATTATCAAGCAGACAAATGCATTGAATTATTACATTTCTTTAAAGCTAGAACACATTATGCAAGTTCATCTAATAATCATGAAAAAGTCAGTTACAACATTAAAGGATGGCAAATTGTGCTAACCATATCTCCTTGTCAACACCTAATTTTGTTAAATTGTGGAAGCTAAGTAGCATTGGGCCTGTCATGATAATTACTATATCAACTTATCGTTCATTTGTGAGGGCCATATTTATCGTGTGTACCTTTATTTTACATAAGTGAGAAATCTTTTGTGATTTTGATGACAAAGCGAGATTTGAGCTATAGAAGATTGAATCAATATAAATACAAACTAACTATTAAACTGTCTGCTATTTATTTATGGCAAAATATATATAATATATATTTAACTATATTATACATTTAAAGTAGTTTTGGGGGGTAATCCCCCTTCTCGTCAGAGGCATACATTTGTTTCAATATTATTGTTTATAGTCTATTTTTACTTAAGCAATACAGTATATTGCAGTTCAAGATGCGTTATCGTGACCTACTGGTTAGTACCTGCATGGAAGTACTAACCTTGGAATACCAGGCTCCAAAGTGGTAGTGTTTAGTGTTTTGTTTTTAGGCAAAACACTTCACCTACCTTGCCTAGGATGACTCTGAGTGCTTGGTGGAGATTGGAGGGTATGATGGGGCAGATTTCTTCCATTAGCATACCCCAGGACAGCTGTGGCTACAATTCAGTTACCACCACCAAGTCTGGATTGATTATTATTAAGATTTTCCAAATGTCTTCATATTCACTGTGGCTGCACTATTGTTTTATTTTGACCCAACTGAAATTGTTATATTAACAAAAGGCCAACAGTGTCCCTAACTTTTGTTATGAACTGATCTTAGTCCCTTGTAGTCATTCAGTGCCCAGTCCCTGAGTAAACCACATCAGGATAGATCACTGTGTGAGTGAGGGTGCGTCTACTGTAGCCATCTTGCTCTCAGCGTCCACTCAGCTCTGGCCCGGTCTGACCCTCTCTCTCCCTCCAGCCATGGTCACTATAGGCCAAGGCTGATGGGGTCTCCCAGCTGCCGTTCCTGGGACAGCTGCCAGATGTAATGGTACAATGCAGCACACGGGTCTGACAGAAGACAAAGGCAAGAAGTACTTTTTCTCCTCTTAATTGCACATAAAGTCTGAAGGACAAAACTGCAGCGGTGACACAGTGTACAGCTGGTGCATATGTCACTGCGACTCCACTGAATGAAACTTTTGCAGCTAAAGACTGACTAGTAACTTTGCTACTTCAGTGTCGAACATTACTAATAGATGTATTTTAGTAGCTAGGGGTGGCAGTGGCTCAGTGGTTTGAGCGTTCAACACATTAACCTGAAGGTCTGTGGTTCTATCCTTGTTCATTGTTATTTTGTCCATGGGCAGGACACTTCACAGCTTGTATGAATGTGGTTTTGCAGAGATTGGTGCACGATAGAGGCTGAGGGAACAGACTGGCAGCCTTGCTTTTGCATACCCAAGGGCAGCTGTGGCTAGTAAATTAACTTACCATCACCAGTTAAATGATTAATGCAATGTTAAAGTGGATATATTAAATAAAACCAAGTTTTATAAGCTTTTAACCATGTTATAGCAGTATTACCATTCATTATTTGGACACTCAGAGTTTTAAGTCAGAGAAGAGGACCATATTATGTCTTTTAGTGTTCAAAGAGTGAAAAAGTGCTGTATAAATCAAGTGCATTATTATGGTTATATGAATTTTCCATGAGATTTGACTGGACTGAGTGAGTATTTAATTGTACTTTATTTGTGTGTCTATCATCACAAATGTAAATATATATGCATGTTCACATTCTCTTTATATATTCCAACACTAAAAGGTGTTATGAAAAAAGGTACTTTTTAAACCAAATTTAGCTTGCACATCAAATTGATGAACTTTATCTTCCAAACAACGGAGATAGTAAACACCCTGGATTCCCTGTAGCCCTATAGACCGTTTAGTCCAAATTGTAAAGCAACTGATCCATAAATTAAGCAAAAGTCGAGCAAAAATGTATAGGAGAGCCGCAGCAGTGCATTGTGGGTGATCCCTGGTGCCGGTTGGAGAGGAATAGTGTTATTTCCCGCCATCGTATGAGCATCTCGGTGTCTCTGTGCTGCCGTCACCGCTGTGTTTGTCTGTTTCAAATGTAAATGAGACTTTGAGCTTTGCCAACGGTCTTCTCGCTTTCTCTCCACCTAGTATTATTTTCATGGAATAGTACACGGCCCTATAGAAAGGCTTTTCAGTATGTGATTCAGTCTACTCCAGTGCAAAAGTCAAGTGTATCTGAGAGCTTTCTGAATGCTGCTGAGTTGTCTTGTGTCTGGGGTATGTAAAGAGTGGACAAAGAAGTTGCATATCTGGCCTTATCTTTATACCCATGAAGACTCCTTGTTATGTGTATTTGTGGATTTGAATGTATGCGTGTGCTTATGGTGTACAATACACAGAGAGCCATTCTGTCTTTCTTTCATTCGCCTCAATGCAATTTAAACACTTTTGGGTTTATGTATATCGCCTTTGAATAGTGATAATAAGGATTTGCATTACAACAACAACTTTTTTGTGTTTGATCAGCTTACTGATTGTTTTGGTATGAACAGTGATCATTATAATAGCACTGGAAGACTCACAGGAGTGCAGAAAATATGAATTTAAAACTATACCTAAAAATGGATTTAACTATAATCCTGTGAAGGTAGGGCATGTAGGTATTTCATCAAATATTTTATAAACATGACCTACCATATATGAAGTAAACACTTTCAAATAAAATATTGGTTTTATTAGATTTTTTTCAATTACAATAGCATTGTACATGATGGTCAAGTTGTTTGTTTCAATATGGTTTTCAAAAGATAATCCAACCAGAAAGAGGGTTGCCAGATCCTTTGAACTAAAAAGAGAAAATAAACCTAAAAGGACTTTCTCTGATCTGAATACTCTCTACCGACACTCCAGGACCTGCTACACGGACGGTCTGATGCATTCGTGTGATCCTCAGGAAAGTGTTTTCTCAGTTGAAAACTGAACATGAACACTCGCAGCCTGAGTTCCACGCCTGACGTTGCCTGCTGTGTGAAGACTTTTTCCATTTATCTTAAACATTTGAGCTCTTGACTAGACATTTTTAGGGGTTTACTTTCAGTTGTCATGAGAGCAACAGACTTGCACAAGAAAGACCTAAAACTACTGTTTAAATAAATGGAGATGTAGTGTGTGCAAGTGTTAGCTAATATAAAATAAAAAGTGAACGGCAGCTATTGAGGAGGCTAACAACAACCGCTCTCTTAGCTCTATTAAACACTGTTAATGTTAATGCAAATTCTATGATTTTATTATTGGTGACATTGAAATCCAGATTTTCCGAGATAAAAGCACATGAATGCAAAAAAAGTAAAAAGATATGGCCTGTTCATATATGCATGACTGAAAATGAAAATGTGTAAAACATGCATGTATCCTCTGGTACTGGAAACTCGTATTCAGTTGAGATAAGATTCCTTTCATTTCCTTTAACTTCTGATTAGATTTTGCCTATTATCCTTTTTCCTAAAAGAAGCTTGGACAGATTTCAGCCCCTGTGACTTCCCCTTCAGACCTGTTACAATACATTTCACCCAAAGGCTGCCTCTGATCCAGGATCCTCTAATCACTGTTCGAGAGTTGTATTGTACATTCATGACAGCTCCAAGTTTTGCACAATTGAAAGAGAAAGAAGAGAGTTTGGGGAAAAAGCAACACTGGCCTAGATTTTTCCTTCTGTCAAGTGAATTTGAGTTTTCACCTGTGGCAAAAGCATTTCGAAACTCCACCATTCAAAGCTCTGAATCCCAGACCCTTTTTGCTGTGATAGGCAGTTTACATCAATGCAAATGCACAGATAAAAACTGTTTTCTCCCTCTCTTCTCCTTCCTTTGTCTGGTCTGCTGATATAAGGCGCATTAGTCTCACTTCTGGGCCCAGGCAGCACATTTTTCACTATAACAAATTGTACCATTCAAAGTCTCAACAAACCATTGCTTAAAATGTATTGTGAAGAAACATTATTTATACTTTGTGATACTGTTATAGGAAAGTTTGTCTTGTGGAGCTTGGCGTTGGAATATATTGGCTGGAGGAAGCTGTGTGGGCGGACCCAACTTGGAGAGTTGTTTGCTGTTAGTATTTGTTCATTGGACCGGAGACAGGATATTTTTTGTTTGAAATGTCAAAAACATAAAATATAGTAAATAATTCTTTGCTTAGTGTTTTCCAGAAACTGTAATACTGGTCATTTTAATAATATGCTGGATTTTGATAGGGCATTTTGGACACTTTCCCGTTGAAATTATCATTTTTAATCGCTATGGCAATGGTCCTATACTTTTTCATAATTCTGACACCCATAGACACATTGCATTCATTTCCCCTGATGTGCAGAGGTAGCCACAGCTGCCCTGGATCTGACTGGCATAGGGACATGGTTGCCAATCCTCCGATCATCACCAATCACTGATACACACCTCATTCTTGGAAGCAAGCTGGGTGACGTGTATTGCTAAATGGTCAGACTATGGGATTGAACTGCCACTTAGATTTTACCAGCTAAACCACTGTTACCTGAAATTATATAAACCCTATTCAAATTTGTATGTCTTTTTAGCACTGCTCTTTGGTGCTACAAGACATATCCATTGCAAAAAAGACATTTTCTCACTTAGTTTATACCCAATATGAGTTTCTGGAATGTGTTCAGGAAGGGCATCTGCCATTTTATTTCATGCCAAAATTAAACATGCAAATCCTGCACACTAGAAAGCAGAGTATTGCGTGGTTGACCTCAGAGGGTGAAAGCTGAATGTTAGAGGGTTGCTTATATTTTAAAAGAAAACAGAAAAACTGTTTGGGTTGTAGGATCATGGCCAGTATATTTGTACTGTGCAAATAAGAAAATATTGTTTACACTTGCACTCGGCCTCAGTGCTCACCTCTCATTACAGCATTTTTCACTGTTTAACCCTGTGTATTCTGGCTTCTATCTTGTTTTTAGTTATGCGAACACCCTGACACTATTATGACTCTGACTACATTTGTTGCGTTCAGGAGCACTTTTAATACTGTATCTTTAGTTTAAGGCAGAAAACCATAGAATCATTAGTCAAATGTCACCCTGACATGGAACTACAGCCAAATAAAAGACAAAACTCTATTCGTCCTGTCTGTATTTAGCTCATTTTTTAGCCTGGAGCTGCTCGGGTGCTGTCATGCAGAGCAGATCCATTTAAGGCTCCACCCGAATGTGAAAAGTCAAAATGAAAGTTTGATTGAGGGTTGAAAGTGATCTTGGTTTGTGTGCACGATGTCTGCAAAGCTAAACACTGGAGGAGGGTGTGTGTTTTGAATTATTACTGTTTAAGGAGCTTGCATCAGTGAAACTGCATTACCAGCTCATAACAGTGTTTAACCTCAACATGCCAGAGTACGGTCAGTGAGGAAATGTGACCTATATGACACGTTTTAAAACTGCCGCTGGATCAAATATAAGGCGTATCATATTTGTCACATGGTATAGTGTTTAATAGTATTACTATACATCAACACTGCTGTGATGTGAGAGGAGCTGAGACAATTCTGGCTGAATATCTTGCATTGTTTGAAAGGTATACATATCGAGCCAAATCATTTCTTGGCTCTTACGACTTTAATTGTCAATTATTTCTTCATTAATGAGTGATGTTGAGTAACATTAGTGATATATAGTGCAGAATCATTGTGGTGTGCTATTGGATGAGGTTTTAAAGTAAATCTCACATCTGAAAATACACACTGCATAATTAAATGTGTTTTTGCCA
Source organism: Periophthalmus modestus (assembly GCA_019594935.1). Classification (NCBI taxonomy): domain Eukaryota; kingdom Metazoa; phylum Chordata; class Actinopteri; order Gobiiformes; family Gobiidae; genus Periophthalmus; species Periophthalmus modestus. The sequence continues at coordinate 9,758,627 of JAIEZT010000068.1, forward strand.
AGGCTTCTGTATCAGGCCAACTATGCGTATACTTTAGGCCTAGCTAGGGGCTGATCAAAGAAAAACTTATGAGGGAATCTGAGATTTTTAAAAGTCTGCATATTAGAGTGTTATAACAATTAATTTCAATTATGATGATAGTCTTTTATTTGGGTCTTAAAAGAACAAGAACATCTTTAAAAACTATTTTATACCCACTGCAGCCAGAGCTGCTAACTTTATTAAATGAGATGTGGATGTGCTGGTTAGTTCACTGTCATTATTTGTGATTTATTTGTGATGTACTGAATGAGTAGTTTATCTTGGATAAACTTGAAGTGTAGTGCCATCTGTGACATTGTGCCAGTGTCATAGTGAAAGTGTTTGTTTGGTGAAACCAAATGGCAGATTTCCACATCAGTGAACAATATAATGTTGTATTTTGTCATTAACATAATTAGATCTACAATTAAATGAAGGTCTGGGCTCAAATGCAAGATTGGGACTCATGCCTTGATAGAGTTTATACAGTTTTAATTGGTTGTCAGTATTTTAAATTAAAGAAGTGATGAAAGTGAACATTTATTTGGTTCTTTACCAGCACACACGCTCTAACGGTCAGTGTAATTATGCACACCAGTGACAACAAACAGAAGGCCCTCAAGCATCAGAGCGTGAAACCAGTGCTCCTGGAAGGCATCCACTGAACAGGTGTCCACGGTAACCTTTCAAATAAAAAACACATACACCTTTAACCTGTCAGCACCCTCCTCCTCCACCTCCCCTTACCTCAGATCTGCTTTAATGTGGACAATTTGCTGCTCGTAAATGCACTCACCATTACAGTTCATAGCACATTGGGTGATGGAGCTTTCAGTAAGAGGTCCCGTTGCAAAATCTGGTTAGGTCCCAGGTTGTTGGGTACCTCCAGATGTGTAATCACCTCCAATCAGGCCGCACCAGTCGCCAATGCCATCTGTTTGAAATGGCACTTTAGACGGAGATGCCTCTCAGGAGCGCTCAGCACATGAAGAGGCTCGGAGTATGGAAAACCTGTGATTACCAACGCCTTGTGTCCAAAATGGAGAGGACAATAACATTCTGAAATAACAGCTATTCTAATATGGAGAGCCCTCTTAATCAGGGTAATCAGAGCGTGTCTTTGGTTGTAAGGAAGTTTTAGATTTGTTGCTGTCTTACTATAAGAACTACTGTTTCAGTGCTCCAACGCAAGATTTCCCCCAGGATCTGTAATGTTCCAGCAAAAATAGCCACAATTGTGCAATAGATGGCTTAAGCCAGGACCGGCACAGACAGAAATCTGGTTAGCTTTTTTTTATGAGCGTCAGTTAATAGGTGCTAGCTTACCCTGTTTTTATTGGTTGGTTTGTGGGTTAACACAGACATGGGTACTGCTGTGTTGTACTTTAAATTTATAAATTTAAATATTAAAAATGTGCCTACAGCTTCAGGCTTGGACTATTAGAGTGAACTGAAAAAAAGATGGGTGCTTTAATACTTTTACTTTAAAGAGTAAAAAGTAAAAGTATTTTGCTCAGTTTTTTAAGATCTAATGAAGGTTCAAAGATAGCGATTCTGAGAAAGATTTGTGCAGATTTTTTATTTAAACAGAAACAACTGAATCAATATTTTTTCCCTAGCTGTTTCTTTGTATATTTGTGTTTGCCCAAACTATGAACATGTTAAAAATAACCCCACAGCTTTTTCAGCAGGTCTCACACAATAAAAATGTAGTAGAGTAGAAAGTACAGATACCATCTTTATTTAAGTAAAGTAAACATACCTAAAATGTATACTTAAGTACAGTACTAGTTACTACTTTTACTTGGCTACGTCCCATCCCTTGTTCATCAATTACTCTTATTACTTACTACTATTAACTAATAATTAATTAATACTTACTATTAACTAGGATGTGTTTTTCTAAATTAACACCATAAGATGACCATAATCTATGAACTTTGCCATTTGTTTCCTGTGAAATAACTGACATTGAAGTTGAAAGTGTCTTTTTACAACCTAAATTGTAACCTTTTAAATTTCTTGCCACAACCTTGAAGTTCAATATTGGCCATGTACAAATATTATGACAAAATGTCCACTTTGACTTTCCTGTAACAACTTCATACCATTTGAAGGTCATTAAATATATTGTCATGAGTTATTTAAGGCAACCCATGTTCACTGTGCCCGACTGATGTCAAAATTGATGTCATGACAGACATTAAAAGTAAAGGGCATATTTTATCCCATATCACCACCTCTGGCATGAGATTTCACAACACTAAACTCATCTGAAAACCTACAGTGAAGCCTAGATACTGTTGTTAAGATAATTCTATGCAAATTTCCTTAGTCTGGATGGTGTTTTGGCCCTCCCATGACCAAACAAAGTGCACAGCTGTACCGTCTTCTAGCTGTATGCGTTGAAGCCCTGACACGGCTCATATCTGGAGACAAACAGATGGCCATTAAGACGCGCTGCGCCCCAGGCTTCTATGCCCCTGTAGTGGCCACTTGAGCTGCAATCACATATGTTGATTATTCCAGAACACTCCGTTGCTCTTCTGCTAAATGGCCTCTGGCATGGGTGCTGTCCACTTCTGTCCACCAGCTGTGAAGTAATGCCAGTTTCCCATTTTACACAACACGGGTTTCATACATGTGCTACAGTTCAATAGCTTTTTAAGCCCTCCTCATTATTATCTTACTCAGAGTTTGTATTTTGATCCTTTCATGCATGTTTGAGGAATCCTGTGTGGTCGAGTATTCAAGAAAAAATTTGTTTTCACCTACCTCCTATCTCCACCCACTGCAATTAAAAAATAAAAAATCCAAAAATGCCATGACGCCTACCAGAAAAAAAAAATAAATGTATAAAATCTGCCATGTAGCCTACAAGAAAAAAAAAAAAGTGTAAAATCTGCTGCTTGCTCTATTATCAAAACGTCATTATGAAGAGATGGAGCCTATATGGTCATGAGCTCTGGAAATGACGAAGGACCGCAGCCGAAATGGGCTTTCTCCGCAGGGTGGCTGGGCGGTCCCTTAGAGATAGGATGAGGAGCTCGGTCACATGGGAGGAGCTCGGAGTAGAGCCGCTGCTCCTCCACATCCAGAGGAGCCAGCTGAGGTGGCTCGGGCATCTGTTCCGGATGCCCCCTGGACACCTCTCTCGGGTGGTGTTTCGGGCATATTCTACCGGAAGGCGACCCGGGGAAGACCCAGGACACACCAGAGGGACTTGTCTCTCGGCTGGCCTGGGAACGCCTTGGGGTCCCACCAGAGGAGCTGGAGGACGTGTCTGGGGTGAGGGAAGTCCGGGAGTCCCTGCTTAGATTGCTGCCCCCGGATAAGCAGAAGAAGATGGATAGATGGACAATATGTATACAATGAGAATGAGAATCTACTTAAGTAAAACTGCCTGGAAAAAGCATATGTCTTTCTTAAGCAAAGTGATGTGGTGTAAAATTGTTATAGGCTATGTGAACCAAGGCATAAATTATTAATTTGTGTAATCTGAAGGATGAGCTCATTTGATAACATAGAATATCATTTGCGGAAGATAAGATATCAGCGAGTGTGATTGTTCAAAGCTTAACCTGTGCTGTACATATAAAGAGATCAGGCTGATAGAAAACCCAATTAATATATTTAATCCATGCATTTGTCCTTGAAAAGAAATCCACTATATTACAATCTTAGTTGCTGGTATAGAGACCGTAAAGTTGGTTGATTTGATTCCTGCTACGGACAATACATACTGACTTTGTGTCTTTAAGCTAGACACTCCATCCAAGGAGTGAACATTTTGTGAGTCTGAACCCGTCGCATACACTGTAACATGAATTTGTTGCACCGATTTTGAATGCATTTTGTGATTTGTTTGATTCAAAAAGCTGTAGTTCAGGCAAAGGTCCCAGCTGATAATATGCACTTTGTGTGGGAACTTGTTAATTCATGTAAACCAGATTAAATGGCATATTTGAGCTCATATCTTCTATTCACTTTAACAATAGCTTTTATTTGGCTATTGTGACAACTGAAGAGTATCTGTTTGTGCACACTTTTACTGTTATTTGCTCCAGTGAAGTGAATGGGAGGGCTGGGAATTGACATGGGAACTGGCCTCATCGTCTGTGCTTTGTTGTTGGAGAATTGGCAAGCAGCTTGTTTATTTCCGAGCACTACAGTAGGCACTTTAGCTATTAATGACAGATGAAACCTCTTTTTCTATTTGGCAAACAGTTGTTTAAAATGGTGGTGTGTAATAATAGTTTCACATTCTACTACATCAGTGGGAGCGTTAACATGTGCCCACTCGCTTGTATAATTGCTCGCCTCCTCTTTTTACAAAACAAATAAATGCACCAAAAAGCCCATTGTGGAAGTAAGATGTATTTTAATTGGCTTTTTCCAGTCAGAATGCCCACATACCATTGTGCACTGCAATTTGAATGACGAAAACACAACAAAGAAAGTGACATCAGTTTGGGTTTAACACTATATGGCTGCAACGATAATCAGAGAGTCCATCAGTATATATGATGAGATGAGGTTTATGACAATAATAGCGTAAAATGGGCGCGTGTCAGTGAGTTCTTGGTACAGAGGATAAATTCCAGGAATGAAACAGTTTATTAGACCCATCTGTCATTGACTATGAAGGCTGTACATGTGGAATGTAAACTGCAGAAAGTACATCTTTTAATATTAACACTGGTAGAGGACCTATAGCACAGGGCTACTTAAAGGAGAACAGCAGTGAGACATATGGAGAGAATTCCAGAAGCAACAAGATAAATGTAAACTTCAACTAAAGTTATCTGTTTCTAAGTAGAAAGTATTATCTGACTATAGTCGACTACAGTGGTCCCTTGTTTATCGTGGGGGTTTACGTTGTAAAAATAACCCGCAATAGGCAAAATCCGCAAAGTACTCAGCTTTTTTTTTTTTTACAATATTATATATGGTTTAAGGCTGTAAAACCCCTCCCCACACACGTTTACACTTTTCTCAGACGGGCATTAACATTTTCTCTCATTTCTCTCTGGTTTAAACACTTTCAAAGTTCATCCATATTAAAAACTTGTTCAGGCTTATGTCCCCCTTACTTGATGATCACTTTTAATGTGTTGTTCATGTGCCTCTGTTCCAGCAGTATCCGCAGAGGCGACCTCTCTATGCACAGAAACACTTTTGAGTCCGAAGTGTTTCTGAAATCTGTCAAACCAGCCCTTGGTGGCATTGAGTGGGCTTGGTACTGTGTGAAAAGTACTTGTACTCGCCTGGGCTCCGCATCATCCTGCTGCTCGCTGTCATGAATTTTATCGCTGTCAGCAAAGGTTTCAGCACTTCAGAGTCACACAGCTAGTGATCAAACATTGATTGACAATGGTCTACAGTCTCTTGGCCAATGAGGACGCAGAACACAATGCACGTTCATATGCTGTAAAAAAAAAAAGCATGCAAAATTGCACCAAAAAAATCTGAGAAACAGCGAGGCCGCAAGAGGTCAACTGCTATATAGTGAGGGACATCTGTAATTGAAAAACAGTCTGACTGGTCGACTATTAGAATAAGTGTTGGTTGCAGCTTTAAACATATGGGATTGTTAAGTGACAGTATTAACTTGTTTAGGTTCAAATGTTGTAAGCTTTATAGATATTTAAGAGCAGAAATAAGAATTTTGTCTGCAGGTCCCATTTCATGTTAAATTTGATCAGTGGATATATACAAACTACACAATTGATTTTTGTGTAGTTAAACATTTAAAACATATTACAAAGTCCTGAAGCAGATTGAAATCTGCCAAAATGTAATTTTACTCTTTGGAAAATCCAAATTGATTTCTCTGCATTTTTCAAACAGATTGATGTCTTTCCGCTCCCCATGTCCTTCATTGTGTCTAAAGTCTGGCCAAACGTGATTGTGCATTTTTTTTTTTCAGTGACATCTGTGATATGAGCTCATTGGTCACATATGATTGACAAATAAAATCTAATTTATCTCACCTTAGATGAACAGAGTTTAGTGCTTCTCTCATTAATTCTGCAGAAATCAATAAAAAAAAAGTCCCGATACGGATGAACGATGTGTGTCCCCAACTGGCTAATCCACCTGTCAATCCCGCCCATTTGAAAACAAGGAGATTCACCAGTGACCAGACGCACATCTTCGTATTGAAGAAGTGCATGTTCTGGGTCCCAGGAAAGACATTTTAGTGAATGAGGCCTGACCTGCAATTAGAGACGACGTGCATAACACAGAGGATCTCTTCATTGTGGACTGCTTAGTATGTGACAGAATCAAGAAAGTGTATTTCAGAGTTTGTCAAAGTCCCAATTTTGGGATTTTTTCTTCTTCTTTTGTTCTTTTGTTCATATTTCAACTATTTTAATAATTTTATTTTAAAAAGTCCCACTTGGATAAAGGATATGATTCACATATCACTGCAGTGGTTAATAGTACGTGATAATATCCCACTGCTCATTAGAACACTTGTGAGAATTAGCGCCATTCATTACTGATCACACGGCAGGTTCCTCCTGACAGGACCTGCGGTAAATCATGAAATTTGAAGTAACCTTTAGTCACTCTCAAATACCTTAATGGGGTGAGAGCTTGATATGTTGTAAAAGAGTATGTTAGAGAGTTGCCTTTAGACACTGTGGGATTTTATTTCCCACAGTGTCTATTTTTATTTTTATTTTATTTTTTTTTATTTTATTTTTATTTTTTTTTTATTTTTATTTATTTTTATTTTTATTTATTTGTAAATGTTTAGTTTATCATAAGTCTAGTCTAAGGTCATGAAAACGGCTTCCTGTTTTGCGGTTCAGCCTTTTACGCTAATGTGAAGTCTTACCCAACAGATCACTATTTAAGAAACAGTTGAAAAATAAAATATAAAGTTTTTACTTCACCGGTTTATTTACTAGCAGGTCAAAGTTGTATGTATATTTTCCATGTGTTCATATGCAGTTTTGTGTGTATTTGTAGTGTGAGCCATATGTTATATTTGATGTGTTTGCTAGTTCTATGGTGTGAACTGTGATGAAGAAGTAAGACCACAGTAAACATCAGTGAAAAGAACTCTCGTGCCTCTCGTGTTTGTGAACGAGCCGCATATGTTACGTTAGCGTGTAGTTATCTGATTAACTGTTAATATCTTAAGTAAACATACCAGACAGTCCGTTGTCTATGTGTTACGTTAGCGTGCTGTGCTGCTATTCAGCCTGTTGTTCTGTTTTATTGTTATTATTATAACTTGCCTTTAAAGAGAAAATGTCTGTTCTTCGTCTCGGATTTTGTAAAATAAATTTCCCCAAAAATGTGACTTATAGTCCATTGCGACTTATATATGTTTTTTTCTTCATTATTACGTATTTTTTCACTGGTGCGATTTATACTCCAAAGCAACATATGAAAAATATGGAATATTTCATTGTTAGTAATTTTTTTTTTTATAAATTTTTAAACCTGTACTTTTACTTAGCAAAAATTTGACAGCAATACTTGTACCTGTGTTCTTTACAGCACTGCTTTTAGACTTAACTTTGTGTGTTCATCTTCATCTGGTCCATATATCTCCTTGACTGTTTTTTGGCTTCATACAAAGTACTTCAGTGTTCCATGTGATGCAGTACTATGCACTGTGGTTTTATATTTATTTTATGCTAGCTAGTTGTTTGAGGTTCTCCAAGACACACATCTTATTTCATTTACTAATAAGAACCATGACTGAGATACCTAAATGAGTTTAAAAATACAGGATAATGCCTAATACAAGACACCATAACAGATCAGTTAGCATAATTAGCATGTAAAGGCTAATTATAACATACTGCTTGGAATACAGCAGAGTCTAAACAGGATTTAGAGTTGACCTTATTTTAAATGGAGAAACCAGATGGAGGGAAGTGGAATGGAGTGATGCAACAATGTGACATGCCCAAAGCTTTGAAGGCCTGGTCCATCCATCTAACAATGTGTCCAATCTGAGGTGGTCGAGCCAGCGAAGCATAATGATGTGCATATAGGAGCAGAGCACAGCTGTTAATAACAGCTGATAATGAGATAAACAAAATGTGCGAAGCTAAAGAGAAAATTTGAATTGTGGAACTTTTCCTTGGATTGCAGTGGCAGAATGGTTAATGTTGTTTGTTTCAAGTTTTCATGTGCGTCTTATAGTATCCAGCAATACAGATTTTTGTTGAATTTGAATCAACCTTGCCGTACATACCTTTAACAAACTGCTTCATATTTTGTACAATTACATTTTTATATAGTGCTTTACTACTAACCTTGTATATTATTTGTGTGTATGTAAGTATGTAGGTGGAGATATAGATTCACATAGTACCTCTGTTGCTACTCTTAACACTAAAACGTAGTTCCTCCTTATGTGTCATTTCCGATCATTACTGCACCTTTATCCGAGCCAAGTGCTCTTTTATCCCGCCCGCCTGAGCCTCCATTTCACAGAATCCATTAAACCCAAAGCGAGGGGGAAGATCTCTCCACTTTGGTGTGTCTTTGATGCCCATCGCTCAGGAAAACTAAAGCTGACACAGAAATGATGCGCTTCGATAGATGGCGAAAGATTCAAGGCTGTCTGAGGCTGGACACTGTTAGAAAGTCGAAAGAATTTTTTTTTGTATATGTATAGCTTTGAGAGGAAATATTTAGGGTGTTCTGAGGTCTTCAAAGTACTTGGCAATTCATGTAGCACAAATTGGTGCATGGATGTACTAATTTTTTATTTATTTGATTGGGACAATGCATGTTAATGAACATGATTCAACATGAAAGTAAAACACACCAGATTATAGCTAAAGGCTAATTTCCATTCGTAATAGCTCTAGTAATTAGGACACCTACATGTAAAGGCCCTGCACCTGATTTTTACTGTTTTAAAAAACATGAAAAACAGAACTAGTTCATTTTAAGCAGTTTGCAGTGATCCTAAGTTATTTCTCACTCACCTTATGCATTTCCAGTATCCTAATTATTCACAACGATAAGTTTATAAATGCTTTTCACAACTGTTCAAGACCAAGGTGGAGTTTTGCTGCAACTGTACAGCTAACAGCAACTAGCATGCATGTGCACTTCCTGATTATTGGGCAATGAAACATTGTATAATTAGACATATTTTGACCTCAGGTGCTGCTTATACAATGTATCTCTACTGATGTGAATTTGAAAAATCACAATGACATAATATTTCTAAGGCCTATTATATTTAAGATAATTCATTGGAGTCGGAATAATAAATGTCAATATACATTTGCTCATTGATATAGGACCAGCATTTGTCCTGAGACCATTATATCAATAGAGAAACCTGGTCCTCCCGCCTCATCTAGGATAGGACAAAAAAACAAATAGTATCAGCTCAAGATTGGTCTATAATTGTCTGATATATAAGGGCTGTAGACACCTCTCTTATGTGGAAGTACATGTACCAGGAAAGCTTGACCCAGCTCCCCTCAAACATGGAAATCATTTTGTCAAGGCTTATAATGTTTTTTAAAATGTATTATGTGAAAATGGTGGTCTGTGGTTCATATGGCCACCTCCTGCTGGGATAAACGAAAACAATAGTACAACACTGGATATTTTTAAGCTTCACAGTTATTGCCTATGCAGAAACCGTAGTATATATGCCCTCCAGAGTGAACATGAGTACATTAAAAAGGCATGGATTCCCTGATGAAAGCGGGCGATTATTTTAGCATCAAATCCAAAAATCAATATGAGAGAGTGTAAATGCCGCGGTAACAAGCGCTTCATGCTGTTTTTCATTCCCCTGTGGCCCTCTCTCACCAGCCCTGGCCCTCACTCGCCCCCTCTCGATGGTCTCCGATTGGCCTCTTCACCACAATTATGCTCTCCCGCCTGTATCCGCGTTAACCTGGGTCACCTAGCACCCCCACGGGTCTGTTTTATCCAAGATGAAAGCATGGCAACTCCTTTGATAGCACAATTTATTACAGCAATCCTCCCCTAATATAACTGAGAGTGGAGTGAGGAAACAAGACTGTGCTGTTTAAATGTGGATAAGGACTGAATACCTCCTCTGAACCCAATTCCAGCGTTTGGGTTTTGTGCATAGGACCTACGCTGATTACAATGAACTCGCTAGGTTAAGTTTTTTTGTGCAAAGTTTTAATACTGTTTTGTGAAATAAAAATGAAGGTGAGAGGATAAGAATGTGTGTTTTCTGAATCAACCGTTTTTCCAACTATTGAAATAACGGAAGCATTTACAATTTTCGCATTTTTATGTTTTAGCAAGTATTCCAAATGGTTATTTCGCAAATTTCAGCAGCCTACCTTTAGAAGAGGTTCAAAAGTGTATTTTACTAAACTTACTGCATAATGCTACTTCTAAAACTTATTACTTTGCTAATACTGTACAACACCACTATTATGACTCCTCTTGCTGCTACACTAGTACCGCTACTATTACGACTATTGGTGCTGCTAATACTGCTGCTATATGGCATGGTGGCTGAGTGTCTAGTATTCTCGTCTCACGGCATGAAGGTTCTGGGCTCGACTCCCAGGCCACCCCGGCCTTTCTGTGCGGAGTTTGCTCTCCTCGTGTCTGAATGTGTTTCCTGCAGGCACTCCGGTTTCCCCCATGAAATCAAATATGCACAGTAGGTAAAATGTGCCTGCTAAAGTAGTCCTGACTTGGAGAGAAGTCTTTGGGCACTGTTCCTGACAAGTTTCCCCTGCTGCATTGAAGGATGGGTCAAATACAGTGGACAAATTTCCTTCCTGGACAATAAAGTGTACCTTAACCTTGTTACTAATACTACTGCTGCAGCTACAACTACTACAGCCACTGCCACCAACGTCATTTTGAAGATTGAATTAAGTTTAGTTGTGCCGCCATCTTTCCTCATCCATGGTTTTATTATAATTAGACCACCATCTTCATAACACCAATTGATTTAAATTTGATTAATGTGTTTACAAAAAAGTTTTATTACTATATTTTCCTATATTTTCAAAAAACTCAACAACACAAAAAAGCCTTGAGGCGATCTTCCTCAGTGCAGCGGGCTCCATGCAGTGTCCAGCATGTGTTACTCTGCTTGTCTTCACAAAAACCTCAGTCACCACTGTGTTTACCTTCAACTGCCCAACACACCACCTTTAAGAGAACAGACCTGCACGCTCCCCCACGCCCAAGGCAAGTTGGATCAATCCTCCAGCACAAACAAACCAAATATATTTTTATTTTGTCAACACTCACTTGTGTCAATGTTTTAGTCTGTGTAGAGGCTGTGGGTTATTCCGTCTTGGATCTGTCAGCCTGATGGAAATAAACTAGAAGAATAACAAGCTGTGTAGGGGTATATGAGAGAAGATTAGGACTCCACATTTCAATGCTAGGTGCAAAAGATTAATGGGATTCTAAGCAGGCTCTGGCGTGTATGACAGGAACCACAATGACTAGCAGTAAACGCTGGTCTGTGTTAGAATTGTATTCGTGGCATCTTCAATTAGATTACTATAATGTGTACTCCCACTGTAAGGCATTATGGGAGTGGGGAATCTGGTCTAGTGTAATTTGTACATATAAGACGGCCATCTTTCTCATCATTAGAGGCAAAGACTGGTATGGTCCTGCAGGCTGCTGCTGTTTAACTGTTGAGCAGTGTTGGAAAGTAAATCTAAGGTAAAGGACGTGAAAGTAGGAGCCAAAAATTTTACTTAAAGGGCCCGTATTACATTATTATTTTCTGATCTATATTATAATGTTTCATCATTAAAAAAAAAAAAAAAACATTCCTGAAGTTTTATTTTGCTTCTATCATGACATTTAACACACAAACCCTGCATATTTAGGCTGAGTTCTTCTCTTAAACAGAAAACACTTGCTTAATTCACAAATATTTCATCTCCAAAGCTCAAAATGCTCTATTCCACCTTATGATGTCATGTGGTAATACAGGAAGTACTCCACTGTGTTTTTATCATTTTGATAATTTAAGACCTGGATTTGCCCAGCTCTACTGAAATAAAGGTAAATAAAATATAGCTGTTACTTTGAAAACTACCACTTCATGACATCACAGATTGGAACAGAGCATTTTGAGCTTTGGAGATGTAGACACACTAATAATGGAGGATTACTCAAACGTGTGAATGAAACAAAACACAACTCCAGGTATGCTTTTGAGGAGGTAACAACATTATGACAAGACTTAAAGCCCATGAGAATCCATTTTTCTGTAATATAGGATGTTTAAGAAAGAGTGCTGTAAAAGAATGGCACTAAAGTTAAAAACTACCGCTTCGTGTAACATAAATACACCATGCAAAAAAGGATTTTCTGAGCATACTGAACAAATGTTTGAACATAATATTTGATTTATGATTTAAAGTTTAATCTGGCAGAGTAGATTAAAAATTATGCAGATACTACAAGAACAGAACGCCTTTCTGAGGATAAAGAGCAAAGTAGGTTAGCATTCAAAATAACAATTATCAGTTATTGGAAAAATACTCACTGTGGAATGAAAAGTTAACTCATGTGTAAGTAGAAGAGTAGAAAAAAAACATTGGTCTGTTTGTATACAAGTATGTGATCTACACCCACTTTTTTCACATTCAAAGTCACATTCAAAACTTTTACAAAAATGTTTTAACAATGTAGTTCCTATTGAGAGTTATATCAATGCGTGAATATTGTGAAATAGTTTGTGCTCATGATAAATTGCATGTGGCTGGCTGTTTACAGGCTGATCTGATTACACCAATGCAACATTTACTCCTTCACTGCAGCCCTTTACACACTGGACAGTCCTGTGGAGTGGCTCTGGTCTGACCTTTCCTGCTCTCTCAATTTTAGACATGCTCACTTGTCAAACTGGCTCAAGAAGACTCCACTGTAGTGTGAAGTAGCTGGGGACCATCTTCGTACTTTACTCAAAAACCTTAGGAATAGCGGAACACAATGAATATGCCATTTTCTCTGAGGTAAAACCGAAGTCAGTGCATTGAGACTGTTAGATACATCTCACAATATTACTAATGTATATAACAAGGGATTTAGGAATAACATTCCATCCACAAAGGGGCAACGTAAACATTAGAACTGTTGTGTTTTTTGTGGGTTTTTTTTTTATCTTGAATTTAATGGTGCACTATGTAACTTTTCTACCTGCTACCTGCTTGTCTCTATGGTGATTTTATCATTTAGGCTATGGCTTTAAACTGTGTTGTATTACATATAAAGGGTGTCCATAAAGTCTCTCCTTTCTCCTTTCTTATTTTTTAATTTTTTTATTTTTACAATGAAGTTCATTTATAATTAATTTAATTACAAATGCAATTGATGAGATATATTAATTAGATTTGTTCTATTATACTCAGTGGTTTTTAATCACTTTGCATTTTTTGTATTTTGCATTTTTTGATTAAAGAGACATCCATTTGAATGAACCCCTAAGAAATGGCTACTCCTCAACAGAAGGCACAATGTGTATCAAACCAATGTGCATGGTTTACTGAAGACAATCACATAAAGATATCACGTATCGAACAAAGATACGGAACATTACTGAACTAAAGCAAAAGATAACAGATGTCATTGCAACCTTTGATGAGACTATGCTACAGCGAACATGGCAAGAAATCCAGTACTGCCTTGATGTGCTTCATGCGACAAATGTTGCACATATAGAGGTGTATTAAATGAGATAATACACTTTTTACACTACAAAGAGTACAAAGAACAAGTCTGATTAAGATATCTTAACTGCCTTTGTAATATATATTTTTATTATTGTAAAGACTATGGAGACCCTGTATATAGATCAGACAGATCTAACCTGTAACCTGACCTTTATTTAATTACAGGGAAACCTATAACATCTGCATTTATGCAATCATTTGACGTCCCCTCATCAGAAGTTTATTCACACTTTTACTTAGCACTTTAGCACTAGTCAGGCTATGTGCGTCATATGAAATGATCTATAAATAAACTTCTTACTGACGCTCTGTTCTTTTCCAAAACATATATTATTCAGAAGATGTTAGATTCTAGTTTCCATCTCTTCCATTGCTGTGCACATGCTGCAGTATCACATATTGCACTTCTCTGTCTATAGTGGATTAACCTCTTTGTCATTGCTGTTTGCTCACACCTGCTCTGCCCACCCCCCCGTCACAGCCCTGTCCTGAGTGTAACATTTGGCACGTGCACGTCTCCCTGGGCTCTCCCTTTGTAACTCATCAGATGGTCTTTTGAAGCAGCCTCAGTGTTCAGGCAGCCAGGCATATACGGTGGGCTATAAGAGCAGGAGAGGTGAGGGAGGGCGCGAGCAATGGGCCCATTCCAAAGGTCGAGTTGCCACCATCATTTCTGAGAGCCAATCATCCAAAAAACAGCAAAGAACTAGCCTATCACTGGCCCTGCATTATTGATGAGCCAGGAAAATTGGAGTAGTACTCAGTTGCATGTGATTACAAAGTGAGCAGTTATTTTACAGGCATTTCATACAGTGGCAGATGGACAGATGGTACGTATACAGCCATATATTTGCATGAGTGCTTTTTGTTAATTCATTGTGATTTTATAGTGGTGTAGTCTTATGTTTTATTTCATGGAAAAAAAGTATAGATTTAAATGAGCTCCCCATGAATTTCTCATGATGGCTCACGGCAACAAAGTGGAAATCAATAAAGATAAGACCATTTACATAATGAATAAAATGAGTGGGAGACTGTGTTTTGAAGCAGACGGTAGAAGTTTATAATTACGCCAACATGTCTATTCATTTCTAGCATAATGTCTTTCATTCAAAAGCATTGTAACATAATCATGATCTTGCAAGTTTAATGAAGTACTTGTAGCAGTACTTGTAGTAGTAGGCCTAGCCCACTTGCCAAATGTGCAGTTAAAATACGATTTGCATCCGGATTAAGCAAGCAGACTTTCGCACGTTTGGTCTGAATGCACCCATATATTTGTATAATATTTAAAGGGCCCATATTACGCTGTCTGTTATAATGTTGTTTCAGAACATACCCAGAGTTGTGTTTTATTTCATTCACACTTTCTTCATTCACAGAAATCCTGCATATTTAGGCTGAGTTCTTCTCTCAAACAGTGAACACTCTGTTCCACCTTGTGATGTTATGTGGTAATACATGAAGTGCTCCACTGTGTTCTCAAGCTTCATACATCTTTTGGAATAATTTGAATCATTTCAGCCCTGGAATTTCCAATTTCTACTAAACAAATGGCAAAAGGTATCTGCTAACTTGAAAAGTACCACTTAATGACATCACAAGGTGGAACTGAGCATTTTAAGCTTTGCTAGCTTTGATAAAATGTGGACCACAGTGGGGAAATCCAGCATTGCACCGCACACATAGAACAGTGGAAATAAAATCAAACATAATAGATAAATAACAAGCTTTAAGAAATAGATTCAAGAATAACTCTAATATACAACACACATATATTATACATCTCCTTAGTAAAGTGGTGGACAAAGATGTGGACAAACTAATAAAATAGGGTTACTCAAACATGTGTGAATGAAACAAAACACAACTCCAGGTATGTTTTTGATGAGGTAACAACATTCTTAAAGCTCAAAAGACTCCATTTTGCGTAATGCAGGACTTTTCAATTGTAATAAAATGTATTCTTGTCTTATCACTGTGAGAATGGAATAACAAACTAATTGTTTCAATTGCTTAGAAATTACTGTGACTTTACTTTTTACTGAGAACTAAGCCGCATAAACACAAATAATCTATTGATGTTAAATTTCTATATTTATAAGTATACTTCCACATTTGCAGATTATGATTATGGCTGGAATACTTGAGACTATTCATCCCATCCCTTTTGTTCACTGACACGTGAGAATAGTGGTTTTCTCCAGCCTTCAGTCCCATTACTTACACTTGGCACCTGGCACTGTTTCAGCATTGATCTGTAGGTGTAAACTTTCTGCATGCGGTATAGAGGTGAGGTGGCCTTGCTGTCGGCCATTATTAACATCTTGGAGACATGGTCAGTGTTCTTGGCTGATTTGGGATGGGTGCTGCTCCTGTCCCCGGATACAAATGGATTACTGTCTTTGTCAAGGTGAGTGAGTGCCTTACAGCCAAGTACTCAGCCGTGTTGAAAAATATATGATATTCCCTCATTGTAATGTTTGGGTCTGCTATAGTTCAAACTCAGGTGAATTATACAGGGAGAGGATGCCTCAAGAAATGCACAACAACAGTGGAATGGGGTGTGCACTGAATTTAATGTTTTTGGAGGCTAGAAATATTCATATTCTTAGACATTTGAAGTTCTAGTTTTAAAATATGTAAAATATGTATCTATGGGTGTCAAGTGAGGAACGTTGCCATGGCAATTTACAATTCCATATCAAAATCTGTTTCGAATGAGGAAAAACGTTATAATCAAACAATGCCAACACGCCAACACAATGGTAAAAAAATATGATTCACAAGTTCACTGGTGCTAGAGAAGACACTGAACTTTCACTTTTGTTTTATATGGATATACCCAGGAATTATTTAAATCAATCATTAACAAACAACTTAAAACATCTGCATTGACAGTCAAAGCTATTTATACCATTGTGGTGTTGCCCGCTCTTTAGAATGTTTTTCATGTGAACACAACAAATCCATAGTCTGACTCCAGAGTCATGAAAAATCGAGGACTGTTACCTTAGCAATTATCATTTCAAAACGGAATATTGTCGATGGCAAAGGTCCTCAAAAAGAAGAGGTCAAACTACTCAAATATAGCACTTGCCTCATTCGTCCTTTGCACAATTGTAAACAAATCCGGTAGGTAGATATTCCTGATGAAGCCTAAAATGAACTAGAGATACGGAGGCCCTCTGACAAGAAAAGAAATGATCACTGAGAAATATTTGGAAAACTGCAAACAAATATAAACTTCTTTGTATGTTATTACTTGCTCTGTCTACAGTACATACATACAATACAATACATATAGCACAATGACACAACAGCACTGCAGGCTATTTATTTAGTGGAAATCAGGTTTGAGCCCCTCAGGTCAAGGCCATATACTGGTGCTGAAGTCTGAGGCGATAAATGTGAAAGGCTGTAGGTAAGAGCAGAGGTCTGTTCCTGTGCACAATATCAAAGTTCCATACTGCAGCACAAAAGACCAAGCTGGCTCCTCTCTAATGGGACAGGGGTGGAGGGCAGCCATAGACCTGGCTGTAACCTTGTAATAATGTACAGATTTTACCTACTTGGATTATAAATATGGGATATATTTCGCAATCATTTCAGTTAGACCTCACAACGATATATTATAGAGCGACAGTAGCTCAGTTGGTAGTTTTTGTCCACTGATCCGATTTGCTCTCGACGTAAACAACGTTGGTTGAGCGGCCAGATCCACTGACCCACAGGTTGGTAGATGAATGTGGTCATTGTACAAGACATTTAACCCACCTCGCCCCCAATGTCTGTGTACACAGGTGTATGAATGAATGTGTGTGTGTGTGTGTGTGAGAATGGGTGAGTGGTTCCTTCATGTAAAGCGTTTTGACGCTTTACATGGAGGTGAAAAAGTGCAATACAAACATGTGACCATTTTCCATATAGCAATACAAATAAATGCTGTTTAACCACTTTGTTTTTTATGTATTTATTGTATTGATTTGTGTATATTTTGCATTATCTAAATTTAAGGATCTTCTTGGGTTTCTTCTTTAAAAAGTTAAATTAACAATAACACAATAACCTCACATTAGTGTATTTAAAGTAAAGAATTTTTTTTCTGTTAGAGCATAAAGTCTCCATCTTACTCTGCTGGCTTATCTGTCTAAACTCAGGTAAAGAGTGTAATAGTTTCCATACATTCTTAGATTTACTATGTGAACTCCACCAATCAATAATGCTCCCTGTGAACAGAGCCTCCCGCTGCAGGCCGGGCTGGCTTATGCAACACTCGGGATCCCCTTCATCACTGTCATCTTTCAGCTGAGCTCATACAATTACATTGCCTTGGTAGATTACAGTACAGTTTACACTTTATAACATCCACCCAACACAACTAATGCTGTTTAATGTTACCTGTGATGTTCTATTCCCTTTGAACTCATTAAGGGTCCATCAGCAGTTTATTGGCCGAGCAATTCATTTCTGTTACTTGCTCAGGAGCCATTATATGTGCAGAAGTAGTACCATTTATGACAGTGGAAAAAAACAAACAAACCTTCAACTAATGCATTCAAATTCTTATATTTAATATGATTGGCAAGGTTGATCATGTTTTATTGTAGTCCACTGAAGCTTTTCTCAGAGTAGGAGTGCTCAATGGTTAAAGTAATCGTAGTAGCATTGAGTTATTTTTTTTATTAATTTATTTTATTTAACCAGGAAAGTCTCCTTGAGATTGCTAATCTCTTTTTCAAGGGAGTCCTGGCCAAGACAGCAGCACAGTTACATTACACACAGACATTTCTGTTCTGAACTGAATAGCTTTTCTCAGAGTAGGAGTACTCAATGGTTGAAGTAATCATAGTAGCATAGAGTTATAAGGAACTGAATAGCAAGGCAAGGCAAGTTTATTTGTATAGCACAATTCGTACACAAGGTAATTCCAAAGTGCTTTACAGAATAAGAAAGACATTAAAATTACACAAATCAAAACATAAATAATCACAAATAATCATAAAATTACCATTAAAACAGAAGAATAAAAACCTTTCAGTCATATGCACAGCTAAACAGAACCGTTTTGAGCCTGGACTTAAACATTGTCAAAGTACAGGCCTGTCTCACATCTTCAGGAAGACTGTTCCAGGTTTTAGCTGCATGAAACTGAAACACTGATTCCTCATGTTTAGTCCTGATTCTGGGCACCAGCAGGAGGCCGGTCCCTGAAGTCCTCAGAGTGTGAGATGGTTCATATGCCACTAACATGTCAGAGATGTACTTTGGTGCTCGGCCATGGAGAGACTTTTACACAAGCAGAGCTGTTTTAAAGTCTATTCTCTGAGCCACAGGAGCCAGTGCAGAGACTGAGCAGAGGACGCATGTGTGAAGTACTTCCTGGTTCTAGTCAGGACCCGAATACCTAGTGTAGTGCTGATACCTTTATCAGTGCTACCCAATGAGATGTTATATTGCACATCACTTCATCAGCACCATCAGCAAGGTTGTTTGGGCGACAGTAGAGTGTTTGCCCACTGATCCTTCAAAGGTTGGCAGTTTGAATCCCGCTCTCAAAAAAACTTTTTTTAAAAGTAAAAAACATCATTGGTAGAGCGGTCAGATCCACTGACTCACTGATTGGTGGTGCAATTCCAGCTCCCACAGATGATTGCTGTTGCTGTGTCCTTGGGCAAGACACTTAACCCTCCTCGCCCCTAGTCTCCGTGTACACTGGTGTATGAACGTGTGTGTGAATGGGTGAGTGGCTCCTTGATTTAAAGCACTTTGAGTACATTTACCATAAAAAAATACTTCAATTATCGTTTGCAAATATCCATTTATAGACAAATATGTTAACTATTTTCAAATGAGATACTTTTATAATAAATGTTTTTTTTTAGGTTAGATATTATCTCGAAGTATTAAAGCAAACATATATTTTGTGTAGATTCTAACTGCCTGTTGTGTAGTTTTGACTAGCTCTGAAGATACCACCTCCACCCGCAGTTAATCACTAAAGGTAATTGGGTTTACTCGTGAATATATTTGTACTTAAGTATTTCTAATTGAGTAATCTCACTATTTGTCCTTCTCTAATTGCTCTCCGAGTCTTTTGCATGGCTTGGCAGACTTGCTCAATAGCAGGGAGTTGATGGTCGATGTATCAGTCACTCAAGCAGCAGAAAAAAAGATTGTGAGATTGATTGCAATGCTGATGAAACCACTTTAGCCCTCGGCCCAATGCGCCTGCTATTGTAAAGGAGAACAGTGGGCAGTGAGGGGCCAGGGTGAAGGAGAAATGAATGAGAGAATGATATTGACAGATGGGTCCAGGTGGATCAGTCAGCCATGAAGGACTGGACTAAATTAACACAGGACTACATAGGACGAGGTGCGGTTTTGAAATATGTTTAACTCCCAAAGGATTTCTACTGGCATGAGGGCCAAAGGGTGTTCTACTATTGAGTCCTGGTTTTCTGTACTGATAATGCTGATTGTGCGGTACAATATTTCGTTAACCTGTGTGTATGAATGGATTTATTTCTTCTGTCACCGTGAACAAGAAGCACCCATCTCAACTATGGTAACATTAAAATGGCACTAGACCCATAACTTATCCAGGATTAGACCAGGACTAAACCAGGACTAGATGATGACTGAAACCAAATCTAGATCGGGAGTAAACCAGGATCAAACTAGCAGCTCCAGATTTTGAGCTAGGTTTCATCAGCACTACCTTAACTGGAGGATTAGCCTGTTGTGCAACTAGAGGGTTTGGCTACTTCTCTTGATTTTGATAAGCAGAACTATAGATGCATCTGTGAACCAATCGTGCTAAACTTAAAAGGTTGCGAGATCCATTTACCCGTCAGATCATAATTTTCCAGATGTATATTAAGATTTTGAACCAAGACTCTTTTAAAATGGCGGGATATATTTTATACAGAGAAAAGTAGTACACCAAAGCAGAGTAAGATTGATTCAGGCTAAATGTTAAGAAATACAATCCCTCAAAGTTCATCTCATTCTTCAGGAACAGCCTGACAAGCTTTACTTGTCTTAGACTCAGGTAGAACTTTTTGGCGAACATAAATCTTCTTCAAGGCATCTGTTTCACATGGTAAAAAACTGTGCTGTGCTGACCTGTACTTGAACTTCCTGAGGACCTAACTCACAAGACTCCTCCTAATGTAGCGTTTATTTATTTACTGGCCTAGTGTTTAGAATGTTTTCCCCTAAAGGTTCAAATAAATCTCAAATAATTCATAGGGATATCTGTATTATCCCTCAGTCGTTCAGGTATGATCCATAGTAAAAGAAAAAAATCAGTTCTGTTAACTGGACAAAAAGTTGTAGGAGTGAAGCTGTTTCGCTGCTCATTCAAGCGGCTTTTTCAGTTCTGATCAGACTACCGGTGGACACTGCCTTATATCTATCTCAAGGGCGGAGCTAGCTACATAGGGATTCACACAGTTTCATGTTTAACTTGATGTTGGCATCAGTGTGTTGTCATTTAAAACTGTATCACAGTTGTCTTTCTCATATCAAGTTCATGAACAAGGAAGATTTTTTTTTTTTTTTTGATTAATCCCCTTTGTGACCCAGACCAAGAGAACAATAGCAGGGTTATTAAAGGCTGAATAGGGTAGTTTCAGCTGAAACTGGAGTGAAGTGTAGTTAGCCCCTCCCTTAAGATAGATATAAGGCAGTGTCCACCAGTAATTTGACCAGTACTGAAGAAGTGGCTTGGATGAGCAGCAAAATGCCTTCACTCCTACAACAATTTGTCCAGTTAATAGATTTGAACGTCGTCTTTTGCTATAATCCCTATTTAAACAACACACTTTTCATTTCAGTGCCATTTAACCTACACAAAAGGATCAAATTTAGTCCCAGAAGTCTCCAAGCAATGTGCTTTTACTGCCCTGGGATTGGGTATAGTGTAGACATTTTGATTGCGATCTTTATACGATTAGCTCTCGATTCAATTTCTCTAGTCTATCCATAACTTGTTTTAATTTCTTTAATCATCCATATTACAGGAAATTACAGCTTTGATACCAAAACCAAGACAATCTTTCATTTCAAGTTGAACCAGATCCACATCAGAGTGAAAAATACCACTGTCGCCATAAAAATTGATAATTTAAAACAACATACTATAACTTTTGAATGGACAAGCATCCTCAAAATAACATTATATAACAGAAAGTTGAAACCCATGACTCCCAAGACTAAGGTGTGAGGTCAAACCACCAGATTACCACATAATAGGAACTGTTATCATGAGATCCATCCACATTTCACTTGAATGCATAAGAAAATGTCTGCCCAGTTTAGTGCCTCCAGAGTAAATGCACGGCGCGCGGCTATGGTGTGGAGCGGTTTGGTATCACTTGTTGTAAAAGCGTGTGTAAGACAAACAGTGGGAAGCAGGGTGCCTTAGGGAACACTGTCAGCGGGAGTGGAGAGGAGCGTGACGTCTAAACACTGGTAGTAATATCTCCTTTCTAACAAGATGTGTGCGGTCTGCGCGACAACTTTATCACCGCCTGGTAGAAGTGCTATTTCCTGCCTGGGATGGAAGTAAACTAAAGGTATACATGGAAGTGGTGGGAGATAAATAATAGTAATTCACAAATGTTTAACACGCAAACCCTGCATATTTATACTGTGTTCTTCTCTCAAACAGAAAACACCCAACCCACTCAGCAACTCCATATACCTTCACTAGAGCCATTTGGATCATTTCAGTCCTAGTATTGCCTATTTCTACTGAACTAAAGGTAAAAGGTAGCTGCTAACTTGAAAACTACTGCTTCATAACATCACAAGGTGGAACACAGCAGTTTCATCTTTGGGAGTTGAATTACTCAAACATGTTACCTCAAAACATAGCCAGAGTTGTGTTTTGTTTCATTCACACATCACTAAAAGCTCACAAGAGTCAGTTTCATGGACTGTAGGACCTTTAAGTAATTACTAGTCCTGAATCTTTCTTAATAAAGTATTTGTTAATTATAGATTAAGTCATTCTTCATGCTTTAAGGCTAATTAGATATATAGTTCTTATAAAGTGTCATAAAATTTAAGTCTTCCTTCTGCTCCTTTGCCAGCACAAATATCTCGACTAACAAAGTGAGCTCATGTTTTATTTATCTCTGTGGGCTCTGTACATTTTGAGTCAGGAGTTGACAAAAAAAAAAAAAAAACTCCTGAGAAATGACTTTTTTGATGGGGACATTAAAGCTGTAGATTTATGATAAAGTGACGGTGAGTGAACTTCCTGGATAACATTGTGGCCTGGTGTGTTGCCAGAATCAACAAAGACTCCTCATTGGCAGTCCTGATGGAGGCTTATGCTAGCACTACAACTTTGACTGCTACATAAATACAAGAGTTATAGGCTCATTTTGGCAACAGTGTGATAAACGATGTCCGAAGGAGCTTTTTGTTTGAGAAACTGGCATTAAGAGACATTATTATTTAAATTTGGGGATTGAATCTTGGACGTTGGACATCTGGGACACTTTCTAAC
This sequence comes from Periophthalmus modestus, assembly GCA_019594935.1. NCBI lineage: Eukaryota > Metazoa > Chordata > Actinopteri > Gobiiformes > Gobiidae > Periophthalmus > Periophthalmus modestus. The sequence continues at coordinate 9,781,868 of JAIEZT010000068.1, forward strand.
TTCCTGGAACATTCAGCGTAATTACAACCACTACATAAAACAACTGGGAGGACAGCTCAGGCTCACTTGATCAATGTAGTCCTTTTAATTCACACGACTGAGAGCAAAATTTAAACCTATTCAGAAAAACAAGATAATTTGCATTTTAGTTTTGCAATATGAAATTATAGAAAAGTATGCAACTGACTGAATAAGCTGTGCGTGTTGCAGCATGTGTTTAATTTGATTGGTCAACCTATTTACATCATACATACTGTAGCACCAAACTACAGAAAGTGATAATAAAAAAGCAGCTGCACCGCACAACTTCTGGTGGTGATGGGAGAATCTCCCACCTGCTCGTCTCCATAAAGATGTTATTGCTTTGCCTAGGTAGAATGTCCCACAGTGTGGCATTAATAACCCTATAGCGTCGGACACTATCTCCGCCGATAGACTCGCAGTTGCGGCCTTTCCATCACCATAACTCTGCAAACCAATTGTGCTCTCATGTAAATTCAAATGGCATCTCAAAGCAGAGGCATGGGGCTCTTTAAATATGTTACTGTCATTAGGGTAATGTGCTTACGTTGTCCCTCGAAGATGATCAATCAGAGCACAGATACTGCCGGGATTCTCCCAGTCAGTTCTTTGATGCGTCAAAGGAAAAATAAGGATGGATAGAGGTGTAAAATAGAGGAAGTTGTGTGAAAAAAATGCAGTACATTCTGATTTGCAGTAAATTTCTTTAACATGATTTTTATGGCTAAAAAGAATAAAAGTCTAGGCGAGCTATAATGGTCTATAATGTGCTCAGTCCTTAAAGGGTTAAACTTTCTAGCATTTATTTAATTATTTTTTGTTTTTAGAGCTCAAAAATCCCTTGAAAAACACACTCTGTCTCTCCACAGATCTGTATCTTAGCCTGGTAACACCACATGCATGTGGAATTAATGCCATTAGGCCAATATGGAACATTCTAGGCAAAACAATAATATCCAATAATGTGGAGATGATCAGGTGACGGAACCAGAAAATTGTGCAATGCACTTTTAAGTATGCACATTTTATAGGGCCCATTTTACGCTTTATGCTGATCTATGTTATAATGTTGTTTCCTCATCACAAACATACCCGGAGTTGTGTTTTGTTTCATTCACATGTTTAACACACAAACCCTGCATATTTAGGCTGCCTCTCTCAAACAGAAAACACCTTGTGATGTCATGTGGCAATACAGGAAGTGCTGCACTGTGTTATACCTTCACTAGAATCCTTCAGATGTTTTCAGCTCTGGAATTTCCTATATCTACTGAACAGGGTAAGGTAAAAGGGAGTAAACCAGGATCAGGATCTGTTAACGATTGCTTCATGGTATCACAAAGTGGAACAGAGCATTTTGCACTTTGGAGATGTAGACAGACTAATAATAAAAGATTACTCAAACATGTGTGAATGAAATAAAGCACAACTCCAGGTATGTTTTTGATGAGGTAACAACAGTATAACAGGGCTTAAAGGTCACAAGAGTCAGTTTTGTGTAATATATGACCTTTACTTAGAAATTGAAGTGTCCGGTTAAAATCTGAAAGTCTTAAAGACCTGGGCCAGCCTGTTACCCACCTTAGTGTAGCCAAATTCTACCCCAGTGAAATTAGACCTCATTATTTCTTATTAGTTTCAAGATCCAAGCTCAAAAACATTCATGAATAAGGCCTTAAATGTGGCTCTTTTGTAGTCACTGGCCTCTCTGTGGTGTAATGAAGTTGTTAGGTCAGAGCAGATGACAGCGTGATCCCTCTGTGCTCACAGATCTGGTTTAGGCTCATAAAGTGTTGTATGGGCGCGCGCCGAGCCTCGTGGGCAGGAAATGATCCCTTTCATTTGCCTCTGTGCCGCAGAACAAAGATGTTTGAAGCAGCCTCTCTTTTGTGCTTTGAACGCCGTCTAGAACACATGCCACATTAGTTTCTACCTGTGCTCCATTTAAAAGCAGCTTAATGTGTCAGGCTAAGAGACTTTTATATGGCTTTGCTGTGTTTTACAGAGATAACCAAGAAACTGTCAGCTAAGCTTTTTTTTTTATTTTTTATGTCAGATCAATGATAGAGGGTAGTGATGGTGTTAGTAGACGGCGATAGAGTTGCCAGAAATTGTACTTTTATAAAATGATTGCTACTCCTGATGCTGCACTATAGTCACCCCGTGCTCCTGACAGGTTGTGCCAGTGGAATGGAAGAAGGCCCAACAATGAATTCTACTTTAAAAAAAAAAATAAAAAAAAAATAGAAGTATGTTTTGTCAAAATTGTAAAATCGGGAATAACATTTGCAAAAAACCCTCCAAAAAAAACAAAACTACAATGTCAAAAATGTTTACTGTTAAATAGATTTTTCCTTTATTGCAAGAACAAAATTAGATATTACAAAAAGTGGTTTATTTCTTAAAAATATTATAATATTGTATAGTAAAAGTACCAAAAACGTATAACAAAAAAAAAAGACTAAATATAAGTCACTAAAACCCACCTCATCTGTTGTACTGAATAATCATAAAGCTTTGTAAATGGCTGCGTCTGAATGCAAAGTGACAGATTGCAGATATCCATGAGATTCAGGGAGCAGGGGTGCACTGTTGCTACCGCCTTGTCACCGCATATCAAATGCATGAGTCAGCTCCAGTACACAAAGATCATCTATGCAAGCAAGAGCCAGCCCTTGATGACGAGTGCCAAGAATAAACTGAGAAAGCAGAAAAAACAGCTGCAGGAATAATGTGTCTATTGGGAAAGGAATTGGCAAGCTCTCAGCCATTACATTATGACCACCTGCGGAATAATATAACTGTTCAAAGGTTTAATTCTAGTCATACATCTATTTAAAAGTACTGTCAACATAACTTTACAAGAAGTGGTATTTTTTGGTTGGTTAGACCTGATTTTAATCCCTACGCCATCATTAAGCCTCTTATAAATAAAACAAGTTGCTTGGAGAATACTAAATCTGTTGACTAGTTTTAGTGAATATTAAATGAAGCAGACCAACTTTAACGTAATTTATGGGTTTTAAAGTTGTTCAAGGACACCCCAAAAGCGGTTTAAAAATGCCACAGTGGACTAAACATTGCTAGATCATATTGGTGTAATCGGCAGGTCAGCATTCTTTTATATCAAATTTGAACATCGTATATAAATGTGACAATTTACTATTTACCTAACGCTTTTCTACCTTCAAAGTACTCAAAGCCTTTTACATCAAGGAACGACTCACCCATTCATATACACATTCCTCAGTGTACGCAGACACTGGTACCCCCATTTGGAGTTCATTTGATGGTTCACAACATTGGATAGTTCAAAGTAATCCTTCCCGTAAATGTTTTTCAATGATAGCTCCTCCCTTCAGACCGATATTTAACCCAGTCCCTTACGAGGTCTGTGTCAGAACTGAACAAGCTACTTGAATGAGTGGCGAAATGTATTCACTCTAAAAAGCTTTTGTCCAACCAACAGAATTCAACCTTTGTTTGTCATGGACTCAGCTGATGATAGAGGGATTACACAGACATCTACCTAGGTGAAATTGGCACCTTTTGCTTTAAACCTGGGGCAATGGTAAGAGTGCTTTTATCAATGCAGCATTTACACCTTAACTCAAATATCCTTAGATTCATTACTTCAGCTTAACCGTTGCTTGACCAGTAAAATTGGAATACGTGTGCTTTATGGTGAGACATGAATCCTTCGGAGCGGGTCAGACAGGGTTTAAGTGCCTTTTAGACCCGATGAATTTTGCATTGCGCTGATCCACATCTCGGGCATGAATATTCAGTACTTGAAAAGATCTATTAGGCCAATCTCAAACATTACGTTTTTCCCTGAGTCAATCCCTCGGTCCCTCTGTCTTATAATCTGTTTTGCTTCTTCCCTATCTTTACATTTCACCCCAATGGATTCGGGCAGGTTTACAGCCAACCATCACTCTGGCGAAATATAAGATCAAGGGTCACCCAATATAGCTCTCCGGACCGGCTTGGTGCTGTCCCTCCTTGCCTCGCTGTTATTTGCTGAAATATTTGCTGGACTTGCGACCGGTGACATGTAATCTACTACCAACGGGAGAGCAGAAGAAGAGGCTGATGATGAATAGCACAGAGGCGCAAGCATGTTTTATAGCCTTCGGAGCACTGGCTCAGAAGTGCGACGCTGGAGTGGACCCTATAAGCAGCAGCGGTGAATGTAAAGTAGTGGACAATCTCAAGGGATAGCCCAGGTGCATTGTGGGGCAGTGCATGTGACTTCAAGCAATGTGACAGGTCAGGATTCATCAAGTGTTTGTATGGGCTGCCATATGTGCCTATAGGGAGTTTCCTATAGTGTTATGGGATATTCCTCTTTAAGATATATGGAGGCATTCCACTTTTATTGGAAAATGACAAATGTCCAAAGTCAAAGGTGAAGCAAATGGTCCAAGAAAGGAATCAGAGTTTGCATTGGAACAAAGGCAGGAGTTGTGACCTGACTAGGTGTGGCACACAGCAGCCCCGACCTAAAAGACAGAGAATAACAAAAAGGTTATGTACTGGGCTAACAACTCCTACCATACAGGATCAAAATGAACAAATACGCACATAATATCATTTTAGTATGGATTCTTTACACCAGTGGATTCAGTTTCATCCGCGCAGATCTCTATGATTGCAGCATTGGTATCGTGTTTACTTACACGCTGCAAAATGGTTAGTTCCTGTAAAAATTCTGTGTTTTGTTTGTGCTTTGTGTTACATTATTGGTTGTTTTGGCTGATTGGTGAATTTACTTCAAATTAAAGATTTTTGTAGACACTTTTTGCTGGGGGGTCCACTACATGCTTGTGTCCATGGAGATGTTGCCTGGAATGTCCCAGAGTGTAACATCAAACACATCTATAAAGACAAGCATGTAACACCATGAGGCCATTCCGTGGGGGGGCAATCTCGATCTCTGTAAGAATATAGGTTTTCACAGATTTATTTTAGCCACAAAAATGCATTAACATAGACGTATTAAATGCCATGCTGCGTAACAATGCAAAGAAATATCATCTCCTACAAGCAAGGTTGAACTCCTACCAGAAAAGTTACATAGTGCACTTTTAGTATAAGCTTGAGAACAGAAATTGCCGGCCTGTCTTCCCACCAAGTCAGCATCTCTCAAAAATATATTTCAACAGCCATTTTGACTCTTAACAGTAAACACAATGCAAAGGTCAATAATGCTTCCACAATAGGAACTGCCCATCCATTTTACATTTGTGGATTATCCTTATCTGTCTGTTTACGTGCTGTTTTACAATGAAATGTGGACGGGCCGGTGCTCCTGTAGAATGCAATTAAAACGCCGCACACTCACTCTGCACTCGGCTGGAACCAATATCTCACTAGCACGTTTTAATAATCGAAATATTTCTGCAAGTCTTCACTATTTTCTTCTTACTCCAACCCATGTTAACGATCCTGTTACTGGCAGTGCTCCGCGAGTCGACAGTGCCGCTTTCAACTACTGGGTTGTCTTTCAGTTTTCACAAGACATGCTTTAAAGTGTGTGCCTAGAGGTGCGTATAGTCTATGTAATTTACTCTACAATTTATAATATGTATCCCAATGGAGTGATTCATGTGCCTTAAATGCGCTGTACATGATTTTTACTGTCCAAACTAAACTAAATAAAAAATGTGAAAAATAGAACTAGCTCCTTGTAAATGTTTTGCAGTTATTTCTCACTTGCCGTATGCATTCTGAGCGTCATAATTTTTCACCGCAAAGTGTTTGTAATTTTGCTGTTACGGTATAGCCAACAACAGCGAGCACACATACTAAAGCACATTTACTGATTATCGGAAAATAAAACATATTATAATTAGATGCAGTTAGCATGCAGCGGACCTGCTTATACAATATATGAAAAAAGATACATTTTGCGTAAATGCATGGGAAAAATTGGGTACATGGTGATACAATGCCGTGTATAAGACACTGGCCAGAAAGTGTAATCATTCTGACCGATAAAAGGCCAAATAGACATTTTTTATAAAGTTTTCATTGCAGAATATTCTCTCAACTTTGTTTTTTCTTCCACTGTGCAGCATGTCAGTCACTGTGGCCCAGTTTCAATGCATTTGAATGACAGAGACGCTGTATTGTTTGAATGAAAGACAGATACACACAGAGTAGAGACACAGGGAGGGAGGCTGCTCATGAGCACTATTTGCAGACGTGTGATCCAATGTGTTTAAACCAAGCCTTTATACAATAATCTCACACAAAATAAAAGGAGAACTGGGTTACTTTTAGTTTGAAATTTTTATGTTATTTACTTTTGGGTAAAAACTTCAAAATGTAGTTCACATAAAATGCCAAACCAAAAGTAGGACACAGTTGAATAGAAGTGTGCATTCAAATGACATTTAAAGGTGCACCATGTAACATTTCTGGTAGAGGGTCTGTCACCTGCTTGTTTCCCTCGAGATTGCATTGCTTTGGCTACAATATGGCATTAAACATATCTATCTTCATGGAGACCAGCAGACACCACAAGAAAAAACATTTCCTTGTTAAATGATCTTATAGCTTCTGGCAAAGCAGTATTTTTGTCAGTATGTTTTCAGTGCCTATCCTGCGCATCCTTACTCATCTGCACATCATTTTCACTACATCTATGTGGTTTTCCTAAAGAATTCTTGGTAGATCAAAGCAAAGTTTACCATACAGTGAACATGAGCTACTGAAATTGTATTTTATCCGTGTCACCCTGTTTTCCCAAACATACCAATTTTTTAACTGAAAGAAATTGGTTGAAAAAACATTTCCTGTGCTGCTTTTAAATGTCATTGCATCATAGTGGTGTTCAGGCTTGCTTAATTTCAGCTTCACACATTCTTGAGTGACAAACATCCAGAGGAAAGCTTTGTGACAAATATACACTGCACTATATGTTGTAATGGTTTGCTTAAGGAGGCAATGGTATCCAGAGTATACCATGATACTTCCTTACGCTGAACGGTCCAATAATTTGTACTTGCTGGAGGTCAATACTCTTCCTGCCCCAATCCTCACTATATTCAACTATATTATAACCAACATTCATTTTCAAGTTTGTTTGAAAGCAGTGACCTGGAAATCGATTTTGAAGTTCCATCTCTAAATGCTGCACCTGAAGAATGAGTCAGTCTCTTGTAAAATGCAGTGAGATGTCAGTTCATAGCAAAGTTTATTAAAGCATAAATAATAATAGCACAACGTCCATAGCCTCATTTACTCCTGTCACTTTCACTGGTCTTAATGATAGACAGATGACAGAACAGACGACAGACAACAGATGCAGCAGTCCATGTAAATATATGTGTCAATATTAACACTGCAGATGTGCTGTATAAACCCTGGCATCCCCATCAGCATCTTATCGATTGTTGCACACAACATAGTTTTCGCAGTAAACTGCACGTTTAATAATGTAACTTTTTGAGTGGTGTTAGTTTGCATGTGGAGTCAGCCACCTGCTTGTCTTCATGGAGATGTTATTGTTTTGTATGTTCCATGTATGGCATTAAATTAATGTAATTGATTAAAGACACTATTGTGTTTATAGTGTAATTTTATGTCAGGAATGTAAAAGTATTTTAAGTAGGGTAGGAGATTAATATATTTAAAAATCGAGGGCCTCTTTGCACAGCCTACACTTTGGGTGCTGTCTGGTATGGAAGATCTGGTGCCCTGGTGTCTTCAGGGTGCTAGATTTGGGATAGAACCCTCCATGTATTGTCAGGAGCTTTCGTGTCTTAACATGTGGTCTTTATCTACCATTGAGCGGACTCCTTAAGACTGGCCTTACTCGTTGCAGGTATTTTCCTTGTTTCCTCTTCAAGGTTACCATTTTCTTGTGGGATAGCAAGGTATGTGTAACTGTCCTTAATGTCTGCTATTGTTCCTTCTGGGAGTGAGACCCCTTCTGTGTGGACTACCTTCCCTCTCTTCATCATCCAGCTACACTTTTCAAGTCCAATGTTCCAGTGTCTGCTATAGATCCTGGTGGTGTGGATCAGTGAGTTGATGTCTTGCTCACTCTTGGCATACAGCTTAATGTCATTCATGTAGAGGAGGTGACTTTCGTTATTCTTTATTTGTCAGGGACCATGTACAAATTCATTAATCTTAAGAAAAGATCATTTGTACCAGATTTAGGTACTGCTACTTTCAGCTGCAGTCCCTGGGCATGTGAGCACACATTAAAAATACACATTTCATTATAATTACAATATGAGACTAACTTAGTTTATCATTAATATTAGCAATAAAATACAATAAAATGTCACCATTTCCTGATTGATTCCTTAAGTATGGGGCTACCATTGTAAGTATCCATAGCCAGTGTTCTTGATTATTTGGCTGAGGGGCTTCAGATCTATGCAGAACAGCAGGGGGGACAGTGGTATGTACCACATTTGTCACCAGACGGGTTGTGCACTTGTGGGGGACTGCTCTGACGAGCAGGAGCTGCTTTTTGGCTCCTCTGTTATCTTTGCCGATGGCCGTCTGTGCTGTGCTCATGTAATGATCCATGTGCCCACTTATCTTAGCCACGATAATGCCTAACATGAGCTTCCCTGTTGTTATTGGCCAATAGTTGGATAGGATTGGATACACCCTTTGAGGGATCCTATTGGATCAGGATCGTACACCCTTTGGTTATCCATTCAGGATGAGTCCCATCCCTTGACTGGTTCATTTGCCATGTGCTCATGGAGTGTAGTGGATCATGCCCTGGCCTCTTTCCTGGATGTCCGCCACTGTGATTGTAACTGGATTCTGCTCAGGGAGGTTGCTGCAGTATTCTCTCAGAGTCACCAGCCAAAGTGCATTGCTGATATGCGAGTCATCCTTCTCCCATACCTTTCCAGTACCGCTGAGTTTGCAGCCTTGGTGGGTCTGCTCTGGTGTTATTACTCTGCCACTGAGTGTACACTTTTGCAGTTTATGTTGTGAACGGATGGTTTATTTGTCTGGCTTCATTATCTTACCTATACCTCTTTAGGTGGCCAAGCCTTTGTTTGGCAGTTTCCAGTACTTTAGTTATAGACATCTGGTTGTACCTCTTGGGTACTTTACTGGGCCGTTGTTTCCATGGTGGGTCTTGTTTCTCATGGGTCCCATGGTTGCACTTACAGCCAACCATCTCTAGGATCACTACTGCTGGAGTGTATATCAGCTCATTGGTTTCAGTCATGGTTGAGGTAGAGATCGCTTACCTCAGCGGGACTTGCTTAACCGTAAGCTTGTACTGTGGGTTTCGAAGTAACCATTTTTCCCTATTCCTGTGACCCCTCTGACTCAGGTTACTGGCTTAGTAGCATTCCAACAGAGCCTTGTCCTCGGATCTCGTCCATTTCTGTCTTGTTCCAGTAGCCCATTTCTCATCATGGTGCTCTGGTTCCCTAGAACCTGGCGCAGACCTTATTTGGTCAGGCAACGTTTGAGCCAGTGTAAGCTTGATTTGCCTATGAAGTAGACAGTAGTGCGCGAGAGGATCTTGCCCATGGACCCATACTGGCTGTTGGTAATTGTTCATTTACTGTGGGGGGATTCGAACCCAGGGCTCCTGTATAATTATCCTTTCATGTGTAAGCAAAAACTTTAGCAAAAAGGTGCTGTACCTGATTTTTACAGTCTTAAAAACATGGACAACTGATTTACTTCATTTTAAACCATTTGCAGGGGTCCAAATGTATTGTTTACTTACCATATGCATTCCGAACATCCAAATAACTTACTGCATTTATGAGTGTTTTTCACAACTTTCAGAGGCCAGAGCAGACTTTACCATCACGATAAAGCTAACAAACATAAACGTGCCAACAACACATTTCCTTTGTTGCATAATAAAATGCTCTATAATTAGATGCAGAAAGCAGACACTGAGCTCATTTTCACTCAAGTGCTGCATTTACAATATATATGTACTTTTAGTTAATTACATGATAAGATCAATTACAGCTTTTTTAAAGTTATCCCGATGCCGTTACAATGACTGTGGCTTACCAACAACTCCAGTTCGTACAGCTATCCTTTCTCTCTCCCGCCCACTCCCCTGTTTTGTGTAAGTCTAAGGACACAGAGCTGTATAATAGATTGATACTGTATGACCTGTACTGTGGCTGCACGCTGCCTCCAGGTCGACGCCCACGAAGTCGTCCCAGCCTGGGCTTTGGAAAATTTAGTTAAAGGATCGACTTGACTTGTGTGTTCACCCAAAGCTCCACGGGCCAAGTCTACCACATGAGGTGAGGGTAATTGTGCGCCACGTCTACTGTCCAGACCTGGAATTAGAGCTTGTAATTGGAACAAACAGTTGGGTCTTGCAGGCTTTATATTGGCCAAATAGATTTAATCAAGCGAAAAGAAAATGGCTTTTATCTCCTCAGCAGAAGCGTGGGGATGACGAAGGCACGAGCAGTAATTGTAACTTTTCACAGACTCTGCTGCCAGTGTGAAAATCCACTTTAATGAGTGTGTAGCCTGTTTACAACATGGGTTTTCTACATTAAAGGGATTCGTGTGTTTTGGGGAGCTGGGATTTTGATTTGGCGGAATCTGAGGCAGTGTAGGTTAGCTTGTGTGGTTTAAGATCAAACAAGATTTTTGGACACAAAAATATCAATGAAATCGATTCTGTAACGATGGAAAGTTCTTGTGTGAAATTTTGTGTTTCTCACTGATGAGTTGTAAAGGAATAGTCAAAGGAGCAAAGGACAAGTTGAGCCATCAAAAAGGAAATCTTAATCTTATCGAGTTTTAAATCTTGGGGTAAAGATATACACCAAACATAATAGTTTAGTTCTATTATAATTTATGTTATATTTCTCTGTATTGCTGGGTTAGAGGGGACATCACAACATTCTGTGGGCCGTTAAAATGCACATTTTGATGTAAAACAATGATTTCTTGAGTCTAATCAATCATAGAAATTATCCAATTCAACATTTGTGCATTTATCTTTTGGTTATTTCATGGCAAAGTACAAGGTCAGATCTGGGATTATGACATCATCACATTTTATAAACTGATAATCACCAATGAGCCAAAGAATAAAGAATAATGACTTATTGTAGTTTATATGCACGCTAAGACAAAACAGTTATATTATATAGAGATGCCATAAGCAAGCAGTTCATATTTATTGTAGGTGATTGCTCTATGTGCTGATTTATGCTAACACTCAATCAGGCTTTACCAAATAAAATGTTAAAATACTATTCTTCCCTTTCCTATTTTGAACCTGTTTGTGGATGGTCATGGAGGTCTGGCTGTTGCTAATGCTAATGTTTTAGACTATGTATGTATTTGTCAGTCCTTTTATCGCAATTATCGTCACTAAAGAAGAAAAAAAGACACTTTGCTTCAGATTCAAATAGGTCTGCCCTTTATTTTTACCAGGCTGGAATTATCTACAATTACCTATAATGGCCTCTGTAGTGTTGAGTTCGTCATAGAACTAACATAAACATAAAGATCCCACTATAATGCTGTAAACATCTTGAAAAGCTAAAACGGCCATAGTCCCATCCATTTTATAGCACATTGTACAATTTTACTTTCTAAAGTGCTGCACTAAAAGTAGTAATATTCAAAAGGAAGGTTTATAAAAATATGTAAAAAGTCAGAAAATTGTGAAATTAAATTACAAGAGAGAAAAGAGAGAATTTTTCTTTTATATTTTTGCAAGCATTTGATTAATAACATAATTGAAGAATAAAAAAAATAGTTCTGCTTATCTGTTGCACACTGCGTTTTATCATGCTTTTGAAATTGTTATTGCTGGAAACATTGCAAACAATTTGAACAAGCAAATATTATTAAATTACAAAAAACAATTAAATTACCGTAATTTCATGGCTATAAGGCGCGGTTAAAAGTTGCGAAACATCACGGGAGCGATGGATGACAGACGGCGAACACGCCGCGCCGGGCGAGTTACGCAATGATTTGTGAATGGATTGTGGATGCTTGGGCTAACGGTGCGACTTTTGTATGTGTTAAATGCAGAAAAAGCACAAAAAAGCACCCGTAACTGAAGCTGCGCCTTATAATCCGGTGCGCCCTATGGCTGTGAAATTACAGTAATTTTTTTTATTTATTTGAGTATTTGACGTGGCTTGAAAAGGTTGACTCCTTTAATAGTATTGAAATGTGTCAAACGCCATACTTGGAGAGCGCATTGTCCAGGTAATTTTATATTGACAATGTGGGGTTGCTTCCTTTTGTGCTTGCACATAATGTCCCTATATAATGGTAGTATTGTCCTCCTATCATCCCCCCTGCATCCACAGCTTCCACATCTTTCAAAAGAACATGTTTTAATCTCAAGTGCTGTCAGCTGATTGAAGCAATTTCCTGTAGCGCCCCGAAAAGTATGAGGTTGAGCCATAATTGAATTTGGGTCATAATTAAAAAGTGCAAGGAGCCATGTGATCTCTCTCTCCTCTTCTCCCCCTCCTCTCCCTCTCTCTCGTACGTCTTTCATCTTTGTAATTTCATAGCAGTTTACAAGTAGGAGGCAGGCTTTTCACGGTTGGAATTGATAATTTATAGTGAGCGTGTATGCTTTATGTGCCATGTAAAGGTACACCAAAGGCCGTTCTAATTGGATGTGCACTTTAATTTGACATTGACAAGGGAAAAACATGAGTGAATTGAAGGGATTGGACAGTCCCAACTGGAGGGAAGGGAATTAACAACAAGGTTAATGGTGTTGTAGCAATGGCATCACGCTCGTATAGCATCTCCGCCCTGACGCTAAACTGTACTTAAAGTTATTTATGTAAAGAGCAGCCGCGGCATGCTTCTGTGGTTTTTACTTACTCATTTATATTCATTTACATTTGTTTGTCTGTTTTCAAGGTTAAATGTAATTGTTTGTTAAGGTGTGTGTGACATGAGTAATGTGCAAACAACAAAATGTTTCTGGATTGAAATATGATAAGAACAATCAAACTTGTAAATGTATCTTTAAAGCTACCATTTGCAGTTCTATTGGCTGACCCGCCCCATCCCCCACGTATCACCACTATATGCTATCTGTTACTACTGTCTGACTGAAGATAACCAGACAGCACAAGTGAGATTGAGCAAAGGCCAGGCGATGGCAGGGGGAGGGAGAAGCAGGTTTTACATCAGCCATCTACTAATGAAAAATATCTAATAAACCTAATAGCTTAAAGGTGTACAATGCAATTTTTCTGGATTAGGGACGTCAACTGCTTGTCTCCATTGCATATTGCATTAAACTCATTTAGCTTCATGTAAACTAGCAGCTAACATCACTAGACAGTTGCAGGTCAGATCTAGAGATTCAAGCCTGCTCACACTAAAATGAAAGTGTCTTTTAGCATAATTACGCCTGTAATTGAGGGCAACAGTAGCTCCACTGGAAGACTGTTTTTTGCAACAGATGAACAGATGATTACTGTTGTCGTGTTCTTGGGCCCAGTGTCTGCGTACACGGGTGTATGAATGTGTGTGAATGGGTGTGTGTGTGTGTGTGTGTGTGTGTGTGGTGTGTGTGTGTGTGTGTGTGTGTGTGTGTGTGTGTGTGTGTGTGTGTGTGTGTGTGTGAATAAATTGATAAAGTAGAAATGGTGTTTCATCCACCTACACCAAACTGTTATTCTTACTTAACATCAGTTTGTGCAGAGACTACAGGTGGAAATTAGTATTTATGCTATAACCTGGCACCATACATCTTTAAGGTTAATGTAATGTTATGCACTGTCCTTGTCTAAATAAAAGCACACCATACCATACCATAAATCCCAAATAGATTGTGTGGTTGAAATGTCTTTGTTTTCTTAATGGAAGTCTTAAATTTCAGTCAATAAAGAAACAAATGATTTAGGCCATAGATTTTTGGTGCTTAGTTATGCTAGTGTACCTGTAGTCTCGCTACTGTATTTACAATTATACTATACATACTGATAGATTCTTGCCTAAGGACACAACAACCATTGGGACACCAGGATTGGAAATGATTGGTAGATTTTGACAGCTTTAACTGGAACGTCAGTATTCAAAATGAAAGCTTAATGTTGTTGTTGCATCTCAGTTAGAGTGTCTGTGTCCTCATGCCAGACTGCACGCCTCTGTGATTACCTCAAGTTGCTCTGGTTCTTCAAACAGCGTATGTTTCCCCAACTTGTAATATTGCAGTGATATTTCAATCAGCACAGTATCATTAGAGGGGGACCGCGACTGTGGAGTGTACGCCTTGAATAATTCAGAGGAGCGCCGTTGGTGAAGGAGCCAGTAACACACGTGATTATAGAACGATATGGGACACAAGAGAGGACATGACAGGCACAGAGACACGTGCACAGAACAGATTGTAGTTCAGATAATGGGGGAAAGTGTGGGAAATGAAATTAGATGATGAAGTTGTGACAAATGGTGCTGACGAGCTGTCATCCTCCCGTTTCATATATTTTCGGGGATTCTCACAAGGGCAGGTGAATGTGTCAATTACATACCTGTATAGGGTTGGAAGTTATCTAAGAGAACTGAGCTGCTGCACAAGTACAGTGCTCACTCCAGACATTAAGGGTCAGTAAAAGGCCAAATGAAAACCAATGACTAAAGAAATACAAAGTTGAGCTGTTTTTAGCATTAAATGTATGCATGCAAATGTATTTAGTTATAAAATACTGAATACCTGCATTGAAAAGTATTTTGTAATGTACCTGGTCCAGTTAGAGTACTGTTTACTAAATACTAATACGTTAATGTTCAGTTGCATTGTATGTAGAAACCATAGACTGTATATATAAATGGACATATAGTTAACAAGCTAGTCGCCGCGTTCCAAATAGGAAGTAATCATGGGCGTGCTTCCGGCTCCATTGACTATGGCTCCAATTCACATTACATTGAAAAATTGTCACGCATCTCTCTGTAATTGCTGCAGTGAGGCTTGTCATTTTAATCATAAAATGTTTCTACTAACCTTCTCCACATGAGCGTGGTATTTTTATTTGGCTATTGTGTCTGTAAATGAAGATATGAATATTGATTACAGACAAATCAAGTACCTTCTTTGCTTTCTTCGCTAGCAGGAGCAACCCCAGGGTTACTCCCGCTAGCGTTAGCAACAGGTTTGATTGACAGCGTTACTAAGCTCCTCTTGCTTGTTAAACCAGTAGTGCAGGCGGGAAGGGGGTTACCTTCAGCAGCCTCGCTCCAGATTGGCTCTTTGGTTATTACTCGCAGTCGAAATTCCAATTGTGGAACTAAGCTCCAAATTCACCGCTATAACTGCTAGCCTCGATTAGCTTCATTTGACTGGAGCTGAATGTTATGGGTGACAACACACTCACTTCTTCATACAGTCTATGGCAGAAATGCAATAGGAACACAGGAAATTAACAGTATTCTGAATACCACCAAATAGTTACTCAAAATCCATATTCTGAATACGTATTTTCGGTACTTACTGTTGATGCAGTTCAAGAAAGGCCCAACCCCCATCTGAAGTTTTGTGCAATGGGACTATGGGCAGCATTAAAAATGTATGATTAGCACTTACAAGCTAATACAAGACTGTCAATAATATGATTTGCTGGTAAAATGCATCCTATAGCTGTTTTTGACTTGTCTACACGCTTCATTGTAAATGCACTCAAATTAGCAGAAGAGTAGAACCTGTAGAGGACTGTTGATTTCAGACCAAAAACAGATAAGAGCGGGAGCAAAAACAAATCCTGCCCATCCAAAAGAATTTGAACAATTCACTCTTCATCCAATCTTAACTAGAAAAAGTTTGGACACCCCTGGGCTGTGAGCTAAAAATAGATATTGTCAGTGAATGTCCTTAAAACACCACATCTTTTGCAAACAGTGCTGACTATTTCAGACGTAAATGATATTACATTTTGGAAATTTTATTACCAGTATCAACAAAACATTTGTCATCACTAATAAAATATGCTTTTTGAGCAGGTTCAACAGTTTTGAAAACATCACTACTAACATACTTTTAAACTTCAATCACATGGACACAGTAGCTTGTATATTACAATATGATTGAATGAATGGATTTGTTTTAAACATGCAAACACAAGTCATGCCACAAGAGCAGTCACACATCAAAAAAGAAACTATTCAAATGCTGCAGAGTGGCATGTTCAAATAGGAGTGAGAACAAGTATACCCTATTTAATCCCAACAAATTTCCTGACTGGAATTTAAAAGTTTCAGTTTCCTGTTACAAGTAAGTAATGTGTGTATTCAATAAACTTCAATTTATCACTTTTCACTGTCATAAGTAGTGTTATCATGCCTGAACACTGTTTCAAATCTCAAATTCGATAGTTTAATACCAGAGATAGAGATACCAAAGAGATGGTAATACAATTTGAACTAATTAAAGTAGCAAAAATAGCTAAATATAAGTATAAAGTATGTTTGTTGCTACTGCTTGTGCACATCCAAGCATTCAAACTGATGAGTCAACTACAGCCACTGCACTCCCTGTTTTAGCACGCCTGTCTATTTCCCTGTCACTTTTACAGTCCAGCACAGCGACCAGCCAATTATCCAGAACTGTAGTTATCCTAAATTACCAGCATTAGCGCAGATTCCTCCATGCTTTACACTGCCATTTCGCTGTGTACTAGAGTTGGATTTATATGGGATTTAAAGGGTTTACCACTGTAGATCTAGCTGCAGCAAATCCTGGTCTAATCCTGCCACTGAGTGAGAGGATCTGTGCCGCTGCGGACAGGTCACCAGTTCATCGCACACACTGAAAAGAAAAACAAGACAAATTCTCACCTGTGTAAGCTTGCTTCAGGGTTCAGACCAGGGCTGAGAGAGTTGACAGCGGCTACAGCTAACGACTGCACAGACAGGCCACCCATTGACAACACCTACGGCTCATACAGCAATCAGGGAAAATGTATAGTTCAAGAATAATGCAGTCACAGTAAGAGGTGGGTATTACATGATTTACTGTGGGTGGTGTCGTTGTCTTGACATTGAAATGCTAATATGGTTTTGTTTATTGCAAGACAAGTAAAAAGTTATGGTCATATTGTGTGAAACATCAAGAGAGGGGAATGTTATAAGAAGTAAGAAGTCAGTGTAGTGCAGGGGTGTCCAAACTATGGCCCAGGAGCCAAATGCGACCCTCAGACCGGTTTTTATTGGCCCTCAGGCATCCTGCTTAACCGATCCAATTGATCATAAGCAGTACTTTTAACAGCAAGTTAAACAATTTTTACCACTATATCCTCAAACATCACATTGCAGTGTGATACGGACCTAAAATTAATGTGTTTCAAGTCTTATTAATACACGGCGACTCTTCCAAAGCTGTGTGTAAAGCAGTGCTTCTCAATTATTTTCTGTTATGCCCCCCCTATGAAGAAGAAAAACTTTCGCGCTCCCCTTACTCTCCGTCGCAACTATAATTGTACAATTTGTCTATAAAATAGTTGTAAGTACTATATAACAACAAAACAAAAAATGAATAAATATAGATCAATTTACAACAAAAAATGACTTGCAGTGCTCGCTGGTTTACTGAAGTGACATTAACAAAGCAGGATGATTGTTGGCAGTATTCATCCTGTTTTTGCTTAACCCTTTAAGGACTGAGCACACTATAGACCAGTATATCTCACCTAGACTTTTATTCTTTTTTTTATCCATAAAAATCATGTTAAAGGAAGTATCAGAATATACAGCATTTTTTTCACACAACTACCTCTATTTTACATATCCATTCGTATTTTTTCTTTGACGCATTGAATAAGCGACTGGAAAAATCCCCGCGGCACCTGCGCTCTCATTCGTCATCTTCGAGGGACAACTGAGGCAGATTACTGTAATGACGGTAAAATATCTAAAGAGCTTCATGCCTCTGCTTTGAGATGCTGTTTGAATTTACATGAAGTACAATTGGTTGTGGAGTTCCGGTCTCAGTTCACTATCTCCTGCTTTACCGTGTACGCGCACAAACCTTACACCTTTGCGTGTGCGCGCGTACACAGTATTAATTCTATGGCCTAGAGCTAATGCTCACACTCTAACAATGAGAGCGCAACTGCCACCTACTGTAGTGGATGTGCAATTACACTTTATTCTAGTACGGCAAAAGAAAAGCATGTTCCCCAGGGTCATTCGCGCCCCCCCTGGCATCGCAGGCATCGCAAAGCGCCCCCCCAGGGTGATGGGCCCCACTATTTGAGAAGGACTGGTATAAAGCATCACACTGCATTGATCACTTGTCTGTGGCCCTCCGCTTCGAATATGTTTTCAGATGTGGCCCTCAATTAAAAAAAAGTTTGGGCGCCTCTGGTTTAGTGCAGTGTCCCATGTTCCCTTAAAGGTGCACTGCATGTAACTTTTATGGATTAGGGTCCACCATCTGCTTGTTTCCATGCAGATGTTACTGCTTTGCTTCACAGTACGCCATTAAATGTATATCTTCATGGAGATTTCTGAGTTTGCAGCATATAAAGATTTTTACAGTTTTGAGAATTGTTAGTACAGTAATGTTACCATTTATTTCACTAAGAATATTTTTTCATCAAAATCTTAACCAGTGCCTTTTCATTACTATTCTGTGACCAAAGTAAAGCCTATCAAGTAGGGTTTTCCTGGGTGGTTATTCTGGAGAAACTAATTAAATTGTGTTACCTGGTAGCTTAAGACTTTCATCAGTCCAGATGCTCAACAGGTGTCCCCATAGTCAACTGAAAATCACATTTCCACACCATCTTGTAATTTGTTTTATATGTTGTTGCCTGTAATGCTGCCGGCTACACCCATGTGAGCAAATCTAATTGGCTGGAGTGGAAATGCTGCGCGCTGGAACACAATAAGCAACTCAATTGACTTGCAAGATGTTTTTTGCTTGTTGAAAATATAGCTGGTTTGTGATTATCTGGTAGACCCTGATGACCACTTAGGTTATGGGTGGTCTGCATACCAGATTTTGTAGTTGCTGTCAGAGAAAGGTGAAACTATGGCACTTAACAGGGACCAGAAGTACATTTTCCATTAGTTTTTCCCATAGACGTTCTGAAAAATCCAAATATTAAGAGTTCAAAAGCATCGAGAAGGATAACCAGCTATGTGGTAACTTGTATCCTCAACATGGTTGTTTTAAGTCCAAAAAGCAAGAAATGTTTTAATAACTTTGCAGTTTATAAAGGTTATAAAGTATAGATCTTGTGATCATTAATTACCATGTAGCTGATGATTCCAGAGAAAGCTTTCAGATTTTTAATATACATTTTTTGGGAAAGTCTGTGAGAAAAATAAATAGGAAATTTCCCAGAACCGCTGGGTGGATGGTCACTGTTGGGCACCATAGGCTGTGCTCTTATCATCATGATATACATCACTTGTTGGTTCAACTCAGTATTCGGGAATTTTAGTCATTCAAATTATATAATATTTAGTTAGAATTGTTAATCGCTATGCTGGTAACAAGACTAATTTTTCATCACTTTTAAACCCAGAGGTATAGGCCTTCAGTTTTAGAATGCTGCTGCTACTGTTGCTGTTCTGTTGCTTCTACTACTACTACTACTACTACTACTACTACTACTACTACTACTACTACAATTCTACATTATCAACCATTGTAGAAGCTCTATTCATTCCATTCTTCCATGTGTTTGACTGTATGGCAGTGTAAACTCATAATTGTTTTACCATATCACAGACCATTTACTTTTATACTTGCTGCCACGCCTCTTCTTTTTCAGCTATTTGTCCAAAGTCTTTGAAGCAACAACTGAACCTCCTTTCTTGCAGCCCCTTGTTGTGATAAGCTTATCTGGGCCTCCGAAGTCACTTCAGCAGCATTGAGACAGTGCAATGACTTTTTCACAAAATGTGAGGTTAGCTATCCTGCAGCCCCTCTCCAGTGATAACATTATAACTGCTAGACCCTCTTAGCATAAACCGTGGAGTAGGCGGGCTTATCGAGAGCCTGGAGTGAAGCGTTGTCAATCACATTTCTGATACGGGCTGTGGGCTTAGCTCTGACATTGGGTTGAATGGTGACTCACAGGCTTAGATGCTTCAGCCCATGTCTTAGTCAACAGCTGCCAGAAACTAGGCTTACTGATGTTTACCAAACAGTAGCTCCCTTGTAATTATAATAAGATTATTCATAAGAATAATAATAAAATGTATGTGACATGACCCTGGAAAATTTAAATGAAATGATGTACTTTTCAAATTTTAAATATATGTGTGAGATTTATGTTGATTACATGTTGATTATATGTTGATTTATTATAACTGCAATATCAAATATTTGTGAACAGTTTATTATGAAATAAGATGAGACTTTATTCATACCAATCGGCAAATTCACGTATTTTCAAGCATTTACCACAGAATCAGAACTGTACAGCTCTGCCCACAAACTCTGGTCAAATGAAGTCACTACAGGAACACATCATGAAGTTACTAAAGATAATCGTGTGTCCTTTGTGGCTCATTTGGTTGAGCATTTTCTCCTGAGCTGTTCCATAAGAGCTCACTGGGCATTATGGAATTTGTGAGGGGCGATACGCTATTATTATGATTGCATTTCAAATGTCTTTCTGTGGGGCGAGGTCAGGTTATATAGTACTACTAAAGTTTTACTAAAGCGGGAATCCCATTCATTTCAGTTAAGAATTTGAGAAACATTTTGCTGCTAAAGTATGATATAAAGTAGGTTGATTTGTGTAAAATGTTCATGTGCACCAACAAGTCAACAAGCCTGGGAGCCTTTAAAACAGCTTGTAGTCCTTATAGAAGTTATTAGCTGTCAAGATCAACAGCCCCATTAAAAATAATACAATCCAAATGACAATGGCGGCACCCACAGCAACTTCCAGAATAAGGTGACAACACACATACACTCTTATTATGTTATAGTGCTTAAAGTGCCAGCTGGTCACCCTCATGCACAATCAAACTGAGTGCAGTATTTGCGTATTTTTGTTGCGTTGCCCATTGATGATGAAACCCTTGCTCTTCCAGATGGCCAGACTGCCCCAGCTCTTGTTTGTCGTGGAAAGGATTTTTGCCTGGGCGGTTCTTAGCCTCACATATTTTTGAAGTTGTCTTCGCATCCTTTGATAAGACTTCTAAAATATGTTAAGTCCCACAGTCCCAGTAGTTGAAATGCACTTAGCCTGCAATAGGACCTCTAGCACTGAGTTCACACAATTGCTTATTAATGATGTTTACCAGTAGATGCCAAATGCTGTGGATGCCTGGTACACTGAAGGCATTTGTTATTGGGTGTTAAAAATGGTTGTGTTAAAATATTGGTTCACTGTATAATTAGTATATAGATTGATTACAAAGTTAAAATTCATACATTATTTCTGACTGGTAATCATTTCTGCTAATGGCTTGTGCTGATCTCATTGCCTTGCAAATCCACAGTGATATTTCTCTGTATTTTTATACAGATGGATATCAGTCTGGTCCCCACTCCCTCCATCACATCTTGAGCCAGAACCAAGTATGTTTGTGCAATAAGTTGTTTTTTGTTTTTTCAGTGAAGCATTTAAAACAAAGGAGCTCATTGGTCACCTTTAATTTACCAACAAAATATCATTTCTCTAAGCTCTGATTAACCGAGTTTAGTGCTTTGCTGCAGAAAACAGCGATGTTTGAAGTCCATGTGAGCCTGATATGTGAGCCACACTTGGTCCATCCATATTAAAACAGATATGACTATATTTGTGTTACTATGGACGGACCATGTGTATCCCTAACTGACTAATCAACCTGTTAGTCACGCCCATCTGAACTCCGAGAGATTGACCCGTGACCACACTCAAATCTTAATACAGTATTGAAGAAGTGTGTTTTCTGGATCCCAGGCAAGATATTTCACACATACTACTGAACATTTTTTGGGTGATTGTAAAACCATGGAGGTAACCACAAAAAACTCACCTGATAGTTGTAGTTGGCATGAACAATAAAGTTTCTCTTCTCTTATCAGACTATTATTTGGAACTGTGGAAATATTACCTACTTGAAAGATTACCATAGACCCGTTTTGTCCTGGATTAGACCTGGTTCAGTCCATGCTCTTAGTAATTCTCTGTGTACATGGTATTGGACTTAGAATGCTCCCTACCGTATATGGGCTTTTAGAATATTCAGTGGAGTGATTTTGTCATTCAGACTCAAATACAGGAATGTGCTCGTGTAGGTTGAGTACCTTGCTCAAATATGCCTCTGAAGTTTAAGAAAAGTAGAACTATTACATGTTAGTAGATGCTTCAGGAAATTCTTTTAACAGAGTACAGAATATCAGAGAACGGGTTAGTTGGGGTAACCGTGGACACCCAAAAAGTTGGTTGTCATGATATTTTCAAACAAATTAGACACCAAATTGTCATTGTTTTAGAGATGGTATGGTTTGAGCCTGGGAGCTAGCATTGAACCAACAACTTTTTTTGCTTATAGGATTACTTCCAGATCTGACCCAGGATCATGGTCTACAGTGGCACAACCCGAAAAAACCTGCTGCGCTCCGAGAACAGTCTAGAAATGATCTCTTTTTCACCAAACACCATACCACTTTTTAAAAATTAATTTATTATATATTTTTTTAAATCCACACTGCCATAATTTGCTGTAAACTTACCGGTAAATATGTAATTGCCACTTTTCAAAGAATCACCATGACTACGTTTCACATGTTTCTTTCTTGTGCATCACATTTTTGCCATCCTATAATTTAGTTTTTAGTGTTATTGATTATATATATATTTTTTTCATTACTGTGCGTGGTTTCCATATTTTATAAAAATTACACTTAAAGTTCAGGTGACTCACCTAAATACCACACACCACAATTCCCCTTTACGATCGAAACTTTCTAAAACTTTAAGAATATATTACGAACATATTTCCTCATGCAGTTGTTGCAGATTTGATTTCCATTGTCTGAAAAGTAGGACCTTATATAAATTGCCTTTGAATTTAGATCCCATTGGAAAACACAGTCGGGGATAGTCTATGATAAAAGATGTTGTCTGGGTCTTATTTAGTTTAGTCTGGAACCCTGAACTTTGTCAAAAATATATCCCGACACAGAAGTCATCCATGCGGCGTTCACCTCATTTGCCCCCGCTCACTCGCTCTTTTCTGGAATACTAATTCACTGTTTGAGGAAGTGGCGTTTCTTTTGGATGGGCCATGTCAGACCACTCACTCTCATCTGCACAGCTCTTGACGTATTGGATGGCGCTTGTTGTGAGCTTTGCCATTTGGACTGAATCAATGGAGCTTAAGAGGCCGTTCTGATTTAGCAGCAATCACAGCAAAAACACTGTCCCGAGCCGCATACAACATCATTTTCAATCAATCCCATCTTTAAAAACTACTCACTTGACTTTTAATCAACAGATCCATGACTGGGGGTCTGAGAAGGGGAAAATTATTAGCACTTTCCAATTTCAAACACAATTTTTCGTGCCAAGACAAGGTCAACAGTGGACTCGGGTGTATAAGATTGGATGGTCCATTTTGTACATGTGTGGAGCACTGGGTAAATAACATTGTTTGCTCTGGAAATAGCACTGTGGGTTCAAGCTCAGTATGTTATGAAGATGGCCATAGAATGCACAAGGAAATGGTCAGTGGATTGTTTATTGTCTTTACTACAGTACTACAGTAGTATTGTTGTCTTTACTACAGTACTACTTGTAGTGTCAGACATTGTTTATATAGTTGAAAAAGCCAAAGAGTTCCTTAACTGGGTCATTAGAGCTAAAATATGACCAATTCATCAGCAGCATATGATGGTTAAATTTTCCCACTGGGTCTAACATTTTATATGGCATTTATGTATTGCAGTTTCATAAATATTGAAAGTTTAAGATAACATTTTCACTGGCCCAGTTTGCACCATCTGTTTTATTCTCAGTGGCATTGCTCCTGTTTGCACTAAGGAGAGCATGCTAACAGTCTAATAAGAGGAGTAAAAGTCACATAATATTGCTTTTTTTTTGTTTAGGGGACATTGATTGAAAATGTAATTCCAGGAGCCTGGTTTGATAATATTAGCAGTTGTAGGTTTTAAATGATATCACCATTCTATATTGTTAAATAGAAATCAGGATTGTGTCTGACTAAGCCCAATATTAAACTAATGAAGATACTAACTTGAGTTCGTAGAATATTGCCATTAGGTCGTGATGAATGTATTATCCAGTAGTGACCTAGCAGTTAATAAGGTAGTTCTGTGGTTCCATTTGTTTATGCTACTTTTCTCATTTTTTTTCATCTGGCTTTCTGTTAATTTATTTTAATACATTATTTTTCCAGACCAAGGTTTAGTTTGTTGTCATACCTGACAGTTTTGACTGCTCACTAGCGTTCTTCCTCAGAGTGGTCACGTGATGTTGCTGGGAGGTGGAACAGGTTTTAACTCTGTCTTGTTCTACCCCGGTGGAGGCAGGACAAAAGCACAATCTGCAGTCCGACTTCTTCTGGATGGTATCCCAGGTGTGTTAGCGTAAAAAGCCCCCTCATCCCAGTTTAAAGTCCCCTGAGCATGTTTCCATATTTCTATTGCTTCCTTAATCCCGCGATGATATTTGTTGTCCTCTGTCCCTATGGCGTTTGCTCTGTCCCCGTCCATAATGTGGTTTTCTTCTTTACAATGGTTAGAAATTGCCAATTTGAGTTGTTCTTGTTCTGCTTTGTGTTTTGTGGCTCAAGTGCATGCCTTTGCTGTTTCCTTCTCACATTCTGTCCTATGTTCCTTTTTTCGAGTACTGAAAGCTCTCCCTGTTTCCCTGATGCATGTTTTATTGCAAGGCATGCAGGGTATTTCGTCTGTGACATTACATTTGTGCTCCGGTTTTATTTTATCTTCTGGATGAACGAGTAGTTGCCTGAGTTTTATGTAAAACCTGTTTAAATCAGGTGACCGGACACGTCACCGCAACATAATGTGACGTCTCTGAGGAAGACCACTAGTGAGGAATCGAAAACAAACTAAACCTTGGTCTGGAAAAAGGATCTTTTAAATAATACTTTTCACATTTGTGGGAGTAAAGCATCTGTACGGAAGTTGTTTTTTCATACTTTCAAGCAAGATAAAAGATTTTTCCAATAACATTTGATTAATAACGCTCGGTTGCAATCTCTACTGAAATAGGGGCAGGAAAAGACATCTAATCTAACTTTGTGAGGACTGAAGTAGATAATGTAGAAAATAATGTTCACAATAGCCATTTGTTTTTTACCATTTACCATTACCACAGTTTGACAGTAGACTGAATCTTTATCTTTGACCAAAATGGCGGTAGCCTGACAGTCCACTCAGAGCTCCACGGCATTATGAAGGCATTTGCAGGAATATGCACTGTAATCCTTCATCTATTGTTTATCCTGATGGATGAGACTCAGCCTAATGCAAACCAGAGCCCACGAGACAAATAAGGCTTAATGCGGTTAGGGCATAGACATTCTGCACACATGCACACAGTCATACACACAGGAGCGCCAGATTAAAAGCGTAGAATTAGCCAGAACAGCACACTGAGGGAAACATAAATGAATAACCTTATGAAAAGAGAATTGTCAATTGGCAGCCAAGATTTAGTTGGCCTGAGTGGTTTGTTTTTCTATGGTAACAAAAACATATTATGCAAATGGACGGAATTAGAGCTCTCACCTGAAAAGTACAAATTAACAACGTCTCAGGTGGCAAAGTGGTGGTTTGCAGTTTGATCCCACCATCATTTACAGCTGGTTTATAAGCTAGTGAAATATCTTGAAAATAGACATTCTTATTGTGAATGGGGTCGCCTCTTCGCAGATCTCACCTGTAAGTGGGCCAGGTGGCGTCACTGCTTGTCGGTATAGAGATAGGTCAGTTTAATGCCTTATAGTGGAGCATTTTAGGTGAAGCAAGAACATGTACGTACATAGGGTCAGACTTTCCACTTGAAAATGTTCAAAAGCTCCACAAAAAAGTACACATTTAACATTAATTTCACTTTCAAGGTATGTGTGAGTGTGACGTCACCCATAGTATTCAGCTCCAGTCAAATGACGCTCATCGAGGCTGTCAGTTATAAATTCAGAGCCCAGTTCGTGTATCATGTTGGCTATGTCCATTCATACATACAGTCTATGATATATCACACTAGAACTAGAAATGCACCTCTAATTAAACTACTAACTAAATTATTTAAATATAATATCAGGGATTCTGGTCCACGTGCCTTAATTTCTCCACACATCTGTAAATGCCAAATACTGAACTGTTCTCAATTATAAAGCACAGCGCAAACTAGTGGCAGTAATGTGACCGCACTCCGTATTATTGAGGAATGGTCTTATTTATTATAGATAGAGTAGAAAAGGTATTGATTCTAGAGGAAATGTGATAATTTAATGTTTGCTTATTTTGTACAGGAGCAAAAATGTTCTCTCTGCTCATTACTCAAATGTCAAGTTTACTATGTTTGTGTTTGTCAAATTTTGCTCAGTGTGTACAAGCTCAATGAGATGATTGTGGAAGGAGGGTCTTGTCAAAATGTCTCTTTAGTTTTGTTTATAGCCAAATTGTAATCTAAAGTAACTTACCTGTCTCGTACTATAAAAGGCTGTATCGGTTGTGGCCGTAATTATAGTTATGTTCGTAATAACATGCTAATGGACTGCAATTCATTAAATTTATGCACTGTGTAACTTGTAAATGTAAGATATATTCAGTGTCATACTGTATGTGGGACATTCCTGACAATTCCTGTGCAATAACGTTGCAAGTTACATAGTGCACCTTTAATAGGACATCAAGATTTATTCAGTTTGAGCAAGAAACGATATGCACATGTAAAGAATGTAAGTTATAACACATATTTTTTATTTGTTTTTAAATAAATCATTGGTGAACTCACTTATAGTGGTCAAGTTTACCTGCCCCCCTACACGGCACATTCCCAGTCCAAGGTTATGTGGTAGACAGCTGCAGCCTTATCTGGGCCTTCATTTCTTTACTATTATGAGACATGGCAGAAGCAGGGCCGTCTCCTTCGAGCCTCCTTCTCACACCAGAATCCATCACTTCCCATCTGCTTTGTACTCTGCACCTGGAGCATAGACCGGCGGAGTGGTTAGCCAGGTGAGAGGAAAAGATTCAGGCAAAAGAGGCTGGAAGCTGGCAAAAGTTATAATGCAGAGTTGTAGAGTCGGAAAAAGCCGTAGGGAAATTTGAAAATTCAACTTTGTATTGGTGAATGTGCAAATTATTCGAACAAAATACAGCAAAACCCAGGACACACTGCAACTTGTAATTTCCAATAAGCATTGTGAATTGAAAGGCAGCCATTTGCTCTAATGCATAATAACCCTGGTAATTACAATACATTAAGTTTTGTTGTTGTATGAGTGGATTAACACAGCTCTATAATTATATAAATTGTAGTAATCATTATTTTTGTGCCAAGCATTCAATTAGGTTTTACTCTTTGTTTCTGGGAATGCATTTACATCCACAGCAACACTTCAGGATCACTTTCAAACAAACGTGAAATGCTACATCTGTATTGATTATATGGTCAATACAAGGCTGTTATTTTCTCGGTTTTCCGAGACATTGTATTATGCTTTTATTTCTTTTATATGCATTGGTTAAGTGAATTGGAATAACTAAGAATGAATGGCAAATGGTCACATTTTTATAGAGTACAGTGTACGCAGACACTGGGGGCGAGGGGGTTGCTCAAGGACACAATGGCAGCATTCATCTTTAGGAGCTGGAATCGCACCGCCAACACGTGGGCCTGTGAATCTGACCGCTCAACCAATGATGCCTATGTTGGGTGTGGGATTCGAACTGACAACCTTAAGATCAGTGGACAAACACCAACTGAGCTACTGTTGCATATTAGAATTGTCAGTGGTATGGATTCAGTGGGTCTGTCTGTATTATTAATTATATTTTTTATGCATACATGACACATTTGTTGTCATGTATGCATAAAACATTAGGGAAATTCACTGAAGCCTGAAATATTTTACTGCATGTGTCCAGAATATAGTCATTTTCCATTAACTTTCCAACAGTATTCTTTATTGACTGGCTGAATTCCAATCAAAGAGACTTGAGAAATATGTCTTCTTTGTAGTTCATCATAACATTAACAACGTGAGGTTATAGGCTACAGTGTGAAAATGTTCTGTTGCCTTCAAATGTCCTCCCCCTTTTCATTATCTAGACAAAAGTTGACAATGGCAGCTTTGTTTGTTATGATAGCTGTCAGTACATGTCTCCGGTCCATGCCAGTCACAGCAGCTGAATCACTTTTGTTGACAGCGCCACACTTTTTAAGGCATAAATATGTTTTTCATCTTCTCTTAAATACATCTGCAGTGCCGCTTCTGTTTTTACTCCTGACAATCTGGGCTTTTACTGCCAAATCATATACTGTAACATCAAACTGTCAACACCAGTTTTTTATGCTAAGAGGAAACGGTGCAGGCTGTCAAGAGATTTGGGTGAAATTGTGACTTTAAAGAATCATTTTACACTAGTAGAAGTTATTTGTGTTTACTACCAACTAGTACTAACACATGTTCTAGTATAAGGACTGACAAAAACAAGGGGTGGAGTGGATGACTGAGGAAGGAGGGGCAGATTTATGGGCAAGAGAGGAGAAAACATGCCCAATTTGCTTAATAAAATTAGGGAAGTACAAAACCAGTCTGGTGCTGGACTGTGGCTCATTTCAGCTTCAGACTGCTACATGACCAGCTCTGGACCTGGGTTTAAACTTTGCAACTTTTCCTTCAGATTTGGTGATTTTAGCTTGACAGGTGCAGTGCTGGTCTCAAAAGGGGGGCATGCCACACCACAATAAGGAACAGAGAGGACATTCCAAAATGCAAATGCAGGAGGCGTCCCCGCAGAGTCCTGGGACAGCCTTGGGGGTCCGGAGGGTGCAAATCAGAGCCACCCTAACCCCGGCACCCCACCCATGTCAGGGCTGTGGGGCCTTCTTCTGTCAGCCCTGGTGTCTGCTGATCTCACTCACCCTCCTCTTCCTCTCCCTCCTCGGCAGCTGGGCAGTGGTGCACCTCACCTTGGGCACACATGGGGGAGCACCCTTCAGGATCTCCGGAGGGTACGACCAGAGGGTGCCCCAGGATGACACCGCCACCATCGAGCCACACTTCACCACCAACTGCACCATGGGTAAGTGCAATCTGTTTTATTCTGGAAACTGCATATTTACTGTGGTTGTTAAGGGAAGATCACTGCACTCATACTATATTAATAAAAATATTACAATCTCTCATTAGTAGTTATCTATCCAAGATTATACTATATTTATTATTCACAACATTCTATAGGCCACTAATATGTAACACAGATGGGGGACAACCAAAATAAATACTGTTAAAATGCAGATTTGTGTTGTAATGCAAGAAGTTAATGGGTCCAGTCACTCATAGAAATCATCAGGTAAAACATTTGTGCATTTACCCTTCAGATATTTAATGTCAAAGTAAATTTGTAGTGAGATCTCGTTCTTGCCCACGAATTTGAAAGAATTACATCATCACATCTGAAAATCACCAATAATAGTAACTGGATGGATGATAATGTTAAAGGTGACCTGTCTAGCTTTTTCTGGTAGATGGTTATAGCATGAAAACAATTCTGGGATTTTCTTAAATTCCAAGTGTTTTTATTGAAAAAAAAAAAAAAAAAAAAAAAAAAAAAAGCTGAAAAAAAAAGAAAGAAAATCTAGTACTGTTAGCGGGATTGCCTTTTCACAGATCTGACCTGTAACTGGTTGTAACTGGTTTCCTCATCTTCTTGTCTCCATTGTGAAACATTCCAGACAAAGTTGAAATAGAAAAGTTAGTACACTTTTAATCCCATGTTCTTAGACCAGGGCTGTCCAAACTACGGCCCAGGGGCCAAGTCGGGCACTCAGACCAATTTTTGTTGGCCCTCATGCCTCCTCCTAAACTGGCCCAATTGATCAGGGAGTATTTTTACTACAAACTGAAGATATTCTACCTCTATAACCCGAATAACATCACTTTGCATTGTGACACAGACCTAAAAATAATCTTCCAAGTCTTATTAACGGTACAGTGGCTCTGTCAAAACTGTTTTAAATGCACCATTTGACTCCCTGTATCGACGCTGGTTTGTGGCCCTCCACTTCAAATATGTTTCAGTATGTGGCCCTCTGTGAAAAAAGTTTACCTTAGACCCTCCAGTGGCCATCTTATATTGTAATGTTTCTTATAATGTAACCAACTGTAATCAGAACATCTCTAAAAAATATACTGTATACCAACCAGGGTGTAATATTTAAGAAGTTGTGAATACGGGAATTTCCCGTCAGTCAGACACAAATACAGTGGTCATAACATGGCCCAGGGTTTGTGTCCAGTCCAAATGCACGTCACATGTCTGCAGGCTCTGTGGCCAGTCTGCTGCATGTGTGTGGGTCAATAGTGCATATGCCGGAATCAAGTGTGTCCAAAGCTCTACACTGAGATAATGTGTCTCTCTGTCGACCACCAAAGACCTCACACTATTAGATTAATGCACTGATTCGATTTCCTGTATGTTACATACAGACGCACTGCAGGCCAACTTTCCAATAATGAAAATTATACCCAGGAAATATGAATGAAGGCTGTAGGAGTAATTTTCTACCATGATCAGTGCGTGAACTGACTGCCTTGTTAAGTCATTATCCCTGTGTGTGTAATATGCTGCGATTGGAGTGAGTGACCCTAAGAATAAACTTAAACACCAGGGGTTCTTTTATACTTTAATAGTACTCTCGGCTCTATTTTGGTGTCAAAGCAGAGTGCAGTTTTTTACAGACATTATTAATTAGTTGAGGGGAATTCCTTTTCATATAATATGAAATAGACAGCTTAATTTACTGTATCTAAAACTTGATAACAGTTCCTCTGTCACATTTTAGAGATTTTTTAATAATATTGCAACCATTTTGCTCTGATTTGGGACTCTATAAATAAATATTATTGAGTTTAGGTGTAGAAAAGGCCACTTGGATCATTTGCTTTCTGCTCACTCCTCTGTTCCAAAAGTTCCCTGACTTGTTTACTGCAGTCTGCTGAACTTACATTAAAAGGAATAATCTAATGAATGACCAAGAAAAATGTTCTGCCAGGAGTTGCTTATCATGAGCTAAATTAAATCTTAGTGGGAGACCAAGATAAGAAGAAGGGAGATCTGCAGCAGTCTATACACTGTATGTATGCACTGTACATAGTATGAAGATAACAGGCTAAAGCATCGTTTATGCAAGACTTCTCAATTTACTGTTAATTAATGAGTGGCCATTCAAGCGTAAATACCACTTATATATGAGAGGCTACTGCTGCATGCTCAATTTAAGGTGGCTTATAGCAACCCCAGTGCACTTGTTGGATAAATAATATGATGGCATTTACATTTTAAACAGTTTTTTTTTTTTCTTTTGTCAAGACAAAATACAGATGTTTTCATGTTATAGGGTCATCTAAATTTAAATGATAAAAACTTTTGTTTTTACTATTATGTAGAGTAGACTATTGTGTAATGGGTTTGTTTTATGGGTAAACCTCTTCGACAGTAGCTTATTCTCAGATCTAAATTTGGCAGCAAAGTTGGTTCAGTCCCACCTCCCACAGGTGAATACTGCTGCTATTCACCTGTGGATCCTTGGGCAAGACACCACCGAGTCACCCCTGATTTAATATAGAGCTTAAATGGATTATCAGTATTACCCTCTTGTACAAAGTAATTGTGTATGGTAAACTTTAAATTTTTGGGCAAAAAAATATTTGTACAAATAATGTATTGTACTGTTCATGAGAAAATCTATTTTGACACACATAATAAATATTTTTGTTTTAATATTTGTGATTGATTTGTACAAAAATCAATCATTTCATGAGGCTACTTCATGTTTCACTCACCTCACTACTGCTTGATGTTTGACGCAACTCAGGAATGATTTCAAAAATGAGATTTTAGATGTTATAATAGATAAAGTATGAAAGGCCTCTGTTCCACGTCTGAAGTGATAAGTCATCAGCAGCACTGACTCCCTCACTGCAGTATCTGGTTCACTTGTCAAATGTGTAAATGCTCATGTGAGAGCACAGCTCAGATAAAAGGAAACAGGAACAGAGGAGAGGTGGAATAAAGCTGGAGATAAAACAAAGCAGATCGAAGAGAGAGGCACGTTTTGTGACATAAACAAATGAGTCATTCAAATGTGGATTAGCAAAGCTCCTGACGCAGAACTGTGTATGTCTACCTATTCACCAACTGTGTCTCTGCCCACTGCTACCATGCTTTATATAGCTAATAATGTGTTTATCTGTGCTCTGATTAAGAAATAGTAGTAATGATCAATAATTACAATGGGCTGGATTATTACTGGTGCAAATTGCAATACAATTTTAAAAGCTGTGTGCTTTGTAAAGGATTGTATAACATATTGAGATACAGAGCAAACATTCAGTAGCTTCAGAAGAACTATGTTTTTAACTAGTGTAAGAATGTGTGGATTTGCTGCTTGATGGAAAGAATGATTTACAACAGTTTGACTGCTGACATTGGCACTGTATCTTTATCATTCCAAGAAGGTGACAGTGCCTTGTCAGTGAAGGATTTACCTCTGAAATAGGACATGCCCATAATGGAGAAAATTTTTACATACTGCTTTAGTTGGAAATGCAGGTGTGTATCCATGTATAATAACTAGCCTTCTATTGCTCTGAAAAACAGGTGTCCTTACTGTGAGCTAGGCTTGCATCTCCACAAACCTGACTTATTTGTCTTGGAGGACAGCTTTCTCCTTCTTGTTTCCATAGAAATATTGTTCCTTTGGCTATGATCTTCCATTATGGCCTAAAAGCGTATCTATCTTCATGGGGAATGTTCCAAAGTATGGTTTTAACTTTCTTACATTTCTTTGGAACTATGTTGGAGACTTTAATTAATACCCCAACTTCTAACCCCTAATCCCTAATTAAGTAGTTAATATGCCTGAATCGTTCTTAATAAATGATTGGTTAATTTTATTAAGGCAATAGTGTCACTAAAAAGACTTATTGCTTGAGACTTGAGCAGAGTACTGTGTCACTAGTAAAAAAAAAAAAAAACAGCTCTTAGACACGGTGTTCCCTCCTTAAGCAGCACCTGGCTCTCAGGCACAGCACCCACCTCATCCCCCTGTGCACTCTAATCCGTGTCGGCAGGCCTGACGTGCTCCAC
The DNA here is from genome assembly GCA_019594935.1 of Periophthalmus modestus. Taxonomy (NCBI): domain Eukaryota; kingdom Metazoa; phylum Chordata; class Actinopteri; order Gobiiformes; family Gobiidae; genus Periophthalmus; species Periophthalmus modestus. The sequence continues at coordinate 9,815,184 of JAIEZT010000068.1, forward strand.
CCGCCGTGCATTTCTCCCTGTTTTTAACCACCACTACACACCCCCCCCTACCCCCCTCTCCCCACCCGCTCTTCCCTGCAGCACCTGTCACTGCCTGGGCTAGAATTACCTTCCAGCCCACCTTCACATGGAACACCAAGCCAAGATCACCTGATGGGAGATTTACACCCCCCCAAACCCTGGCAGCATGCGGCACACTATTTGGATTGCATTTTAAAAAAATAAATTTGATAATTACTGGTAACAATTATAGAGAGTACAACACTGATATGAAAGCTTTAATTTGGTCTCTATTGTGTAAAAGACAAAAGATTACAGACACAGAGTTTGGGTGTTTCTCACGGAAGTGGTTGTGTAATTTGGACCTAAGTGGGGGGAGGAAGGGATTGCAGAGTTAGAGGAAAAAGTATAGTTTATTAAATTCTAAGCCTCCACTGCAATGTTCTGCAAAGTATGCTAGTAGTATTCCAGTAAAAGTACCATTAGCTAAAATATTTAGTTGTAAGTTAAAATACAAGTAGTAAAATTGTAAGTATGGGCAACATTATCGATATGATTGAATTGTACCAAAGTATAGCATTAAACTTATGAACTTACGCAAAGGTTTGTTACTTGTTTGTTGCCCTGGAAAAGATGTATTCACACTAAGAGATTTGACCTGTAACTTGGCCTGGTGGTGTCACCTACTTGTCACCATAGAGAGAGATACATTTTAATGCCCTGCTATGGAACATTAAAGGCAAAGCATTAACTTCTCCATGGAGATAAGCAGGTAGTGGAGTTATATAGCGCACCTTTAAAGTAGCCACTACTAATAATATTGCTTAGTACTAGTACACATATGATCACTACTTTACTAGAATTGTAAGATGTACTATTGTATAACTAGTCCAACAAATAGCCTCCTGAACAGAAGCAACAGAAGCAACCGCAGAGATGTCAGAAAATGACCCAATCGCTGCAAAGTCAGTTGATTATAAGTTGACGTGCATCTATCTTGAGTTGAAATATCACGCATCCTTCCCATTCTGAACTCTCTAAAATTAAAGCCTTTGTTTATTGATAGCCAAGTTTTATTGACCGAAGTGAAATTTTGACAATGTGTATTTTGTCCCTTATAAATGTTTATCTAAGGCTGAAGGGCGATTGCTCAAGCCAAGTGAAGTGCATGGGGATGTAGTCAATACAGGATAAATAAATGGGCCCTTGTCTGACTCTCTTCTCCGAACCGTCTACTTTAATTAACTCATCAGTCACCGGGCCAACAAGCAATCCAATTTGTAGCCTGTAAGTGACTGTGTGCCTATGCCGGTCTCAGAGACTCCAGGAGAGGGTAGGATTCTGCCTTCACTACCAGGGACTTTAACCAGCAGTAAGCATCATCATAGAATTAGCATGGGGAGGGCTAAGGCTACACAATATCTTACATGGATTTTGTAATATCAGCAAGTACAAAATGAAATAATAGCAATAATAGGGGGTTCAACAGTTTAACTTTTTCTGGTGGAGGGTCCATTTCTATCACTATGGGGATGAACAGGTCAAATCTGTGGATAAGTGAGCCCTTTTATAGTGGAATGCATGTTATTGTCACGGTGTTTTATTAACCCTAAAAGCATATGTAATGGAATAGATGCAAGAAGGTGGAGTTTCCCATCATACTGTGCAACGTTCCAAGCAAACCAATGTTATGTCCAAGGAGACAAACAGGTGGTGGACTTTCACTAGAAATGTTTTTATTTGTATAATATGTGTGTGCTCTGCAAAACTGGGCAGGCACAGGGTTAAATTGATGTAATAAACTGTTGAGAGCCAAACATTTACTAAATTAGTAAACACGCATTGACCCTTGTAGTATTATTTGTAATGCTTTCTGGTTTTGGCAGCTATTGTTTGGACATTTACATTCACCATCGCCATTTGCAATCATTTGTAAAACACATTCTGGGTCTGCACAGTTCATTTTTTTCTATGTGACATGAACTCAAGGGGCAGTGATCGCAGTGGGCGTTAGAACCGGTGACCGCTCCCTTCCCGGCCCATTTCCCACAACCATTACAGCATGCTACTGCAGCCCACTAATGGAGTTATCCCACAGTCTATAATCTAGGTACCCTCCTTGTGGGAGGCAAATGGATGGGTGGGTGTTTTGGCTAGTTTTTGGTGCAAGAACCATAACCAAATAACCACTGGACAGAAAGAAATTGGGTAAAATTGTGGAGAAGAGTGGGGGGAGACATTCAACTGATCTTTGCACCCGGGAAACGTGGATGTCAACACAGTGCTGAGTATTTTTTGACTGTATGATTAAAATATATGGAGAAGCAATAACATTTACATATAATTAGAAAGAAAAAAATATATAAAATGTGTTCATTAATGAGTATACTTGAGACATATTAGCCATCTATGGCACTGTACTATGCCTTAAATAAGCAGAACAGTTCCAGCGTAAGCCTGTAATTGAGTTTTCAATTTCACTTTGACGACGTGCATCACATAAAGTCATCCCCAGAGTTCTTGTTATTGGGTAACAAGCTGTGAGTGATATGTATGTATTTGACTGAAGTAGACGGCTCACACTGGCACTGGGAATGTTTATTACGAGAAAAATTGTCAAATGCTACCTGTCACAGCGTCTCGGGAGAGGTGCCAGATTTGATTCAGTACAACCATACCTAAATGTACGACTGAAGTAGTGCTAATGCTGCTAATAAGGACTATAGCAAATTGAATTGTGAAAAAGTAGTAACTGTGAAGAAGCTGCCAACAAAAAATTGATTCATAGAGAAATTATTGAAAGTTTGGACAAAAAGTCAACATTGCTGTGTGGATTTCTAATTCTTTTTTTTTCCTTCCAATCCACAGCACATTTTCAGATTACATCCTCCAGCCATTACTGCTCATTTCAATAAATTTGCACAAAAGCATGCACTATTTTCGCAGTTATTCCCCAAACTGAACGCCAGCAGCAACGTGGTCAAGGTAATGTGTTAACAGCCCACATTTTAAGGTGTCACACTGCTACACTTATTGAATTGATGGGCAAAGTGCTCTTGAGAAGAATTTTGAAAGACTCTAATTTAGGTTAGGACCCCAATCTATCTACAGTAGTGCTGCCAAAACTTTTATTATTGTCATTTATTGACTTCTAAAAATTAAATAACTAAGAGTGCAGAATTGTGCTGACTTTTGGCATGTGTCCATACATTTCTATAATAATCCCCTGCTGTTGACTCTGGCCACGGAGTCATGCTCTCAGCAGGACTGCACTGTCAGACGCCAATGCACCAAATTATTAAAGTGAATGGTAAAAGGTGCTTTGTATAACTTTCAGTTTCTTCTTAATCTTCATATTGTCTTAATTAATGCAACCTTAATCCAAAAACACACACTCAGGATATGCCAACTGCTCATCACTTGATTTCTGCTTCTTCCTGTTATGCATAGATAAAAGAGCAGTTGGTCGGACTTGAAGGGGACATATTTCAAAGTTTATCTTGATTTAATATGGAGCATCAGCACTTTGCTTTAATCTAACAGAAAGGGTATCTCTGGTCTTTTTGAACAAGATATTCGTTTGGTGTTATTTCTCATTCTCTGCAGAAATCCCTATGAAAAAGATTAGAAAACTACACAAAGTTTTTTATTTTTTTTTATAGTCACTGGATTAACTTGTGCTGTGCTCAGAGTAAGAACATTCAACATTATAAAGTGATGATCAGCAGAAGATGAGTAAGCCAGCGCTCTTTGGAAGCTCGCATACACCACCATTTTGTTGTCTGCTGCTTTGATTTTGTCGCACTTATATTTTAAATGTTTCATGGACACCCTGCTGGTTCTCTGTATAAACTCCACCAAGTGAATCCCAGGCTTTTAGATCTAAAAGTTTCTGAGTTTTGTTATGTCTGGAAAAAAAACAACCCCAAAAAAAACACTGACACTGACCTTTTAGATTTTTCTATTTTACCCTCTATTGTCAAACGACCCAAGTACAAAAGTTGTGGCAAAATATGGAATATAAATAAGACCTCTACATATGGTTGTAAAGAATTGTCCGTCCTTGGAGAATAACCGTTCATGTTGCTTTTTTCATATAAACTAATGAAAAAAGCACAATTCTAGCCACATTATTATGAAAATGACTTTCTTTGCCACTGTAAAGGCAACTGTCCATAGTGTATGATAGGTAAACCTTTCTTTAACGCACATTGGGGACATTTCAGTGTTGCAACATAAAAGTACAAGAACAGCAGGAGAATAAAAAAGATAAATAACAATTTAATTTAATTATATATAGTGATCCATGACAAAATAGACACCGGGATTGAATGAAAATATGACAGTAGCTCTTGATGAAGTTGGCATAGTAAGCGAGATAAACTTCTTGGGAAAAACGTTCGATGAAAAACATAATTGGAAGTCTCATGTAGACTATATAAAAAGAAAGCTCAGTAAAAATGTCGGTATATTATATAAAGTCAAAGATTTGTTAGATTGTAAATCACTTCATATGTTATATTGCTCATTAATTCTCACATTTTTTAACTACTGCTCAGAAGTTTGGGACAGTAATTATCTGAGCACCATAAAACCTTTGTTCCTGCTGCAAAAAAGAGCAATACGAATAATCAACAAAAAGGCTTTCAGAGAGCACACCCAGCAAGTTAAAAACTTACATTCTAGATGATCTAAAGATTGTATTAGTTATGTGGAGAGCTAAACAAAGACATGTACCTGAAGCTCTACAAAATCTTTTTTACGTTTGTTTCGGAGGACTGTGACTATAGCAGACAATATTTTTTACAAACTGTATTCTCAAGGACAAACAGAAATGCGTCTCTGTATGTATACGGAGTTAAGCTATGGAACTCATTAAATCATGATTTCAAATGCTGCACTAGTGTTTATAAAAAAACTAAAAACCTACAAGGAGAAAGTAAAAGAACCTATGGAACATACCTGGACGACTGAGGGATTAAACAGACTACAAGGACAAAATAATGATGGATTATGGCAGAGGTACCCAAACTTTTTTTTATTGAGGGCCACATCTCAAAACATATTCGAAGCGGAGGGCCACAGACTGGTGATCAATACAGTGCAGTGCTTTATACACAGCTTTGACTGAGCTGCTGTGTATTAATAAGGCTTGAAACACATTCATTTTAGGTCTGTATCACACTGCAATGTGATGTTTGAGGTTATAGTGGTAGAAATAGTTTAATTTGCTGTTAAAATTACTGCTTATGATCAATTGGGCCGGTTCAGCAGGAGGCCTGAGGGCCAAAAAAAACTGGTCTGAGGGCCGCATTTAGCCATAGTTTGGACACCCCAGGATTATGTACTATGTGACTAAAGAAAGCATGTGAATGAAATGTAAACTACAAGAGGCTGTTGTAAAAATACATGTAGCTCATTGGTGATTTGGCTGGGAGGTGCGAGACAGTTATGAAAGAAAGTTTAATGCTCTTTGAAATATTTCTTTGTTTGTTTTATAAGATTTGTTTTCTTCCTGTTATTCCTTCTGTTCATGCCAATAATGTCAAGGCGCCTAACAGCTGTTTTTATGTTAATTGTCTTGATTATTTTGTTTTTGACTGTTTAAATTGATGCCAACAAAATGAAACGGCATGAGCAATAAATAAATAAATGAAATAAATAAATGAAATTAATTCATCAAACAAGAAAGCAAGAACGCCTTTCAAGTAGGCACCAAGTTTACAAATGATTTTTTTTTTTTCAGCTTGAACCAACAAATTTATAGCTTGTTGAACTCTCTAAATAAGACTTTGGGATCATTTTTTTTTATTACCTCAAAATGGATTCACTGAAATAAAACAAGAAATTCATCAAATTCTCAATGTTCTTTCCAGACCCTTGCTTCTGCCGGTGACCTTTGGAAACCTGGTGTGTGGTTAGTCCTGAAGTAACAGATGGCCTACTTGTATTTAAAATTTTCAGATTTAAATATTGTTCAAGTGTATACTCTTTTAAATTCTTCAGGATGTCATTTCTCTGATTTTGCTTTGTCAATCAAGCTTTGTGCAATCAAACAAGACCTTAGTTATTTGTTAGGGTTAGCCACTGAACAAGAGATTCAAAACTATCCCTCATCATTACTTTGATATCTGCATCTGAAAATAGAACATAATTCAATCGCTTTTGGAACACATTTTCTGCCTTTGGGATATTTCCTTTGAACTCTATTTTCTTCCAAACTTTGTGAAGGTCACTCATTCTTCAGCGCAAACTACTGGCACAAAAGTTGATGCGAGTTTTAAAAAACAAAGCATGAATTAACTAAAGATATACGAGCACTGAGGACAAGTTTGTATCTGGCAGCACTAAGCTCCATCACTTTCTCCTCTAATCTCTCGCCTTAGGGCTTTCTGCTACAGCATCCCCCCATCGTACACTCCGTCTCTTTTGTAGGCATCCTTCCAAGACAATATACACAGGCTGTTTCCTTTTAAGATATTGAGCAAGTGCTAAATGGCCCAGGGCAGCAAGTAGTTGTTTTAGAATAGATTGTGCATATGCAGAATTGAACAGATGTCTGCTTGGTAAGAATCTAAGTCTCATTGAAAACAGTAATTCGTTAAGGAACACCAACCTGTAGCTTTGTAATGGTCCGCTAGCTCTTGTACCTGAGATGTAAAACAGTGATAAAGCTATTCAACGGAGATTTTTATGGAAGTTGGGAAAAAATAATGTGGATTAGCACAAATGGGTATGGGTAAGAGTTGCTTATAATATATGTATATGTACTAGGGCAAGACAGATTTTACTCAAATACATGGAAAATCATGTATAGACAAGGCAAGTGTATAGCATAATTTGTACACAAGTAAGAGTGTTTTACAGAATGAGAAAGACATTGAGATCACAATACAACAAATCATACATAATCACAAATAATCATCATAAAATGAACATTAAACGAGAAGAGCGCAAAGTAAAACCTCTAGTCAAATGCACAGCTAAACAGAACTGTTTTGAGCCTGGTTTTAAAAATTGTCGAAGTTGAGGCCTGTCTCACATCTTCAGGAATTCTGTTCCAGGTTTTAGCTGCGTAAAACTGAAACACTGATTTCCCATGTTTAGTCCTGACTCTGGGCACCAGCAGGAGGCCGGTCCCTGAAGTCCTCAGAGTGTGAGATGGTTCATATGGCACTAACATGTCAGAGACTTAGGTGCTAGGCCATGGAGAGATTTGTGCACAAGCAGAGCTGCAGATTGATTGTGCAAAACCCCCAGAAAGTATCAATAGGCATATCGATGTTTTTTATTTTACCAACAGCATATGTTAGAAGGTTGTATACATTACAAAGCATAGCCCTAAAAGAAAGCGGCACATTTAATATATTTTCTCATGTAGGTCCATTGGTAACTTAAGCTTTAAAAACTCAAAGCCCCAATTATATCCCATTTCAGCAAATTGTAGTTGTCAAATTTTCAGTGTCTCCACATTTAGACACACACAAGACAGAGTGGGCTCCTTGATCTCTTTGAAATTGGACAAGATTGAGGAATACAACTTTGTGACCAGATAAAACAGATAATAAGGACCCAATTTCACTCAATTTTGACAATTCTCACACTGGCTTTGTAATGCCGCTTGTAATGAAAAGGCACGAGAAAAGATGTCAGGGTGCATTTTTAGATACAGTCGTGAGATTAAATCTATTCTTTTGCCATTTGAACTTGGATGACCTTTACCAGAATAAAAGTTATCCCAGACTAAATGAAATTAAACTTGCACTTTGCGAGACCTTTAAAATAAAATGGAAGTGGGGAACTTTGTAGATTGGAAAGGAGAAAACATTGAATATTTTACCATAAGAAGTCAGACATTATATTTGTCATTCAGATTAACATAACATTTGTAGACTTTGACTTTCAATCCTGTGCAGACATGATGAAAAAGTTGCTGAAGTTTAGATTTAGTGTTTGTTTTCAAGTTAACTGTCCAATCAGAAACCAAAATTAGGTCCTCCTTTAGATTGTCAGATCCCACAACTGAAACCACTTGCAGTCAACCTAAATGGGCTCTTTATTGTATAATATGTCCTAAATAGCATATGACAACTAATAACATCTCTGATTCAGTGGTGAGCGTATTTTCATTCACAATTAGGAGAACATGTTTTTTTACATTTGACAAGATGAAATGCAGAGGCTTGTATTGGGAAGAGCATCTGCCATGAAATGCAAATGATAATCACAGATCACACATAGGCCCGTCATGACAATTACTATATCGACTTATCGTTCAGTATATGAAAGGTGGAACAATATATTTCTGGGGTACGTTTTATTTGTTCTACTGGGACATTTTTGGTTATTTATCTCAGCCATAAAAAGTTGAATTCATAACTTCTATCACTATTACACATGCAAACTAACTATTAAAGTGTTTTACTTACTGCAGCTCATGTTTTCTCATAATATCATATATTTAGAGTAGTTTTTGTGGTTTAAATGTGCTCTTGGGTTATTGTGTCAGTAGCATACATTTTCAATATTATCAATTATGATCTATATTTACTTATATATATATATCGAACTTCAAAATGTGTTATCATGACAGGCCGAATTACAAGAAGCTGAAACGTTATCTCCTAAAACCTGAAGCAAAAAGTGTGTACTGCAGTCCACAGTAACTGAAAGTCATTGCGTCCAGATGTAGTCCGGCTGTGTCAGTGTCGGCAGGTGCAGACTTTGATGTTTGTGTTGCTGTGTTTCCTCATCACAGACCAGCAGCGCTGGACACAAACTACAGCTCTGAGGTGAAAGGAAGCAGCAGGACATCTATCTATTATTGATCACTCCTGGGCCAAATACAATGTGCCTACATACCACCTTTAAAGAGCACACTGTTTTGCTCAAATTTAAAATTGAACAATTGTGTATGAGCATTTTGATTCACAAGATTGAGGTTACAGCAAATTAAAAGAATAGAATCAAAGAATGTCAAAAAGTGTCTAAATTAGTCAAGATAATAAGGATCCAATATAGTCATTTTAAAAGCTTTTCTGCTGGCACTTGTTTATCTCCATGAGATTTTTTAAATAAAGAGAGTATAAATGAAATGATTATATAAAACAGTTATACAATAAATGAGGTATTGTGTGATTACCATATGCACAGTTACAGCCCTGTCTGGCAACAAGATCCTGTCTGCCCTGGATTTGAACTGTGGTATTTTCACGACATGACCTAATAAAGCCCACAGTACTTTGCACTTTGAAAACTTGGAAGATGAATGGCTGTTTATGTTGTATGCTATTGTCTACAGGATATTGAACCATTGCTTGAGCTATAATTTTCTGTCCTAGCACCTTCTGCCTGCTCCCATTTCCTTGGGGAGTCTAAAATACAGCAGCAGTGACTAGCCGCTGCTCTGACCAATTGAGCATAGCCGCGTGCACTTAATTGAATACACAAGAAAATGCGTGTTGAGTATCTAGTGGAAAATTCGAAAGCATCCATCTTCAATATTGTGGTTGCAGAGCAGTAAATTAAGTTTGTTTTTATTTTTTGTGGCAAGCTTTGGACAGACAAGACAAACATTCCCTGGAGGTAAAACCAAATGACCAACTGTTACTTGATGTTTGAGGTCACCTTCTTAAGCATTTGCGCTGCAGATGGATGTTGTTTCAAACCAGTCTGCCATCCCAGAACCATTTTTGGACCACTGCAATCTGTGAAAACAAGAATTTGGAGATGGCCTGACTCAGTAGCTTATCCACCACAACTTAATCTTATAAACGTTCTCTTTTTTGTGGGTTTTCGTTCTATCTTTATTTAGCCGCATTATGTAACTTCTTTAGTGCAGGGTATGTCACTGGCTTGTCTCCATGGTGATGTAATTGAGTTTAATGGAATTTTACACAGTATGGCATAAACCATAGACTGTATAAAGGGAGTGTGACATCACCCATAGCATTCGGCTCCAGTCAAATGAAGCTCATTGAGGCTAGCAGTTATAGGGGTGAATTTAGAGCTTAAAGCTTAAAGTTCCATATTTGGATTTCCGACCATGATTGTCACTGTAACCAAAAAGCCAATCCAGAGCAAGGCTGATGAAGGTAACACCACTTCCCGCACCCACAGGTGGTTTACCAGGGAGCGGACGCTTAGCAACGCTGTCAATCCAACCTGTTTCAACGCTAGCAGGAGTGACCTCGAGGAAAGAAGGCGCCTGATTCATGTGTTATTAATGTGCATATCTTGATTCACGGACATAATAGCAAAATAGAAATACGAGGATCATGTAAAGTGGGTTAATATGAACATTTTAAGACTAAAATGACAAGACTCACTGCAGCAGTTACAGAGAAGAGGGGTGGACTGCTGCGGCTAGCAGGTTAGCTACATCCATTTATATATACAGTCTATGCATTAAACGCATTCATCATTACAATTCTGTTTTCTTATCGCAGCCTTGAAAAACATTCATTGTTACTGTGAGCAGGCTTGCAGGCATTGCTTCATTTAATGCCTGACTGTGAAACATTACAGGCAAAGCAATAAGACAAGCATGCATAGGATGTTGTGGAAGTCACTTAGCAACTACAAATAGAAAATCACATCCCTCCTATACTGAAGTCAGGATTAAAGCATTGTTAATGTCTTTGGATGCATTGTTCAGTAATTAAAGTAAAGATAGACTCCAGCAGATCGCATAAGCCGTGAGCACATGAGTGGATTTGAGGCAGTGACAGTGAGAAACAAAGCGCGCATTTCTGCATGTATTCTTGTGCTGTGTGTTGTTACAGCTGTACTTGAACAAGGGCTAATCTGTCTGTATTCAAATGCACAAGTGATTTCCACACACAAACTCTGCTTAAGTTTCGCTCAGATGGGGAAAACTGCTTTACATGATCTTATGATACTCTACGCACTCCGCTGAGAGACAGAGACAGGCCTATCTGTGCAATCTCTGAATCAACACGCAGTTATGCAAAAATGACTAAATGTTTTCTGCTGTCTGGATTTTAACAAGCGGAATAGTGATTTCCCAGTGGAGAGTCTAGACATAGGTCAGAAAGAATGTCCATATAAACTGTAGTATATTGTGTGGTAAAACTGGAACAACATGGCAACATAGGAGCTTACTCGAGAATCTGTCTGAGAATGTTCTTGTTGCTTCAGGTATTTTGCGAGAAATACTTAACATAGTAAACAGTCTACTACAGAGGTGGGCAAACTTTTTGACACACGGGCCACAATGGGTTCTAAAATTTGACAGATATGTATATATTACATTAGAGATTTGGCCTGTAACATGTAGCAAAGCATGAATATGCATGGCTCATTGTACATTTTTCCAAATGCATTCTTCTAAAAACTGTCCTTCACAGAAAGCCTTGCTAGCTTTTGCTAATTTGAATGCCAGAAAAAAACTTGCCTTGGTACTTTGATCGGACTTCGGATCGGATATTTTGTTGTCCACTCCATATTAAACATTCAGTCCTCACTATCCACTTTTCTTTTCTTTGATACACTAATTTTTGCAGTAGGGCTGATAAGAAAATTAGAGCAGGCTACATCAACAAGTTTGATGTAGCCGAAGTGCGTCATAATTTGGTCACATTTTGCGGGCCAGAATGATAAGACCAATGGGCTGTATATGGCCTCTGGGCTGTATATGGCCTCTGGGCCATAGTTTGCCCACCCCTGGTCTACTATAAGTTAAAGGTGCTCTATTTGAGGGTCTGTCCCAGGCTTATGTCCATAGAGATGTTATTGCTTTGCCTGGAATGTTCTGGAGTATGGCATTGCGCTTATCTATCCCCATGGAGACAAGTAGGTGACGTGTCCAGGCCAAGTTACAGTTGGATCTGTGGAGAGTTGAAATACAATACATGCCAGGTAGATCAGATTGAATGCCATGCTGTGAAACATTTGAGGCAAAGAAACAAATTCTCCATGGAGACAAGGAGTTGACAGAATTCTACCTGAAAAGTTTCATGGTGCACCTATAAAAAAGAACGTCTTTCTTCAACAACTGCTTTTACTGCTTGCTGTTAGTGTGTACTACCACTACATCTACATCTTATGTGGTAAAAACCTTTCAAAACTGTCAAAAAATCGTAAAATTGTCTTGGGAAGTATGGTTGAAGTATAGGAGATAATATATGCCTTATGCTGACATTCAGACTTAATACAGACTATGTGGAATAAGTATGCCGGGATCAAATAGTGCGTTATATGTTACAGTCTTTGGCTCTTTTATTCTGCACAGTAATGAGAGCAAAATGCCCTATGAAACTTTTATGACTTAGAGTTTCTATATGTAAAGTAATGAACATCTCTTGTTTCCAAAAAAAAAAAAAAAAGTTATTTCTGCTCATTTTAGTCTTGCTTCTTTCGCACTCTTGCACACACCTGCACCGACATTAAGAGACACCTGTTTGAGCGTCTCGGTACAGAATTAGCTCTGCGGATGTTTATGTTTTTGTGCGTATAATAAAAGTCCCGCCCTTGTAAAGAATGAGAGGAGCAGTTGTATAAATACTGTAATTCCACCACAGTGGAGACGGACAGTAATTGTTGGCTGGATTTTTAATTTTTCTTGTGTGTTCAACCTCAGTAATCTATCAAGTGCTGTTTTGGGTTGCACAGTCACCTCTCCAGCTCGCCTGACCACTCATACATCATCCTTAGCACAAAGCCAGCCACACAGATAACAAAACTCACTTACTCCCATAGGCCATCCATCCCCCCTGCTGACCCACTTGTTCTCACTGTGACAAGGTGTGATTTAAGAAGCGCTTTGGTCCATAGGAGACAGGGCACCGGCCGTGTCTTGCCCGCGCTTACCTGCTCCGCCAACCCAAAGTTCACAACACCTCCACTTTGCCACTTTTTACGCGCATGTCATCGCACCAAAGATAAATCACTAAATTTACATACCTCGCCCAGTAGTCCGGACTGCACGGTAGATAACTTTTTTTGATAAATTGTTCTGCTCGAGGTGTCAACATCCAGTGCAGAGGAAGCCACTGAGCACAACAAATGCATAATTCATGTACGGGCCATGAGTGAACACAGACAGAGCACAACAGAGAGCCTATCGCCACACAGTTGGTCATATAAACGAGCCAGGCTCATTTAAATACAGCTTTTGCTTATTTCTAAATGTCACATGTGTGCGAGACTTGTGTGAGGATGTTTCAGTTTGGTAGCTGTGATTTATAAAGCATAACACCATTCTGACAAAGAAGGGCTGCTATTTTTATGCTCATTTACTAACTCACGTCTTTGGGTACAGCCTTGATTTTTGAATAACTCAGTGATGGAACGAGGTAACGAAGTACAAGTAATAAAGTGCTGTACTTAAGTAAATTTTACAGTGGATATTTTTTACTTTTACTACTACGACGTTTGAGAGTTGGTGTATGTACTTTCTATTCCACTATATTTTTTTTATCTTGACTGAAAAGTAAAAAGTGGCTTTCATATGAATTGAGGAGTTATTTTTACCATGTTTGTAGTAACATCTTGGAAGTTTTCAAGGTCAAGCTTCGGCTTTGAGCAAACAAAAATGAGTTCACAAAATTCTTAAGAAAAATTCAGATATTGATTTATATTGCTACTGTGGACCAATGTCTGTATATTTTCTTATTCAACATTGACAAAATTTGTGTGCAAAACTTTTACTTTTCACTCTTAATACTAGTACATTTTTAATCTTGTACTGAAATTCTTTTACTTAACCCTGGAGAACCCAAGAACCCCTTTTCTTCTTTGGAAAATTATGAACATTGCATTAAATCACTGCTATAAGTTCACTGAACACTGAAATATCCACTTTTTCAATTTTAACCCTTTATTCCCTAATTTAGGATCAGGGCCAAATTTGACCCATTGGGGCTGCTAATTTATCCAAAAAGAATATAAAACATACTTCTACACATTCTGCAAGCTATTACTAAAAAGATTAACCAAAAAAAAACCAAAAAAAACACAATTTTACCAACCACTGGTTTGCTGAAAAGACGATTTTGTTTGGGTAGTTTTTCAGCTCAACAAAACTGCATGTGGGCAGCCATCTTCTCACTAGCACTCTGGCTCATTTTAGGTCAATATTCATCCACTAGGTATCTCTATGCAGGGGCCAGAAGTGGCACTCTGGGCTTTTTGAATTTTTTGAATTGAAATTTGACTTTTTTTTTGTTTGTTTGTTTGCTCATTTCAGGCAGCAACAGTTAACTGTGGCCAAATTTGACCCCGTTACCCCAGTTACCTTTTACGTCTGTATTTGTACTTAAGTAACAAAATTCAGTACTTCATCCACCACTGTAACAACTTAAGGTATGTGTTTTGTAATTACCTTGAAATCTAGTTATCAAGAAATATGTCTATACGAAGCCACAGCTATGATGCAAGGACTCTGCTGGTGTATTGAAACGTGAAGTGGTTTGAATGAAGCTATAAACAATGCCACCATGAAGTTATGAACTGTTAGTGGAGGGAATCTGAACATTGACGTGATTAGAACAAGTCTGGTGAAAGTGTATCCATCACACAACTTTTAGGCCAAAAATAGACTAAAATAAATTGAATTGTGACTTGGCACCGGTGCTCATTTTTCATCACCTTAAAACCCAAGGATAGAAAAGCTGCAGTAGAGATAAAGATATGACACCTCTCAGTTTCATTTTAATTAAAACCATCATTCTACCATTATCTTGCTTTCTTTAATAACTTATACATTTATATCTTAAACAATTATATATAGCGTGTTTTATACAGTATGCAGTAATATTTTTAATCTTTTTAAAACTTTTACTTTACTGATTCACCAGAGAAGCATATAAGTTTCCTTTCCTTGGATTTCGTAAAGATGAGATATTAGGACTGTTATCTAAGCGATTAACAATTTAAAACATAATATTATAACTTTTGTAGGGGATACGGTCCTGCATATAAACTGAACACATGAATACTTCTCAACGTTCGAGTGCATTTTTGAGTCCAAGCTGCTGATGACCTCTTGAATGCCGCCTTAGCCCATATATTATTGTGAACTATGCATGTAACACACACATAGACATACAGACAGCGGAAACAGTCAGTCATGATAAGAATCCTTTAGTGGTCGCACAGGAAGGTAATCACATCTCCCCATTAGAGCACTTTTTCCCCTTCCTTCTCTACAGCCCTGACACTGCTCTGCTGATTACAGCGGAGGTGCGCCCGGTCCCCATCACCTGCCTCATTTGCATAGATACTGTATGCAAATGGCTGTGTTCTCACGAATTGAGTTGTTGAGATCAGTTACTACTATGTTGTGTGCGTGTAGTCCTCTGCCACCTGCTCCACTATCTGGGTCATTGTTTCTTGTCTGATTGATACAGTATTCAAATTGACCTAGCTATTTTTGGTGCTACTAGTACTTTGCCGGCAAGTCCAGAATGATCTCCTCATACAGAGTGATATCAGTCTGGTTATAACTCCCTCTGTCCTGCCTCTAGACAGACTCAGACAGTACCATGCAATCCGATTTGTTTATTTCACTGATGCATGGGAAACGAAAGAACTCATTGGTCACACATCATTTATAAGAAAATCTAATTTCTCACACCTCAGATTTAGTGCTTTGCTCACTGATTCTGCAGATTTTTTCAGTCCATTGTGGGTTGATTTTTTTATGTTTTATTTTTTTTTTCCTTTTTCCTTGCAAGCAGACATATACTGCCTGGCCAAAAAATACACACTCTAATATTTCGTTGGACCGCCTTTAGCTTTGATTGCAGCACGTATTCGCTGTGGCATTGTTTCGATAAGCTTCTGCAATGTCACAAGATTTTTTTCCATCCAGAGTTGCATACATTTTTCACCAAGATCTTGCATTGATGATGGTAGAGTGTGACCTCTGCGTAAAGCCTTCTCCAGCACATCATCTTGACACTGTGGTGGCCAATCCTTATGTGAAAATGATGTCTCATGCTCCCTGAACCACTCTTTCACAATATGACCCTAATGAATCCTGGCCTTGTCATCTTGGAATAAGCCCGTGCCATCAGGGAAGAAAAAATCCATTGATGGAATAACCTGGTCATTCAGTATATTCATACAGTCAGCTGACCTCACTCTTTGAGCATAGACTATTGCTGAACCTAGACCTGACCAACTGCAGCAACCCCAACTTATTTGCTTAGTTAAATCCAGATGACTTTTTTGGCCTGTAAATCACGCCCATCTGACTTCGGTGACCAGACTCACATTTTCATAAAGTACTGTGAAGATGTGTATTCTCTATGTGTGGATTCCAGGCAAACTACTGCTACTATTACCACTACTACCAGCCTGTGAACATGTACAGTGGAGTCGTATATCTCTGTCAGGAGATCTGCATTGCAGTTTTGAAATCCGTGTCTTAAAAGTTCCTATCAAAATAGTAGGAGAAAAATTTAAATGTGAAGACGAACTAAATCATAGGATAAGATAAAGCAAATACATCAAGTTGAAATGTATTCACAGTTTCGTCATGATAAATTACTATTGAATTTGCTTTAAATTTGGAGTATTATTTCATATTAAGCATTTGATTTAGCAATGTGTGAGGTAGCATTAAAGAGAGCACGTATTTGAAAGTAAGGAAATTATGGGTTCCAAATTTAGAACAAGAGTAAAGCTTCTGTGATTGGTGACAGATTGCTAGTTTGTGCCACCTGCTCCTCCATTTCCTCTATTTAAATATGATGTTCCAAGATAACGCAGGGTTTTTTGCACTTCTGAAAGAGCTATATTTACCGTATTTATAGACACGACTTGACGGGAGTGAATGAAAGTAATTAATCGCAAAACAAAAACAATATTTTAAGATGTGATTATCCGCGAAAGGGTTGAACGCAAAAGTCAGTTATGTATACTTTGAATGTTCAGTTTATTTAAAGCAAACACAATAGGCCAAATAATCAAGAAATCAAAAATATAAAAGGTCGTGATAGAGAATTTTAAAATACCTTGGTTGATGGATGTTTTTTTCCTCCCACTTTTGCAGAATGTTAAGAGTCAATGGAGCATCGTGAGGCCAGCCATTTATCAGAGTGCTTTGCTTGGTCACCTGCTTTCTTGCATTATATGTATTTATTTTATTTTTTCCAGTAGAGGTTGTAACACAAACAGCAAAAGAGCATTTAATTAACAGGCAATGCCACCAGTTACATGTCAGATCAGTGGAGAGGCGACACAGAACATCACAGTGAGATTTTAAAAAGTGAACCATGTAACTTGTCTAGCTATATCATCTGTTTTCATGGAGTTGTTATTGCTTTGCTTGGAATGATCCAGAGTATGGCATTAAACCTACCTATCTTGCAAGAAAAACTTGGAAAATCATGTATTCTTGCTGAGAGTGGTGTCACCTTTCCACTGATCTGACATTCCAAGCAAAGTAATGTCATCTGAATGGAGACAAAGCTAACCACAAGCGACATACTAGACCTGTATTGTACCTATATTGTCCACTCACTTTTTATTTATAAAGGGTTACTCTCACTCATCCAACCAACAGGAGGCTTTGACGCAAACATGCTGACCTTTGACCCTGTAAATGTGACACATGTCAAAGAATGCTCCTACCTGCTGCTCTTTCTGATTGATGGACAGTGTGATGTCATCCACACTGCATCTATTTTTAATGTCCTCTATCATTATGTCAAATATTTATGGACTACAACATTGAACTGGAAGCCTAGCGATGCTTACACCACCGACATGAAGCACATTTTGCTCTATGCTATCAGAAAAGCATATAGGAATAGTGTTTTTATATAAGAATAGTGTTCTCTACAAACATATTTATAAGTATGGGCACAATGTTGAAATAGAAACCTTTGCTTTAAATTTGCTTAATGTATGTTTTATAGCTTACGTGGTTTATTTTACAAGACAATAAAAGTGCATCTAATTTAAATTAATGTAAACAGACAAGCAAACAAAATGCAACCCATTATTTATTGGTTACATTGGAATTTTGTTGACATTTTCTGTGGTATTTACAGTAATTATAATGGTACTTGGGGGCGTATTTGTACTTAAAGTTAGAGATACATATGGCATTACTTATAGTAGTATTTGTAACTTGTAACTGGATCTATATTCTTGGAGCTAAATGTAGTTGGACCTATATTATCTTTTGCTATGGATCAAACCTGGACAACTGAGGGATTACACAGACATCTTGGACCTATATTGATAATTGCAGTGATATTTTGCGCTACCAACAATTATTTGAAGACAGGCCAAAAGGCTCATGGGCGCTAATGTTCACTACCAGTACAACAAATAAACTGCAAAAAGTGAAAAGGCATGAAGGACAAACCCAACGTCCTTTTAAATCAGAGTTATCTGTGAATGCTATTTACCACAAAATTTTTCTTGTCTCCAGCCTCTCTGCCGGGTCCCAACGTCACCTTGGAAGGCCTGTTTCACTGTCACCAAGGCCCCGCGATTGCACTGGACAAGCTGTGTGACTTCCAGACAGACTGCCCACTCGGAGATGACGAGGGTGAACGCTGCAGTGAGTATATCGCACCAAAACACTTTTCATATAATAATGCTCCCCATAGTCTCTTTCTGAACTGTGAAGGCAGTCAGCTGTGATAGGACATCCTTAATGAAGTCATTGTTCAGTTGTGCAAAAAATGGCATGTCTGACAGGTTAAGATATAGGAGAAAAAGCGTGCAAGTGTGCTATGCTTGGCTAGGATTCTTCACCCAAGACATATTCCACGGTTGTTACTTCTATATCTCTGCACATTTGTTTGGTGCTTCTTTACAGAGGCAGGGGAGAGGAAGGCTGGCCAAGTAGTCTGACATCTTAACTTACAAGTCTCCTAGGTTTTGGCAGTATTTCAGTGTGTATGAATTTGTCTGCTTGGACTTTATAAGTTCCAACATTCTGTGCCATGTTGTAAATTAAAGTTTGAGTTTAATTTGAAGTCCATGTTCTTGCCAAATGAAGGATGCAGTGCACAGACCTGGGTCTAAACCAAGGCTAATCAAGTTAGGATTACCCTAATACAGTGGTTCTCAAACTGTTGGCTATAGATAAATCCTCAGTCATGGTTTAGTCCAGGTTATAGGTGGTTTTGACCAGTTTTAGTTCTAGTTTGTGATGATCTTTTCCCAGTTTTATCCTGATTTAAGCTGCGTTGAAGTGGGATGTCCACCCCTTGCTCGTTTCCATAGAGAAGATTTTCTTTTGCTTGGAATGTTCTGGAGTATGACATTAAACTTAATTGTTTTTCATGACCACAGTTATAGGTGTTTTTGATCACTAAGGATACCGTGAAACACATGCATAGTGTAACTTAGTCTGTTGGCATCCCCTGTGTAAATTAATGCCATATAAAGTTATATCTGTCTTTATTTGGAACAGTTGATCTTACTTTAGTGCTTAGATCTAGAAGATTTTTTGGTTTATGTTACTTGAAAACATTTGGGCTCTATCTTGGAATAGCTATGGAGAAATTCTAAATCTTTACCCATTTTTAGATATGTCATGAAAAATATTTACAACCGATGCTGTTTTAGAGTTCTTGGTCTCCCATCTCTGTTGCAAGTCCCTGAGGTTTTGGCAGTTTGTGTGTCTAGCCTGTGTCTAGCCTGCTTAACAATGTTTCAAGCGGCATAGTTTGATTTGTAAAGATTGCTGTAATTAATTTGCCTACAGAGGAGGGCAGGATGTTCCCTTGTGCATGCAGCTTTGCAGAGGAGAGTGGGACATAAAGGTGTGGTGAAAGCTAGTCCGTCATTGTCAAAACCCTGGGATTTATCTTAGTTAATTGGCTCCAGAGACCAGCCCTGGGGATTAGCTCCATTTGAATGTTAATAATCCAGTGTTTTAACAGAATATTTAAGATTATAGATAAATGAGTTGCCCTCTGTGTTACAGTCTGGTCAATGTCGAAATCAACCTTTTACTATCTGGGGGCTGTATACAATTTAAAGTAGTTTATTAAATGTAACTGTACATTTTCTATCATATCTTGTTCAGTTTGACATCTAGACCACACAACAGATGTGACATTAAGTTTTATTTTTAATGTTTTATTCAGTGTTAAATTCTGTTCTGGATGAATTCAAATGAAGAATTTTGTTGATTTACATTATAAATTAATACTTGAAATAAATGCATAAAAAACACGCACATTTCTAAACCTGGATTTTGATATTTAGATACAAGTTCTGAATGGAATCTACATAAAAGAATATTTAGCTAAAATTATTTTATGTTGTCATATGCGTCATTTCTGAGGAAAAGGTTCAAAGGTTCAAACCCCCAGCTGCCACCCCAAACCCAGTTCATGAAATTCTTCTTTTTTTGGTGCTATGTGTATTTAAGCCATAGGCATGGATAGAGCAGCAAGGAAGCCATGACATTTAGTCCAATTAGCTCCCACCGGGCTTTGGTGTGGTCAACGGAGCAAACCATTGAGAGAGCGAGGAGTGCAAAACATGAAACACTGCTTTTTATTTAAAATGTATATTATTATACTACTATTACTATTAAATTAATAGTGCTTATGTTTAACAGCAAGTACTGCGAGGCAGAATGCATATCAAAGTTTAACCTAAAATACAAAAACATAAAACAAAATGTCCCATGGACCTGGGCCCTTAGTCTTTCTACCCTTTACCTTCATTCAGCACCCTTGTCGATACCTGCTCAAAAGATATTCAAGTTTCATTTAGTATCATATATACAGGCATTGATTTTTTAAAACCAGGGAAGTAGTATTTAGTGGAATGTGTTAATTATTTTCATTTGTGGTTTTACATAATAGTTAAGGAAGGAAAGGTAAAGTTACCAACAAACCCTTATTCAAGAAGGCCTACCCAAAACCACTTATCATTCACATAACTATACTGCTAAAAAATAATGCACATAGTTCTAGATACATGCTATAGAAAACATCAAAACATAGCTTTAATCTACTACCAAGGACACAATTCACATTTAATGCCAGTCCTGTCACTAATGCTAGTAGCAGCATGAAGGCCAGCTGCCAGCTCGTATGAATGAAGCTTCTCTCAATCACTCTCAAAGCTTTTACATGCTACAATCCAACCGTTACCTTGTAGGCATGCATTTGGGTCCATTATCTTCCCCTTGCACCATAACCTCATATAGCCCCTAACACACAGCTTCTGGTCACATATTCTATTCTGTGATCCATAGTCATTCAGATTCTGCCTTTCTTTTGTAACACAGACAACTTGGCAATTTGTGCCAGAGCTCATTACGAGAGAAATCTAAATTGCCTATGTCAACTGCCAAAAGTCCTGGCAATGATAGAAAATGATTTCCCAATGGATAGTTTGTATACATCATTATGCAAAAAGAGGCTTGAAAGTTAGAGCTCATACCAGTTGGTCAAAAGTGTGATAGATGCCCCATTGTGTTCTAATAATGGCTGCAACTACAGAAAAGTTCTTGGATCACACATTTTCGAGGTTGGTCTTAAATCAAAAAAGTATCTGATAAATCACTTCTGCAGAATCTTTATATTCACATCTAACATAAAATGCCAGTGTAAAAAGCTATTTGTTACCAATTTTTAGAAGGTTCCTAAACCAGTGGATTGCTCAGAGATGAACCATGTAGGAAAGGGCGAGCAAAAACAGCAAGACAATCCCGTCATGAAAACCAAGGACTGGGTTTAGGGTCTAGTTTAGGGATAAATGTCAATATAAGAACATAACTGGCAGTGTGTACTAGTTCTAGCATAGATAAAGACCATTCTGTAACTATTCAGGAAAGGTTCAGAGTTTTCCAGTTATGTATTGATACCTGCTCAATCCCGTATCTAGTTTTTTATACTAGTTTTAACATCGATTATTATATGTGTACTGAATTATTAACCATTCTGCTTTAAAGTAAAACGGCATTTTCATATGTCAACCAATGGACTACCTGCAAAATCAATTAAAATTCAATAGCAAAGGGATCTTTGGTAGGAGATTGTTCCGTATAACCTGAAAGTTGTATATAGGTCACGACTTGCAAATTGCCAGTTTCTTCTATAAAAACCCAAATGCTTCACATGCAAGTTCACGAAGAAAAAGTCAACTCCATAAGTCATAGAGTGCATTAGAGCAGACCAGCTGGGGAAAAGTGCAAAAAATATAAAAATACGCCAACTGAACACATAGCCTGCTCCCAACTACAAGCTGTGCAGAGTAATTTGTAATTTGAAAACAAATTTAACTATGGGCTGTTATGCATTTGCAAGATATGGCAAAAAGTTCGTATTTGTCCATAACATGATAAATGTGGGTTTTCATGTGTATTTTAGCTGTGTTTGCAGTGCATGACTTTGAATGCATGTTTTGCATTTAAACAGAGGGGACATTCGGTGACCCCAGTTGCCTTATGTAACAAGAAGATGACTCATCGTATTATTCAAGACTCAAGGGAACATATCAGAAAGAACCACAAAGGATCAGCTTTTCACACAGACATCATAGAATGTAATGTCCTTGTTTTCTGCTTTTGCAATGTAATATGCTTGGATGTTTGTGAATGAGGAGAGTGCATACAAGGCTTTTTCTGAGCCTGCTAAGTTGTTACTGTGAAAAGAGCCTATTTTATGATCTTCTCAGACCAGTTACAGCTCCATTATCTCCGCAAGACTATTTCCAACAACACTGTTACCCTGGCCTTTGTACATTAAGGGCTGATGTGATAATATGGAGAGCAGAATTTCTAATGTGCTTGCAAAATTGACAAAGCAAAAATCTAAGTTAGCAATAGCATTACAGTAATTTGAGTCTTAGCCACCTGTGTTCCCCTTCTGTGTTCCCTTTCTTACTCAATATTGAATGTGAACATTTGTACACCTCCTAATGTCTGCATGCCCCAAAACTTTAAAAATACCAAGATGTAAGATGTATTTCTGAGCTGTGAAACATAGTTTTAATGAGTTATAACAGTAGGAATAATGTACAGTTGAACTTTAAGAAAAATGCGAAAGAACTTTTCAGAAGAGTTTTAACTTTGAAGGAAATCTGGCAGTAACTCTGGAGACAAATGCAAGTTTAAGTGCAAAGTTGATCAGTGTGATAAATAGTTCAAATGATATGTTTTACAGCTTTGGTTAAAAAGAAAGCAGTTCTGAATAGATCAAACAAATGGTATCTAATTGCAATTGTATATCTTTTTGCATTTTTAGTTAGATTCATTTTTAATAGAGCTGAAGAAAAAGCACCCTGTTCTTATGGGCAACTTTGAGAGATTGAAAGTGCCAACCATCTTTTATTCTACAACTACCATCTCTTACCCCGCTGTCCTAGGTCCTTAGGGTGTTTCTCCTCTCCGATCTTGCTCTCGCTTCTCCTGTGCACTTAGCCGGTGACTTAACTTGGCCTTATTAATGATACCATACCCCCTGGTGTTCCTGGTGCTTCCAACCTCTGCTCCTTCTGTCTGTCAACTTCTTGATGTCTTCAATTCAAACTCTCATCAGTACCCCCTATTGGCACCCCCCCATGACGTCCGTCCACTCATTACACTCTTACTCCTTATCATCGAGCCTTAGCATGTTCCCTCTCCTATCTCTCTTTCACAGGGCGATTCCTCAATGGCAGTTACTGCTCGTTTGAAGAGGGGGAGTGCATGTGGCAGTCAATCCCAGGGCGAACATTCTCCTGGAGAAGACTACAGAGCCCGGCCAAAGCTACCAGGCAAATCTGCCCTTCGTCAGGTGAGCCACTGAGCATTAGAATAGAATTGTGCACGTTTTTGTGTTCATTACTTTCTATAATTTCATGTTCAAGTTTCAGGTGTTGGCCTATAAATAGCTCTATGGGCATTTCACAGCATTTCAAAGAAATAACCAAACAAATACTGATATGGTTCTTCATTTGATCCACATTATTATTCATTAGGTAATGGCTCCACACACTTGCTGTTTTATCTATGACCTGAAGTTTAAATGACCATCACTGAGCAACAATAGCCACAATTTGTTGAAGCTATCGTGAAAATGTCCTTTTATTTCATTTCTGCTGACAGAGAACATGTTAAATACTGTGGATAGTCCAAGTAATTACAGAGATATTAACCATAAACCTGCTCAAAACATCTGAAATCTGAACATTCAAATGCCAATTCTACCTTTAAAATATGGGAAGTAGAAGGTTGTGAACTCAGCCTATTGGTAATAATAGAATAAAATGTGTTAAACTTAATAAGAGTTTGTAGAGGTGTTGAAAAAGTTGTGTGAGTTCAGGGAGGCTATCTGGAACACAAAATAACAGGACTAAATGAAGCTGCCTGGACCTGGTTGAAGAGCTGAAGATAAAAAACGACTGTTAACAGTTATGCCTCATAGCAAAGGACATGTGGATAAAAACAGTCCTATAACTAGTCTAAGGCTTTCACCCACTCCACACCAAGAAAACTTACTTTCACGTCAGAACACCCTTCAAAAAAGCTTTCTCCACTTTGTGTCAGAAGTGAAAAAGTCTCTTGAATGGTCCAGATGAATTCTTTTTAAATTATTTTCTGTTGCCAGGTCTATTTATATTTGAAGTTGTACAGCCACCACTCCCCTGAAATGCTGATTAACACATGAAATAAAGTTTTAATTAACATAAAAATGTATCTAAATAAACAAAAGGCACAGCAACAAATTATAAAAGCTATTGGAAATGCAGAAAATGAACCAACTGTTGTCCAACTCGGTGTGTGTCAAAAGTGGAGTAATAAGAGTCTGGTATATTATAGTTACTCCACAGTGTATTCAGACGAGAGCTTTTAAGTCTCACTTTACTGACATTTTGTTCTGAACTATTTTAAGAAACCCTAGTGGCCATCAGGGACTCATTCCTGCAGCGTTTTTAGTGGTTTTAAAGTGTGTGATTTTCCTATCTGTACCATCAGTGCAATTACCTTCAATGGCAGAAAATTCAGAAAAATATCTGTGATTTTGGATAGTCTTGGATCATATTTATGTATCTGTGTATACTATATATGACATATTATTGGCTTTCTTTAGGTGGTACGTTCAGTGTGGAGGGTGGTCAGACCAAGGGCCAGCGGGGATCGGCCTTACTAAGAAGCCCCATGTATCCTCCTCCTCTCAGAAACTCTCCTTGCAAGGTGAGAAATGCAGTTTTCGATCTATACTATACTTTTATTGTAAAGAAGAACTCATTATCTTTATTGCTACATGATTGGATAAATGAAAGTTATTTTCAAGGATTCAGAGCTAGCTACTATATATACTTTATTTCCTCTTTACTGAGATCCTGAAACAACATAACTTTTTTTTGTTTGTTATGAGAATAAAAATAAATCGTTGTTTCTCTTTAACTTTATGATTTGAATATGCCACTCAGTTGTTAAATGTAAACTCATTTCATTGCTGACGTATACTTTCCAGAGACAGCGTCTGTCAAAATATATGTAAACACTAGAGTGTTTGAGATGCTAATTACTTTGAACGCTAATGCCTAAAAGAACCAAACTGCTGCAACTTTAGCTCAAAGCCACAGTGCTGTGTTTGTGTCTCTGTGGTTACTGAGAAGTCTGACCTCGTCAATCTTTAGTGCTGTTCGTTGACCTGGCGTGGAAACATAATCCATGTTTTATTCAGAAGGTGGTGCACGGATCCGGCTGGAGTGCAGGGTGAAGAGGTTGTGCACTTCAGGACATGATTGACGGCAATGGGTTTAGCATTCAAAATTAAACCTGTTTTAATTTTCCAACCGTGTGTGTACTTAGCATATGTAAAACAAAGATGAGACTGGTGGTGAATACGCTTGACAGTAAGTGGAAAGGTTGTGTGATCAGAAATAAGCAGGGGTCTAGGGTCGTACTACAAAAACAAGCCGGACATTTGAGGTGCAAATTTCGGCCGTGGGCTGGGCTATACTGTGCTAAGCTAGCTAAGCCATTCCAGACCTCCTTGAAACTCTGCCAAAGTCTATGCATGATTCCAGATTAACACTCCAAATCCTCCTCTTCACATCTCAGTCCACTTCCTCTTTCCTGGACTGGTTTTTGAGGATATTAGTTTTGGGTGTTTGCCGGATAGCCGTGTTGCTTTCATGTAGTGCCCAACAAGGGACAGAGGATTGCATGTAAGCTAGGTGTTGTTAGCTGTCGCCATGTGGGGTCTGCCTGCAAGATAAGACCCAGAATCAACAGAAGAATTGACTGTAATTGGTAAGCAGTGGTCTTGGCTGGCGGTGTTTTCTGTTCCATGTGGATATTCACTTTAGGACACTGTTGGTTTCACTTAAGGTGTGAATAACATCCCCGGCTCTCCTCTAAAGCACTGCATTGGGACTTGGTTACATCCAGTGCTTGTTAGCTAGCCTCTGATTCACTTCCTTTCACTGTCTAATTCCTGCAATGGAGTGCTATGTTGTTTTGTTTTTTGCAGGTTTTATTCTCAGCATGCCTGTCCTTTAAGCGGCTAAATTAGATTGATTTGTGCTGAAGCAGGCAGGCAGAGATAGCGAAAATGTTGATCTGTAGAATTCTAATAATTGAATAATTAAAAGGAGCAGATGGTTGTTGCTGATTGAGCTTGGCAAAATGTAAATCTGTAGTCCCATGGCTTGTGATGCAAATATCATGTTTACCTTATCCTACAAATTTTATTAAAACACCCTAAGCATTTCATTTTGAGCTTTCTTTTCATCATTCTTTCATCCTTGCTCTCTATATCCAGGTGCGTTTTTGGGTGTGTTCTGGAGGTCTACAGAAGGGGGCGCTGTCCTTGTGGATTGTGGAGAACAGCACTGGGCCAGAGGAGCAGCGCAGACTGTGGCACTCAGCCAGTGAGCCCAGATCAGAGCGAGGCTGGAAGCTCATTTCTGTCCCTCTCTACGGGCTGGCAGACTGGTAAATACACACATAAGTTCTCAAAGTAATAGTAAACACATAAGTACACATATTATGTACTAGAAAAGTAACCTTAGCATGTATGACACTGGTCAACCAATTTGTAATGGGAAAGTGTGAAAGCTGTGTGAAAAGTGGATGATATGTAACTTTTCTGGTGAAGGTTCTGCCACCTACTTGTCTCCATAGAGATGTTACTGCTTTGCCCGGAATCTTCCACAGTATGGCATTAAACTTTTCATCTACTCAATTACATGTGTTTGATTGTTAAAAGAAAAAAAAAGCATTCTTCTCTGAGTCTGGGTAATCCCTCAGTCATCCAGGTCTGATCCATAGCAAAATATGAAGTTTAAATCTGTAAACTGTCAACTGGACAAATCCAAATCTTCTCTGAGTGCGTTCACCTCTCCACAGTTCGAACCTACAACATCACCTTCTTAATTCCATGGAGGTACAAGTTTAATGCCATACTGTGAAACACTCCATGTGTAACAATCTCCGTGAAGACAAGCAGGTTGTAGACGCGCCTCCACTGATGTTACTACACATTTAAGTAGGTATGAAATAATGATAAGAAGAACTCATAATTCATAATTCCTATTAATAAATGAGGCAAGTTGTAATTTTATAATTCAAGCAATAGATCTGCTGTTTTCAGGTAACTTATATCAATTCATAATATAGTTTTACTTTGGGTTGTTACATGAAAAAGAATGTCCGCAATATCCAAGCTTTGGCATAAGCAGATGATTTATAGCTTTTTAGATTCCAATGTCATCTTTCATGAATGCAGATTTGAAATTGGGTTAGCATTTCCTTCTACACCTAAAATGAATGATTTCTGGAGCATGAAAGAAGAACTAGGCTTCGCTTACCCACTCCCTCTTTTGCATAATTATAGGTGGCCTTAATTATGCGAGAAAGAAAAGCAAATGAAATACACTGTAGTTGAATGAAAGAAAAGAATAGGCAGCAGATATTTTGTGTTTGCCTTGACTGGAAGGTTCACTGCCATTGAAGCTTGTATAATCTGACCCTCTTGAGAGAGATTAATATTTTATTCCTGGTTATGTAGCGAGCCTCACTTGTGCTTTTAATTAGAATGTCATGTCCATAAGCAGTAGGTGGACTTGTCAGTGTTAGCCCAGTGACCTTTGTAAAGTCCTAAGCTTTTTTTTCTTTTTAGAAATACAGGTGGACGTGCAAACTCAAGTCTTATAATTATCTTTTTAATTCATCTATAATCCAACCCTATAAGAAGATTGTATAGGAAAATACATAGTCACTTCCAATCTATGTCTACCCTGTTACTGTACTTTAAAGTGAAATGAAACCCTGGTAACCCCCTGTAATATCTTTGTAGTGTCTCTTTTTAGGTAGCACTTTATACTAACTACACCTAGTATTATCTAAGAATGATTTATTTCATAATGAACAAATAATGGATCAAGGATGATTCAGCTAGTGCCTAGTACTACAAATTCTTTTTAAAACCCTCTGTCCAGACGCTTTCACAGTTTGAATCATTCTGTATTTTCTCATTGTAATTCTAAGTTCACATGGTCTGGTGTACAAAGTTCAGTTTGTCCTGTATTGTACTTGCCACAGGTTCTGGCTACAGTTCAGTGCTGAGGATGGACCTGGCGTGGGTTCAGTGATCTCCATTGACAACATCTCGTTCACTATGGACTGCTTCTTGGCATGTGAGTGTTGGCTTTGCCCTTTTCCCTGCTCTTAATATGCTACATCAGACCCGGGTCAGATTGGCACATTATTTGAAGGATTGCCGCAGCAATTACCCTTGATAAAAGCAGTCCACACAGGGACAATCTCGATTTTTTAAGTAGCACGGTGTTTTAGTTGTAGTTCATAAGGAGACTAGCATAAAAAAATGCAGTGTTAGGTGTTTTAAATGCCTTTTCTTTTGTGAAGTTGAGGCAGACTTTCAAAGTAATGTAACTTTGAATTGTTGCACCATAACATACAATTTTTAGATGTCAGGATTCGCGCAAAACTCCAGTTGTCACAGATGAAGTATGGTAGTATGAGTCGAAAAACCCAATATGGAGACATGAACACCATCACTTGTAGAATTTTTTTTTTTTTTTCTGGGATGGGATAAATCTAACTTTTCTAAAACCAGATTGATTTGATTGAAACACTCTGAATTGAGTTCCAGCCACTATTAGTCTGAAATGGTTCCAGTAGATATTGTTCGGGAAGACGACAAGAGACTCTCAGTGGAGAGTCGATAATAAAACAATATAGTTTAGATAAATGAATACGTAGCACCTACTGTTTCTTACGCTTGGTTTCTTGTTAGACAGTATTACCAAAACTTTTTGACGTTTTTGAAAATATATACTTTGTGCTCTGTACCAAAAGTTGTGTGCTTGTGAATGGATCAAACGGGAGATGTACAAGATGGATTCTTGTTTGAAAACTCATACTTCACAACATTCCAGCTCGCAGCACAAGTTTAGGCTAAAGCACGTCCCACTATTACTTGGTTTTAGTAAATCATGATTTCTTTGAATAAATAAACCATTGGACATTGATCATGCAGAATATGACATCAGCTGATCTGACATACCTTCAACTACATATGAACCAACCATATAGAGAACCTCTTGAAATATCTAATTACTTTCTACTATAGTAGTTTTAGCACAGACATAACAAACAAGTACATTTTATCTAGTCTTGGCGAATCCCCCTAGGGTCGTGAAATGTCAGAAATGAACACAATATCACAGCTTGATTGATAAGGGCATGTGTTCCAGAGTTGTAGCTGGCCCCCAAAAGGTCAAGCCACACGTCACCTCTCTAGGTATTTTTTGTTATAATTGAGATGGCTTATCAGTTTCCAAACAGGAGCGGAATGACAAGTAACGTCTCGCATGAGGAGAATCAAAGGTTAGCAGTTCAGTGCCTTCTTCTGTCTCTCCCTATCTGCAGAAACCTGTTTGATCTGTGCCGGGAATAGTAATGTCTGGGTGGTTTTGTCGCTCAATATAGCTCAGAGAGAAGCTTGCTAGGAGGAAACGTGTTAAACAGACATGGTCACTGGCAGATAATTAGCTTCTACACTCTCCAATCATTTAAAGGTGGTTTTTCATCATTTAAACAGGCCTGTGTGAGTATGTGTGTTGGAAATTATGTTATGATTAGTTATTATTCACTGCATGACTTAATCTTGAATATGAGTTTGAATATAAATTGTTCTTTGCATAATGAGAAATAGATTATATTTGATTGAAATACTGGTACTGGTATATGTGTCACATGTATAACAACATCTATAAGTCAGTCTCATTTTGATTCTTTCCCTTTTGTAATATTATAGTATAGAATTTACTTATACAGTCTATATATATCAGTTTGAGGTAGTTTGAAACAAGTGGCTGATGGCAGAACACCATAGGTTTCGATGGTGGAAAATTTTGTACACATGTATGAAGATTGTATGTTTAATGATGACAATATAGACGTAGATGTAGTTGAAAATTGCCTCTGTGGTTGTTCTCTTAACGATGCACTATGTTTTCTAGTGGGGGGGTTAACCAGTTTGTCTCCATGGAGATGTTATTGCTTTGCCTGGAATGTTCCACAGTGGCATTAGACTTCTATCTAGCTTGCATTAATTCAACTACTAAAACATATGTTGATGGGCATGCATTCTTACAGTGAGATGGTTAATCTTTCCACAAAACTGGCCCCTAACTTGGCCTCATTTGCTTGTCTCCATGGAGATAGCTAGTGTCACACTGTAGAATATTCTTGACAAAACAATAATATCCCCATGGACATATGTAAATGATGGACCCTACACCAGAAAAGTTGCATACTGCACTTTTAAGTGTAAATATGAAAATCCTGTATAATAAAATAAGCAGACCTTGGAATAATCCAGGCTATTTATTAGTTGCGGCAGGTTGCGGGCATAGTCACACTGTACCTAAATCAACACTGGCTTATTGGGGCAGGAGCTTTATTTTAAGCACTGACATTTTCTGACGGAGATTTGCTCGCCAATTTGTGTTTTACGTGTCCCAGTGCCGAAGCGTCATCTATCCCCCGCTCTGCTCATTTTCCACATAGGCACTGCTTAATCTGTACTGGGATCCATTATCTACAGCTGCACTCCGCACACACTCATTCCTTCAGCTATCAGTCAGAGCGCTGTCGAAGCTTCTGCCCAACATGGCGTTCCTTTAGACTGATCACCGTTAGCGATTAGCGTGACAGATCTCTCTACCTAATAGCCATACCTGGGGCTTGCTGCTGTGTTACTGTGAGAAAACTAGCTCATACACGTTATGCATCGGAGCGGCGGAGTGTAGATTTCCCATACCCTCCCCTCTCTCATCTGTGATGTATGGAGTGATCTGGGCGTTCCATCAGACAACCTTCAGATGTTGGGCTGGGCTGTCATTTCATCTTCACCAATGTCATTATATCACTACATTAGACAGCACAGGAAGTTCATCCCCGCCTGCCATTTTGCACTAAGTTTATTATGAACTCAGTCCAAACCTATGTCTGTTTGAGTTTGTCCTGTCTGTATTGAGTGTAGAGTCTAGATTAGTCGCTTTTAGTCAACTTTTAACAGTGTCTTGTGATTGTACTGTTTTATTTGGTAACACTTTATAATAACTACACTTTAATAAAACAGGAATAGTAGACTTAATTCATAATGAACAAATAGTTTATTAAGAATGAGTTAGTCTTAGGAACTATTTTATTAATACCCTACCTCCTTACCCTAACCCCCTGATTCCCCATTTGTTCATTATGAATTAAGTATTTCTTTCTTTATCTTTATTTATACAGGGGAACCCAATGAGAGCACTTGAGCTCTCTTTTTCATGGGCGCTCTGTTTAAAAAACAATACAAGCTGAAAAAAACGATTAAAAAACACATTAAAAACAGTGTGTTGTTACCAGATTATTAAATTGCGACGTATCCAGTTTTGCATTTCCTTGGAGTGTATTCCAATTTTCTGAAGCTAAACCCATCTCAGTTTTGGTGCAGCTAGTCGTCAGCCTTATGCAGTCATGTGATCTGGCATTAAATTTCATATTAAGTCTTTGCTCATGCTTGATTAAGGCAAATTAAGCTATAGTTATTGTAAAGTGGTATGTTTTATTTTATTGTAACTGTTACGAACCGTTCTCTGTGGAGAAAAAGAAGTAACTAAATTTAGTAGCGTTGATGTTTTTTTTAATGTTAGGGCAAGTGCGGATATTTAAGCAAAGAAAAATTCAGTTAACTAATTATAGTTTTTAACCTGTAAAGCACTTTCGTCTTTCATCACTGTTTTGTGCTGTACAAATCATCAGCATCGTGCTTACTTTTCTAGACGTTACTAGTTACCAATAGTAACTAACGCAGTGAATGTATTGTGTTGTTTCCACCACACCAAAAAAGTCAACAAGTTTTCTTCATATATTGCTATTCTTTGGTAAACTGTTGATGTTCTAATTTGTAGCCAAAAAGTTAATGCTGTGCCGCTGTTGTCCTAAAAATACATAAAATTATCAAAAATGCGCACACAACAAAACCCCTTCACCTTTTCCAAGCTTAAACCAGCGTTACCATATGAGCCAAAAGAATACTTTCCTTAATCAAACTGTTGCTGTTAAATCAAATAAAGTAAAGTAAGTAAAAGTAAGACATTGCTTTTCTTTTCCTCTGTGTGTACAGTACAGCACAGATTGAGATGTTTTCTTTCTGGTAATTATTTCTGGCATCTGTGGGTGTAACAACATGGACACACAGCATGGACCAGTAAGTACAGATGCTGCGCAGTCCCTGGATGACTTTTTCTTAATGACATAAAGAGGTAATTAGAAACACTGTTTATCTCTCTTTCCCAGACGGCCATTTTGGTTTTGAATAATCTTTATGCGATCAGCTCATGCAACAGTTATTTCTCCATTGATTACTTACCTAATCTTTGTGCTCCTTAACTTCGATTATAGACCAAGTATCTATAGCACACCTGACTTCTAGCCACAGGTAGCCTATATATTTGTACTAATTCCTCGATTACTCTCTCCCACTCTCATTATTAAGTAGTTCATTATCTACATTAAGTGGGTGTTAATGAGTTACAAACACATTTAGAAAACTAATAAGGCCTCACTGTGAGCCAATTCACTTAAATGCACAATTTACACCCTGTGCTAGTGTCTGGCATACATCACAGGAGCTCTGTAGCTTTTGCTTACATCTCTACCTTTACTACTTTTACTTTTATGTTTAATCCAGCTTTAAACTTCTGAAAAGTTCCAGTTCTCCCACATAATGTCACCAATCTTAACATTACATAAGTTAGGTTCTCCAAATATATTATTCATCACCGTCATCTACAAAGTTGTATCAATTCTATGGCAAAGGAGTGTGGTCTGTTTCTACAAAGACCAGAATACAAGAAACTACACAAACAGTTAGGACTGCTATAGCAATTAGTCATTTAAAACAAAATGGATATTCATATAAAAAGGGGAATACAATGTTTAGAAAAAGGAGATGATAGGGCTGTCGATCACTCGCTATCAAGCTAGTCCGGGAAGTTTTTAGAATTCTAGAGCCAGTCCTCTAAATAATTTGCTATAACCATTAGCATTGGCTTTCAAATGGAAATTGTTATTAATTAAGAGAAATTTGGCTGGTACCAAACTATCAACCACATTTATGTGAGGTCAGAGCCTATGGTTGGGTCTGTAAACCTAGTTACACAAATGATAAATGGTAAACGGCCACATTTTATGAGCACTTTTCCACATTCAAGTCTCAAAGCGCTTTACATCAAGAAACCACTCACCCATTCATACCCCAGTGTACGCAGACACTGGGGGCAAGGTGGGTTACGTGTCTTTGCCCAAGGACACAACAACAGTATGCATTTGTGGGAGCAGGAATCACACTGCCAACCTGTGAGTCAGTGGATCTGACTGTTCTACCAATGATCTTTTATGTTGAGAGTGAGATTCATTTTGGATCAGTGGAAAAACACTCCAACTGAGCTACTGTCGCCACCATAACAAATCATTAGTATATAAAACGAGCATTTCAGGTGAAACCAAACGGCAACAAAACGGACTCTGATAGTGACGAGAGGGAACCTGGTGTATTTTTATAGAAATCTAGCGCAGCTGTTCATTTCAGATACAGAGGATGAAGACTTTGATGGATTTGTGAATTAATTAAAAAAAATGATGTGAGCACTTTGCTAAATACTTGAATAAAGCACAACCGAACACAGTATGTGCTCTAAAAAAGGCAAAGGAAGCAAAACTAACATGCATGTTTTACCGTGCCTGCGCCCTAAGGCCCGGTGCACCTTTTTTATGTGTTAACTGCAGAAAAAGCACCCGTAACTGAACTGCGCCTTATAATCCGGTGCGCCCTATGGCTGTGAAATTACGGTAACTTTCAGTAAAGCCTGTCCAAGTGTTAGCATTGTACTAACAGGCAAGTATAGAGAATTTGGCACCTCCTTTTTAATGCTTTTTGCGGGTGAAAAGGTCACCAAAGTTACTTATAACAGGAACCTAAACCCTTGGTAAATGAGTTTTCCTGCATGCTTTTACTTTAGCACAACCCCCTTCTCTTCCAAAGTGTTGATATTTAAAACTTTTGAGCGTGTTATTTGGGGTGTGCTCCTGGTTGGTAGTCGGTCTCCCACCTGCTGGTGCTCCTGCGGTGGACGGGTGGTGGGCTGTAGCCAGCTTAGGGCACTGTGCTAATGAACAGTGACAGGCTGCGCTGCTCCTGCCCTGGCCCCTGGTCCACTTCACCCTGTGAGCGACCTGCCGACTGCTTTCACTGCCTCCGCATACTAATACTGTGTGAAACCTTTGTACATGATCTGAATAGCAATGACATTGCCTTCTATCAAACATCCTGCACTTATTTTATGTATACATCTAACTCCTTTTCAACTCACACTGCAGGCGCTTCTATCAGCCCTAACTCATGCTATAGTCACTACTGCTGTGTTCATAATCCATCAGATCTGCACATCTGTATCGTAGTCTCCAAGCAGCTAAGACTCTAGATCGTTGCATTTATTGGAGGATTACAAGAAAAGGGAATGGGATATTGATTTTTTTAGTTGGCCAATGTTAGGTAAACAAACAATAGTTTTTACTTCAACTTTGAAGATTATGACACAAAATGGATTTACTTAGAGGATCATATAAGCTGGTCAGGCATAGCAATATGACAATTATTAAATAACACAGCTTGATTATGTTTTTTGTTATTGGGTAGGGTACAATAAGCAAAAGGTGAGCAGTTTCTCCTTAAAAGTCTTGTGATAGAAGCAGAGAAATTGGTATGGATTTGAATTGAAATGTGTTATATTATGCAAACTAACAATTGGTTGTTAGTTTGTATGCCCCCATGGGGGGAATTGATCCATGTTAGAAAAAGTTTAAAAGTAAAGTCTAC
The DNA here is from genome assembly GCA_019594935.1 of Periophthalmus modestus. Lineage (NCBI taxonomy): Eukaryota > Metazoa > Chordata > Actinopteri > Gobiiformes > Gobiidae > Periophthalmus > Periophthalmus modestus. The sequence goes on from JAIEZT010000068.1 coordinate 9,850,526, forward strand.
TCCTCCCTTAGGGCTTAGCTAATCCAACTGCCCCGGTCCAGCTGCAACTCCAGTGTCTGCTTTTGTTGTGGTGTGACACTGCTCTGCAGAGCTGTTGTGGTCACTGCCTTTGAAGGCTGCATGTGCAAGACCATGTGTTCACACGATAATTATTCATTTATTAAGGAGAAAGGCTTGTGATCGACTCCAGAAGCACCTCTGCTGGCAACACCTCCACCAGCAGCACCTCCACCAACACCACAGGACTGCACTGGACTGAAGCTGCGTCATGTGCAGTCTGAGCCCAAAATGACTTGGAACAGTGTACATGTTTAGCTTCTCAGACTGGTACCCTCAGAAAAAAAATTAAAACATCTTACGGATGGCAGTTGAAACATCTTGAATTCAAAAACATTGTCCAGATGACAACTTTTCAACTTTTTCTACCAATTATTTTGATAAACCTGCAGATTTTATTGGGTGTTCCTGCCACCCATAGCATTTTCAATTTTCTGAATGCCTCTCCCCACTCTTTACCCCCATTCACATGTATATCACTCCTGTCCAATAAAGCCTACAGGCAGAGAAAAAGTGGCCAATATCTATGGATAGTTGTGTAAGGATGTAACATTTGTGAACCTGCAAGAGATGGCAGTTGAACATCTGGACATAGCACGCCAAATAAGCATGGAAAGTGGTAATGTTATGGTTGATTGGTGCGTGTCAAGTGATGGGAAATATATTTAAAGAGTTGCCCATAGGAGCACCAATAAGACCTGTATGCCAGAGGATGTTTGCTAGGACCAAATGGCGCAGCAGTCTACAGTAACTCTCCGAAGCTGTTGAGAGAGCCCCCCGCCATATTGCTGTAAAGGACGAGGAAAGGCACAAGAGGGTGCCAGTGTGATGAATTGATTAAAGCTGAAAGAGGCAAAAGGCTCTACTTTGAATATAAAAACAGGTGTGATTTGTTTGTCATTAGTTAAAACAACAGCGCCATGCGGTCAGCCCACACCTGCTCATTAATAAACAGCTAGTGTTGCCTTTTGTTAAGCCAAGATTAGACTTTGGCCCACAACCAAAGAAAACAAATCCCCTCAAATTGAAACCTCCCTTTGCTAATGTTTGACACAAGAGGTACTAAAACATATTGGATAGCAACATTTGTACATATTAAAATTAATCATAACTGCAGCTGTTCAGTTGGATGCTGGTCCAAAATGTGCCAGTGGCCTTGAGAATGACTTAATCATCAAAAGAATTACAATACAGTGTGTTATTTGAATAGTTTAAGCGTTCATACTGACAGTGTTTGACAGACTGGTACAACAGGCACGCAACAATGATTTATTTTTTTTCATTTATTTATTTTTTTTTTTTTTGTATAGACTTTTGTATTTTTTTTCAGTATTACCTTCACAGTGGAACATGGAGATTTTTCAGTGGAAATGAACAACAAAATGTGTCATAGTTTAAGTGATGGAAAAAGCAATACAGTTATGTTTTAAAAGCACACATTTGCTCATGTCAAAATCATGTATTATGTACCATTGAAATGATGTTGCTTGCTGGCTTTTTCAAGCTGTTCCTCTTTTTTTTGTTTTGTACCTGACAGCTCCACTCAGCCGCCTATTTTTTTGTTCCTAGGTGGTAATAAAGATATAAATCAAAGCACTACAGAAACAAAGGGTCAAGACTTTAACTTGAGCCTTGTCTTATACAACATATAGATGGCAGCACAGTCAAGACATGACCCTATACAATTCTAAAAACAGAAATACTGCTGTTTTCTCTAGCTAACAAGCTGTAAACAAAAGAAACTACCACTTCTGTTACTGTAGATATGCCACCTGTTTGATATGCGACATACTTATGACAAGTCCATTATAATCACTCTGAACATACGTGAGTGATTAAAAGTTATCTTGAAAATTATGAAAAAAACTGGATGCAAATTACAGCACAACTACACAAGTTGATACTTAGGTAGTAGAAAGTTAACCATAAAGGTAAACGTAACATAAAATAATATTAGACGATAGAAGTGACTTGACCAAGGACACAAAACCAATCAGCACTGCAAGTAAGTTAAAGTTAGTTGACAGTAGCTGTGTAATATACATAGTAGTAATGTAAAAAGTATTTTTAAGTAATGATTTTGTTCACTTTAAATATTCACAACTTTTCTCTTGTAAAGAAGTACCACCTGCATGATCACACATTAGACCACTGCATCGTCTTGTTAATATAGAAAATTTTACAGATTGCAAACTCAAGAAAACCCCATGTGAGTAAATATGTGACTCTTTGAGATGAGAGCTGATTTGCTGTGAAGAGGGGATCCACTCTGCTTCACTTCTCTATCCAAAAAAGCTGTTGTAAAGCTGTGCTAGTGGCTAAAGTGAGACTGCATAAGAATACTACCGATGTGCAAAAGGGCTTATGAGAGCTAAGAACTATTCAGACAAATCTATACTTTCTCCTTTCATGCATGGTTTGAATCATCTATCCTAGTGTTAAGTACATTTAGTTCCATATATCTATAACCTTGGATTGCTTTTATAATGTCTCACAAAGTGCAACTGATTTAATTGATCGTAATGAAGAACCTGCATTTTCCAATTAGGAGCCATCACTTGTACCTGAAGTAAACACATCTTAAAAAGAAAATAACAGTGATTATGTTCACTCAACACAGCCCTTTCATTGATTTTCGGGTCCCTGAATCGTGTGTGGTCGCTGATCCTACAAAGCTAATCTTTTTTTGTTCTGGTGATTGCGGTGCATTGACCGAATCAGAGAAGGTGATTCATCTGAGATTCAGTCCCTAGTGCCTGATTGTCCACCCACACTAGAGCCACACAGAGCTGCTCCAAAGCTGCACAACTGGGCCACTTGACTACTTTTCCAGGTCAGAATTCAGAAGTTAAATTTAGTCTTCCATGACTTTAACATTTTAGCCAGAGAGTTCTATCTTTAGTCAATTGGTTTAATGAGCATGTTTTAAGGTACAAAAGATCAAGGTGAAAAATTTTACCTGTCAATTGATAATTGTGCTCTTTCATTAATTGTCATTTTCATATAACCACCATGGATTTCAGAGGGATGAACTAGAACCATTGCCATATCTTATCTTATAGCAATTAACTATTTTAAACAAAAGATCTAATACTATCACAGATTAGGCCAATCACAGAGCAGCATTGTGGTTTGGATGGAAGCCAAAGGTGAAGCTCCAAAGTGAACCAAAACAAACATGGTGGCACTGACAGACATACTTTAGGCTTTTTTTAGTGAAAATATAGACTATTTTGTTTGTGAAAAATGTGCAGAGGGAAGTGCACAGTTGTGGATGGGAAAGAGGTATGTGCTTTTCTCTCAACTGGATACTAGATTTTTGGTTTGTTATTCTGTTCTAATAAGTAGATATCAGTTCAGAGGACCACCCATATCACTCTGACGTGAGCCAATTTACTTCACGAGGGCTGATGTCATAATGTTTTACTTCATTGGGGTTGTATAGACTCCAAAACACCTTTCATTCAAAAACATTTCATCATTTCATTATTTCATCATTTATTATTTTCATCTATCTATAGTCTTTCATCTTTGATATATCCTTACATACACTGTTTTTTATTCATCTGAAAGGATTTGTCTGTGTTTGTTGCTACTGGGTTAACAGAACATAAAAGAAGTGTTAGGTTTCCTATTTTTACAGCAGTCAAGTATCTAAGTTTTAAAGGGAGAAGAGATGGAGGTTCATGGGAGGTTAAGTTCTGCAGAGAAAAGTATGTGTGGATTGTTGGAGGCACTGAGGCTGAGTGGGCTTCTTCACTGTGCAGACAGCCACACACAGACACTCATTATGAATTCTTCTCCTCGTGTAGAGTCACTGCTGCTACAAATGAAAGGATGACCCCTGCTGGTGGTTTCACATTTTCTGCACCAGTCAGGGGTCTGAGCTTTACTTCTCCAGTATAACAGCAACGTAGCACTAACGCTTCACAGGAGAGGACAGAATGAAAATACAATGTTCCTTTTGTTAACAAGTGTATTTCACTCTTCCCTCTTCCAGCCAACGGCGAATATCCTCCAGTGGTGACTAGTGCGACCAGGATCACCATCAGACCAACCAACCAGAACATCAAGACCACCACACCGTCCAATGGGAGTCATTTGATGAACCCACCAGCCCCACCCCCGTGTAAGTGTTATCCAACTTGTGTTTCTGTTACCATGGGAGATCCCAGTATGCAGTAAATTTTATGCAACAAGTCCCTTTTTCCCTTCATCTAACATGAATTTCTAAGAATTGTTTTCATGTTTGGTTTTCAATTGCATTATTCATTGACTCCCCACACTCTTGTAGTGGTAGTTTTAAACCACAACTGCTCTGAGTCAGCTTGAGAGAAATGGAAACATGGCTGCCAATCTTCCAATGCTTCTAACCTTTTCAATCACAACAGTCATTCATACAGGCAAGGTGAAGTGTCTTGCCTAAGTGCACAACAGTAGATGAAGGTGTATTGCAATTGTTTGCACAGGACAACCTATTCCTACCTATCTGCCATGCCACGGGAGTTCTAAAACCAGATGATCAATACTTGATAGTTGTTTATTATTGGTTTCCTAGGTTGAAGTTACTCAAGGTTCAAAGGGCTAATCAATGAAACATAGGTGCTTGTTCAGGTGTTACATAATTGTCATAGCAGAAAGGATAAGCAGAGACTAAGATGTCTAATAAGATGTCTAATAAGATGTTTAACCTATTTTAAATACAGTGCAAGACAGTAATAAAAGGCATGCATTTAAAATACATAGATAAGTGTTTTTGGTCTTTTCTCTGCCCCCTTCTCCTCTGTATCAAAACCTAATTACATTCAGAGTGATTCCACATCAGCTGCAACATTGTAAGTGTGCCCCCTAGTGACGAGCATCGAGTCCATATCTTGAGTGAGTCTACAGATCTCCTTTGGCATTAAATGGAGCAGGACGGGCAGTTTTGAAGTGTAAAATCCTCCAATTTGTCTCCTGAGAATGTCAATGGAAGCAGTTACACAGACTTGACATTTTCCACCCCGTTCGTCCCCTCTCTCTCGCTCACTTCACTCCTCTGGAAAGGCTACAGACAAGCATGCCGCATTTCTATACTAAAAGTCATAAGGTAGTTAGTTTCATATCACACTTGCTCCAAAACACATCTCAGCAAACTGAAGCTGTGAATCAGTCTGCTGTCTGTAATGGAAGAGTTATATTTCACACATTTGAAAACACACTCTCTCTTCTGGATGGAGATGATTGATAGACAGTTACGTGACAAGTTAGGTCATACTTTTAACTTGATTTGATGACTGTTTACGAGATTAGTCAATTATATACAAGATGTCAGGGGCGGTCCAGTCTTTATTCGAAGGAACAACGTGCATGGGACATTAAGCTCACTGACATGATCTGCAGCAACAAATTAAAACTAAACAGATCATTTCCATCTGCAGTTCCTGATTACAGACATAAATTAGTATGGATAACATAACCATAAAATGAAACCAAATGCCCAATCTGTCCACATCTTCTACAAAGTTCAGAAAAAGTCAACATAGAACTGCAACACTATCAACAATATCAACTTTTCTAAATTTTATAAACTGAAAAATATATTTAACTTGCAACTGTACTTTCATTATTAAAGGGCTCATATTTTGCTATTTTCTGATCTGTTATAATGTTGTTTTGTCTTCACAAATATACGAGGAGTTGTGTTTTGTTTCATTCACACGTTTAACACACAACTCCTGCATATTTAGGCAGAATTCTTCTCTCAAACTGAAAACACTCTGTAAACCACTTTGTAATGTAATTTTTTAATGTAGGAAGTGCTTCACTGTGTGTTTAAACTCCATACACCTTCACTAGATGATTTCGACACTGGAATTTCCAATCACTATTAAACAAAAGATAACTGCTGTGAATTGGAAAACTACCACTATTTGACATCACGAGGTGAAACAGAATATTTTGAACTTAGAAGATGTGGACAGACTAATAATAAAGGGCTACTCAAATATGTGTTTGAGTAACCCTTTGTGTGAATGAAACAAGGCACAACTCCAGTATGTTTTTGAGGAGGTAGCAACATTATCACATGGCATAAGCTCACAAGAGTCACTTTTGTATAATGTGAGACCTTTAAGAAACACTTGGTGGCAGGCACGTCAGTTGCATGATTATGTGGATTAAGAAAGTTAAAGCCAAACTGTGGAACTCTTTGCTTGGAGACAGAGCAAAAAATTCTTCTTTATCTTAAGTTTAACAATGAATCAGTCCATTCTCTACATCTAAGTCTAGTGAGTGATGGTATCAAAATATGTTCATACACACATTCATCTTGACTTCAGTTGTGTACCATGTATTCACTTGACTATATGCGCTTTTACAAAGACATCACATACTTTATTCTTTAGTCTGTCATCTTCAGCTCTTTATCTGCAATCACAGAAGAGGAAACTAAGTGCAATGGCAATAAATAATGCAGTCCGTCAGCTACTCTTGTTTGGCTCAATGCAGCTGCTAAATATAGATTAAGATCCACCACAAGTAGGAACAAGTGCCCAAAGTGCCCTTTTGAACTAATCTACAGTCTGCACAGCGTCTCATATTCTTTCGAAGGGTGAGGCTGGGACACCACGCTGCAGATGCTATATTGGCAGCGGTTTGATCTAGCTAAGGATTATGCTGATCTCCAGACAAATACAACCCTGCTCCCCAAAAAGTCAAGACACCGTGTACAATGTAAATACTGCTGCGGAATGCAAATTCCTGTAAGCAGTTTCCTATTGTAGAGCAAACAACATGTCAAGATGTTATTCTCATTCTACTTCTTCGTTTCATCCTACTTGCTCATTTTATAGTTGTAGGCACAGGAGTCTTTACCAGTAACTTTCGGCCTTGGGTGGTATAATCCTACACCTGGAAAAGTGGCAAGATAGTTACAAAGGTAGCAAAGATATTCAATTTGATAGTAACTACTTCAAATATGTCATGACAAAGTTGATAATTGAGTTAAAAAAGCAAAGTTTGCACAGATGAATTAGCTAATAACTACATATGTCAGTGGTGCAAATCTTGGCTTAATTGAAGATTATGGGTGATTATTGTATTCATGAGTTTCTGCTTACAGTTAGATGCAACATTTTTTCCCATTAGAAAAGATATAAAAGTTTGTTTTAAATGTTTAATCGCTAAGGCAACAGTCCTAATATTTTATCATTCTCAAAACCATGGATAGGCAAAGAAGAATGCATATGACTGCTCTAAAACAATAAAATACAGAAATGCAATTAGAGCTATATTGGCTCATGTTCACACCAATATCTGTTTTATGTATTGTTCTTTTCTGAGTGAGGATTTTGGAAAACAACTGAACGCACTGATATGAGGTGTATTTTTTCCCTGTATAGCTCCCCACAAGGATTTAGTTCCAAGGGCAGTGCAACAAAGGTGATAATAATGTGCTTACACAGGTAATACATAGTACAGATACAATAAAGCTGGCCGACTTAAACGTCCTCGGAGAGAGATGAGACTGTTAGATCATGCTGCTCCTGCCCTTGTGATTACCATAGATATTAACTGAGGGGTAAAGAACTTATACAGAGGAGAATGTGCAGGAGACAGCCTTGAGCAGTTTACATTCACTGTCCATCTATCTGCCCTGGTTTCTCTTTTCTCTCTCTGCTGATGTCCGCGAGGGGTCTTCTCAAGGATTTCACTCTGCAGCCCTGTCACTCATTGAAGAATCTGACTCCCACCCACCAATATTAACCCATGGACATCTTGCTGTGTGACCTTGCAATATTGAACTGAATGTTTTAGAAAAAAGTTTTGACTATTAGTTTTAGTTATCTTGCCAACTTTAGGCAGCATTCAGTTGCACTTTATGTGGTTTGTCCTGGTTTAATCTTGCTTTAGTCTTAATGTAGACTGGGTTTGGGTTTGGTTCTGTTCTAGTTCAGGTCTGGTTTAATTTTGATGTGGTGAGAATGAATGCAGCAATACAGAACAAGTAAGCCAAGAGTCTATGATTTTGTCTTAGCCATTTTGTCTTATATTCTGGTTCAAATCTGCCCTGACCTGGTTTAATTTTGGTTTACCACCGAATTAGTCCTCTTGATACATATACCTAGCCTAATCTCTGTTAAAGGTGCATTATGTAACTTTTGTGGTGAAAGTTGCCTGGAAGGTTCCACTGCATGGCAATGCAACACAGCTATCTCCATGGAGACCAACAGGAGGCGCAACCAGGCTTACTTACAGGTCAGATCTCTCACAATAAATGCATTCTTACTGTGAACATTTTCAAGACTATGACAAACAACCCCAATAATAACATACATACTAAGTAGAATCTGTATTTCTAAGGCCATGCCGTGGAACATTCCAGGCAAAACAATCCCCAAGACAAGCAGGCGAAACGTTCCGCAGTGCACTTTTAAAATAGCATGAAACAATCCTTCCTTTATCCCTTGCATTGAACATTCTAACCTTGATTTAGCTCCTCTTTAGCTCCATATTAACCCGCCCCACCTCCCATATGCCATCACTCTTCACCCTTTGTTCTATTTGTTCACTGCTCCCTCTTCTCTCATTAGAAGTCTCCCAAGGACGCTATTTGCTCATTAACACCCTTGTACCACAGCATCTCTTGTCTTTCTGTCAGTACTTACTCTGATCTTGGTCAATTGTTCCAAAGACATTTTTCTCCTATTTTTTAACCCTGATTTCACCTTCATTTTTCTCAATTGATTCTTTCTTCATCTGGCAGACGACCCAACCCCCAGCCCTCCCTCTGTAGATACTTTGAGGTTGCAGCAAGGAAAAAAAACTAGATGTTCTTTTCTTTTAGCATTTCTGAATAGGGAATGTGTTACTGACGTCAAAATGAGTCAACACATATGAATAAGTCTTGGCGATGCTTTTAGGAACCAAATGCACAATAGGAAAAAAAAAAAATTGGATAACTTGACCATAGACATGACATAACCAAGATGTTCTAGTTTCTTCCTCACATCAACAGCAAACAACAAAAGTGTGCGTCACTGTGAAAACTGGCATTAAATCAAAGGCAGGAGGAGAGGTGATTGAAGCTATTCGATTGGCTCTTGAAAGTAACTGACAGCAGATGCAGTTCCCTGGACACCGCATGCATGCCGAATGGGGCTCTGGACTTAGCAAGGCGCGCTAATTAGCAAGCGCAGCCGAGATGTGAGATGTTACGTTGTTGTTTACTCGTACATAAACACTAGCCTGCAGCAATCACTTAGCTAGCTTGTTTTTGTTGCTAGGTTTTGGGGAGAAGGGGGCATTAGACACTCCCAGACATGATATGAAACTGATAATGAGCAGTGTCGTGCAAAACAGCCTATTTGTAATTAATTGGACTCGGGTTTTCCATAAGCTTTCTGTTTAGTATTCAAATGCTTTTGTAGAGTGCCAACCTTGGTATGTCTTTCTGGTGGCTGGTTCTTTGAGGACAGATGTTGCTAGTTAAATGGTGGCACAGCTATACAAGTAAATCTACATAATGAGTGAGAGTTCATATATTGCATAGTAGGATCTGGGCATCAAGCAGGTAGTAACTGGCTTCAGCTACATAAAGAGGTAAGGCTGTTGGGGTGGTTGATGGCAAAATTACTAATTTCCCCCTTTTGAGTCTTTGTTAATGAAACTTACCTCACAGCAAGAAGATTCCACGTTAGAATCTTGACTATAGCTCAAGATCTGAAGATGGGTGCTACAAATGCCATAATGTACTGTGATTTCTACGAGCAAACACACAAGAAACCCAAGGCCAAATCTTCTAGAGCCAATCTGGAGAACACAAAAATGTATATACACATTAAGTCTGAAATCTCTATCAAGTGGCATCATTTTAAAGACTGTATTCCAAGCCATCTGTCAATCTGCCTGTCCGTCTGCCACCACACAATAGTATTCTCCAAACTCAAATGATTCATCAACTTGTTTCTCATTTCAAAATCACTCATCGGTCAGAAGATTTATTTGTCTCAAGAAGTAATGATCAGTGGTAGGATGGACTGCCAGAGAAGGACATCACAATTAGAGAGGTTTTAAACAAAGTTCATACCAAATCTATAAGTGGTGAAAATTTACAAAATGATGCTAGAATCAATCTAAATTAACCTTGTGAAGAATGTTACAAATTTTATAAACAGTTTATATTCAGTTAAATAATTACTATTGATATATTTTGCGAAAGATAATTGTTTTATGTAGCTTAAAAATAAACTGAAAATCTGACATCAAACTGCTTCTTTGATGACTCGTTGTAGTGAAGTTTCCTATTATAAACTACTGTGCATAGGTTGTGTGCATATGCTGGGACTATATGTCACTTATAAGGGAAAATGTATTGTGCAAGTGCATTTTCTTGTTTGGTTTGTTCTGCCCAGCATGGAGCAGAGGACGGCTCATTAGACAGCGGAGGGCCGAATCTGAGTGTATGTGTCTGTAGAATACAATCATATCGATGGATCAGCAAATCAATGGTCCTGGCTGAAAAGAAAAAACAAGGGCACCCAAGGGAGAGCAGTCGAACACTAGGGAGACCAGAGGGGCTTTTATCACTAATATAGGAAATATGTCTTAAACAAGCACACTGTGTCATTGATAGGTTTGTGACTGCTTTACTCCAGGGAGATGTTATTGCTTTATCTGGAAAGTCCCATTGTATAGCATTAAATGTGGCTTCAATGGTTCAATTAAACATTTTTTATTGCTCAAAAATACAGAGAAACATGTCAATCTGACTTACAACTAACCTGGTAGCCACACTTGCTTGTCTCCATGTCTACTATTGCAGTGTAGATGTGTAATCTCTTATGATAGTGTTGCAGAAGAACTCTTGTTGCATTTGTAGAGATACTTATTTTTGTAATACCAAGTATTGTATTAACTTGATCTTGGCCTGTCACAAGAATTACTATATCAGCTTATTGTTCAAAATATGAAATGTGGAACGGTATTATTTTGGGACTCAATAGTACGTTTTCTTTGCAAAACTGAGGAGATTTTTGTTATTTTTGTTGTAATACAATAAGATTTGCTGTAGAGGTTTAAATAAGTAACTTCTGTGGCTAAATATTGCTTCATTCATGTTTATTTGTTGCAGCTCGGGCCTTTTAATGATACCGTCTGTTTAAAATGTTTTACTGGGATTGTCCTGCTTTATTGTTATCATGTCAGTGGCATAAATTTGTTTCAATATTATCATTTATGGAAGTATATCTCATTCTTCAGAATTTGTTATCGTGACTGGCCTAACTTGGATTTTTTGAAAAAGTCACAAATTGTATGTATTTCTTCCTCTTCTGAAAGTTGTTCTTGTACATTTTGCATCAAAAATACTTGCTCTGTGAGATTTATTCCCTGTAGTTTTAACTCTTTTACCTCGTGGGTTGTTGGAGAAACTGACTTCAGGGATCACTTTACTCTCAGTGGAGACAGCACGCGCCCCGTCACCCATCGTGTGTGATTCTTCTGCAGGACCGACACAAGCACTGAGTCCAACTAACCAGACTGTTTTTCAGCATGAAACTGTGGCTCAAAACAGTGCAAATACAGCAGCACTTACCCACTGCCTTTGGACCAAACCAATCTCCCCCATCACACTGACAAGTACAATACTCATGGCTCATCCCAGTTTGCCGCAGAGAAAATGTGTGTAATCTTTCAGGATGACAGCAGCAGAAATGAAAAGTCCACATGAATGGAACATGATTACAACCTAAATAACTTTTCCAGAATCCTTTTCACAAGAAGCATGTAGAAGAAAATGTTTGGTGAATTTAGGACCATGTTTACCAAAATGTACCAAGGCACAGGATGTTGCAATCAAAGCACAAGTTTCTTTCTGATCTTTTAGGATATTGAAAATCGTAAACTAGAAACTAAAATATATCTCTTCTTCTGCTGTAATTTGATGAAATTCAGTGTGAAAGGGATTTCATTTCAAAAACTGATTATTGATGTTTGAGGCTGTTGGTTCAAATTCAACTCTTGTCAAATTTTTTGTGTCTTTAGGAATGCGTGCCTGTATGAATCTGTGGATGTTAGTTTTGTAATAGTGTCATAATTATATGTGAAAAATGTTTTTAACTGTCATCTAGGCAAGTTTTCAGGGTGTTTTCAGTTCTGATGCTGCTATGACTACAATCTACTAAGTGTAGGACTATAGTCAACTAAAGAATTTCTTGGTAGACTCAAGACATACATTGAGCATTAATAAGCTGGCTAAAAAGGGGTGATCCATTAATATATCTATGATTTGGCTACATATCAAACTCAATTTGCACTTGACAGACATATGATATGACTGTTTATAGAGAACTAGTTATTTACATGTAACCAAAAATTAACACACAGTTCACTTCTGAAGCTTTGTATTCCCAGTAAAAAAACTGACTTATAAAAGTTTCAGTTGACTATCACTGACTGACTAATCGACTAAGCCCTAGATGAAGAGAGATGAAATGTATTTGCTCTAAAGATTTTGTGCAATTGACAGAATTAAAACTTCTTTTGCTATGAACCCTACCTGGACGATTTAGGGTTTACACATACTTTCATATTTCTCTGTCTTAGTTCGTACATCTACAAACAGTTGTACCAAATCCTGGCCTATATTTGAGTAACACATAAATATGGATTCAACTGGTGCCAAGTATGCAGTCGTCATATTTCCTCAGAAGAGACATGAGGAGAAGGGTGTGCATGTTAAGTCCTTCCTTCCACGTCCATGTGACAGGACTAATCTTGGGATAATTACAGGGAAAAGAACTCCAATTAGACGTGGCATCAGGGATTACTCTGAAAATGAGGAGAAATGCTGGTCACCTGTGATCTTGTCTCCTTCTCTGTGGTAGAAAATTACAGCAGTTTTGATTATATCCAACAATCAGGCCTAGCATTCAGGCCTACCTCATACTGTCTGAAAGCCCATACATATGTCACTGCATTGTGTATTCTGATAAAGACATTGCTAGCCTTACTAGCTTTACAAGTAATGACAATGAGCTAACCTCCACATTCAGCTTGTCTCCATGGAGATGTTATTGCTTTACCTGGAATACTCCACATTGTGGCATTAAGCTTTTAAACTTTTTCTATTTTACACTTATTCAATTACAGATGTTGCTCTTGCTAGAAATGCCTTTCACTTTCTTGTCTCCATGGTGATAGATACATTTGTAAGGCATGACCATACTGTAGATGAAACAATCCCAGCAAATCAATAATATCTCCATGGAGATGAACAGGTTTGGACCCTCCATCAGAAAAGTTACATAGTGTATCTTTTTAGAACATTTACAAATAGATGAAGTTTCTTTTTTTAGCATGAGATGGCACACATTTTGAGCTGACATCTAAATGCATGGAATTCATTTATAAGAGTCTTATTCTGCTTTAGGTAGCTCTATGGAGAATGCTTGGTGCGCAAAAGCTAAAATGTAATTTGTCTACGCTGTGCTTGATACTAGCCTCTCCATCATCTCAGAATCTGAACTCAGAAAACCTCCCTTGGATGTGTGAAGTTCTAAATGTACTTTCCTCTCTCTTTCATATGCAGCAAAGAAATGGATTTTTCATACCTGTGGCGCTGTGGGTCCCGAAGGCCCCACCCCCTCCCAGTGCACCAACTCCTACAGGAATAGCAACGTCAATGTGTCCGTGGGCACCCGAGGGTCCTTCAAAGGCATCCAGATGTGGCACGTCCCGGAAAGTGGAACATACAGGTACCAAAAGTCGGACATTTAGTATTCTGGGCCAATTCAAAACTAATGTATATACATACATAGTGGCATATTTGCCTCCATTGTATTTGTTATTATTCGATATGATCATGCATTAATCTAAGTTTTGTTCTACCTGCAGTCATAAGACTAAGGGCTAATTGCTTTGATTGAAGCCCTTTTGAAAATGCTAATTGATTTGTTCAACATTTCGCAGAACATGCACTGCACAACAGTAAACATACAACTGGGAATGCTAGGCTAGCTTGTGAGTGATGATTATCATAATTAACAATACAGTCCAATTGATTTCATATTTACATGAAAAATGGCTGCACCTGAAGGAATCCCCTGCTGTTTTCTTTGTTCTTTCTTTTCCTTTTATTTGTACAGATTTTCTGGTCACAAGCACTGAATTAAATCTAGTTATTATCAAGAATGCACAAAAATAAACATGCTAGTGATGTACACAGCTTAAAGTGAGACTAAATACCTAAAGTCTTTCCTAACCAGCCAATCCCTTCTACATTCTGGTCAAATCCAGAAGGCTTTAGACTCAGACAGTAGAGGCTGAAAATTCTCCGTCCTAACTTGAGACTCTAATTTGTATCACGTGTTTCTCAAATGCAGAAGACATCTCCTCTGAAAAATTCTGGCAACATTCAGAACAGTATACAACTTTTTTTAGCTGAGATAAATAAATGTTGCCTCGATTGTTGATTCTGCAAAAACCTGTACTGTTTCTCAGTTTTTTTGTTCTTTTTTTCCTTTTTTACATGTAAGGAACCATGTTTATTTTTTGACACAAACAGACCATGCGTCTCTCTTATTGGTTAATCCGCCTGTCAATCACACCTTCGAAAATCAGGGAGACAGAATACAGCTCCAGATCCACTCGTCTTTATAAAGTTTTGTCAAAGTGTGTGGTTCTGGCTGGACAGATAACCTTACTCCACCCACGACCAATTTTCAAATAGAGCAGCTAAACTGGCCAGTACCTGGAGGACACACTTAGTTTTAGTTTTTTTGACCAGAAAGCTGTGAATATACAAAATTGCCATAAAATGAGTAGGAACAGTAGAGAATCCTATTAAAACACTATAGACACAAACAAAGTTCATTTAGAGTTTTCTAGCTTTACCTCAGCTGCATATAAAATACCCCCAGTGTAACTAAGGGTAATTAAGGTAGTTGTTATAAAGTAGTACCATAGTTTGTACACCTAACCGAGTTATTGGAATAGGCCCCAACCAGCAGCCTTCAGACCTATAAGCATTTTTAAAGTAGCCATACGCCCATAGAACTAAATAGGCTAAGCACACACAAATGTCTACCTCTTCTCACTTAACCTGTATTTGTCAGGCATCAGGATCCCGAGTATTTCTGCATCATTTTCTCTTCCTCTCGCCCACACGCACTCCGCTGTGCACATCCATCTTCCCCCGGCAAACACAGACATCTCACTATCCCAGGGCTGCATGCCGAGCCCGGACCGGAGTAATGACTGCTATATATGATTCACACGCTACACCTGTCTCTGCTACCCAAATCCAAATATGAAAAGGGAGAAAAAAACACACCTACCCACTTGTCTCCATGTGGCTCTCGGCGCTTTAAACACTTCACCAGCTGGACCTCCAAATATGTAGCACGTTGGGACTAAAGCTCCAATCTCCTTTTGTTTTGTGGATAAATCAATAGTCTTACCTGAGGCTGTCATGACAAATATGAGATGGTGTGACTCAAGAACTCTGCTATTACATCTTTCATGTTTGTTAAAATGCTAGATCATTGTTTCAAATGAGTTATTCATCCTTTTTATGAGTTATCCTGCCACAAAAGGTAAAGGTACAGTTCCCAAACCTGCCTAAATGAGTGGGTCAAGTGTAGTGAATTTACTGGATATTTCAAGGTATTATACAGGTCTCTGCACTAAGGCTCATTCACAAATCATAAATACTGCAAGTATTTAAGTTAACATAATTTGCTCTTATTATGTATAAAACCTCCAAGCCTGTAGTTTAGACCTCTATACAAAAATGTTTTGAAATGTGAAACTTTTATTAGTTTAGCAGTTAAAAATTCTGCTTTCAAATGTTTACTCTTCTGGAAGTTTAAACTTTGAACAGAATCCTAATAATAAAACATAAATTGCAAATCTAATCACATTTGCAATACTTAAATATCATCCAGCCCTACTGTGCATATTGTGAGGTACTTTATCTAATGTGTTGACTTTGGATTACAAATTGATTAAAGATATATAAAGTGGTGTTGAACACACTTCTTGTTTTCGTATTAAGAGCAAAGAATGATATAGTTAAAAGAAGACATTAAAACAGTTAATACACTGAGCAAATATCTTGTTATTGCATTATTTCAGGAGGAAGTTATAAATGGAAGTTAATTAACTGAACTATGCAAATTACAACAACACTATTCTCAAAGAGTTTGATGAAAAAAAAAAACGTTTAATTGGTTTTGGAAAATTAAATGATTGTGATGCTCCACAGTCAAATTATGCAAATGAAATTGTCCAAAACAGAGCAGGCTTTAAGGGGTCATTTGCATTTTTGTTCATGTAAGTTGTCCTTGGCCCTTAAATATATACTCAAATGTTCCAAAATTGCCTCCCACACATACTCAAAAGCATGCTCTCTATACAGGTACAGCCAGAAACCCTGGAGTGTGAACTGCGTGACAGCAGTGTGAATGAGCGCGTTCTGATAGTGACTGTACATGGTGTAGAGCTGGTTTGATGTGTCCTGGTTTGCCTGACACATAAAGAGCACTCCCTACAGTCATTAGGCAAACAGCTGAGGTAGGCTGCTGCATCCACCGGTTCGAAGCCCCAACGCAGGCAAGAGCAATATACAAGAGCTACAAAAACATACATTTTCTATCTTTTTTATAGGGAAGACAAACTGGAGCGATAAAATAGTCGCAAAGGTGTGTGTTTGTGTGGGTGTGTGTGTGAGTCCCCATGTGGCTCTTGACAAACTATGCAAGGTCAACAATTTGAATCCAAAATAGTTTCTGTAGAGATTGGGAATTCAATTTGTTTTTTTTTTTTTATTAAATGAAATGCAGAGATACTGTTTTGTTGCCTTAGGTTACTCTTTTGTATAAGTGTTATAAAGCAGAATATATGTGACAGGGCTGCAAAGTAATCACATGTTTTATGCAAGAATAGTAGTAGAGTGTAGTAGTACCAGTTGTATTACTAGTAGTAGTAGTAGGAGGAGGAGAAGTAAGACTAGTAGGAAGAGTAGGAGTAGTAGTAGTAGTTGTAGGGGGAGGAGGGTGAATAGTAGTAGGAGTAGGAGGAGAAGTAGGACTAGTATGAAGAGTAGGAGTAGTAGTAGAAGGAGGAGTAGTAGGAGTAGTAGTAATAGTAGGAGGAGGAGAAAGAGTAGGACTACAGGAAGAGTCGGAGGAGTAGTAGTAGGAGGAGGAGTAGGAGTAGAAGTAACAGTATTAGGAGGAGGAGAAGGAGTAGGACTACAGGAAGAGTCAGAGTAATAGGAGTAATTGCAGGAGGAGTAGTAGGAGTAGAAGTAATAGTAGTAGGAGGAGGAGCAAGAGTAGTAGTAGGAGGAGTAGTAGATGTAGTAGTAATTGTAGAAGTAGGAATAGTAGTAATAGGAGGAGGAGTTGCATGGATAGTACTTCAGTAGTACTGTAATGGTTGTAGCAGCATAAATGGCAGACATTAGCCATCATGAAATAGTGTTGAAATGATTGACGTCAAAAGTAATAAGCAGAAGTATAAAACAAGTAGCCATAAGTAATCATAATGAATCATTATTAGCAGCCTATACTTGAACATTTGTGGACTTTGTTTCATTTAATGGGCCTATATACTTCAATACGATGCAATGTACTTGGTCCTCCTCTGCTTCATCTTATCACCGACTCATCCCCGCCTCTGCTTTTTAGCTTATTTTCCTGTACACCAACTCAACAGCACTAGAGAGCTCAAAGAACCATCAAGCGCCCCATTCTCGCTGCCATTAAGATAATTAGCATGCTAACAAGCTGAATTGGCTCTTGTTTTTGTATGTTTGAATGTTGACAGAATCACGGCTTACGGTGCAGCCGGGGGCCGCAGTGTCCTGGCTATGAGCCGGTCCCACGGAGTCTACATTACGGGGGACTTCCTGCTTAAGAAAGGGGACCTGCTCTACATCCTGGTGGGACAACAAGGAGAAGACGCCTGCCCCAACGTGAGTCCACCCTGTAACTCCCAACAACTTCATAAATATTGTCCCTGAGCGCCGTAATGTCAGATGATAAGACAAACTCACCCTTTTAATTATGTTAATAGGAAATTCAATTTATGAATCTGGTGTGAAATAGCTCTATATGGGGAAGTGATTCAGCATTTTGGAGCCGCAGACCAAATATATTTCTTGTTTATGGCATCGCAAATCCTCTGTCTTTTTTTTCCAAATGACTCCGGAGTTGGACTTTAAGCTGCTAACAGGCCAAACTGAATTATACCGCTGCCTACACGCTGTGACAGCTAGGGCAGGAGAATGGCGAAGCAAGGATCATCAGTCAATGTTATAGTGGAGATATGTTATCTGAAAGTAAACCATTCACTGTAATGGTAGTTATTAGCTTTTATTCTATAGCGCTATTAGCAGTTTGGATTATTGTAAAATTTTAAAATATGATGTTTGCTATTATCTATTACGATAACTTTAGACAACTGCTGGATCAGGAAATGGATTATTGTTGGTACTGTTGGACGTTGTCACTGTCAAAGTTCACTGTTCATTTCCTGGGATGAAGATTTTGTACAGATAAAAATACATTCAGTTCTGTTGAAAAACTGTGGCGCTAGCTTGGACGGCCTTTGCCCCAGAATATGGATTTAGAGGCCCTTCAAATGCAGCTGCGTTCTGTCTAAAGGCAACCACTCAACTAATTGCAAACTAAATCATAACTGTACTGCAACATATTTTACCCGAGCCTGTTGCCAGAAGCAGGTGCACAAGCACAGATTCCTGAACCATCTAACATTAGGGAGACTAAGCAATTGTTTTATTCCAAAATTTACATATTTGACACTTAGTTATAGAGATCCAGCATTTTTAGGTCCGATATTGATTTCAAGACTATAGCTTGGTATTTGTCATGTCAACTGATACTAATGCAGAGACTGAAACAGCATTTATTTCTTTTAAACAAGAAACAGAATAAGACAAAACTGATCCAAATGTGTTATGTAGCTGTTATTTATTTCTCAAGTAACTACAGAACAGCTTTATACACATGAAAATTCAAACATTTTGAGATTTCTGAGCTAATTATGACCAGTAAATAGTCTTTTGTTCATCAATTCATATGTCCAACTAGGACAGGGGTGGGCAAACTTTTTGACACACAGGCCACAGTGGGTTCTAAAATTTGACAGAGGGGCCAGGCCAGGATATGGAAATGTATATATTATATTAGAGATCTGGCCTGTAACATGTAGCAAAGCATGAATATGCACGGCTCATTGTACAAATTGTTTTCTAAATACATTAGTTAATACCTAAAAAAAAAAAAAAAAAAAAAAAAAAAAAAAAATGTAATAATTAATTTATTAAATTTCAGTTAAATAAACACAGCAGAAAAACTCACATTCAGTTTTGTCAAGTACCAAAACATCAACAACTTGGTGAAAAGGTAAATTGAACTAGGTTTACCCTTACCTATTTTAATATAATTTGATCATGTTCGACGGGCTGGATTAATAAGACCAAAGGGCCCATGTATGAATTAGGATAACTGAGCCGATATTTGGAAGTTGATATTCGAATCTGCAAATTTTTCAGTATTGTCTCACATGTCTGATATCAAAATCGGATCGGTTCATCCCTACTTGGTTTGCCATATGAATTGCTTGGTATGTGTAGCTGTGTTTATTCTTGTACTGGGGTTAAATGCAGAGCTAACCCTAACCTTGAATACAAATAGTAAAGTTTAGTTGTTTGCAGGAAGGGAACCTAGCGCAAACCACTTTCCCTCCCAAAAGTATATGCAATCCAGACACACTAGGTAATTTATTCCCTAAAGGAGAGGAGGTTATCTCTATGTTTTCGTATTGCCTCTTTCTGCAAATGAAATACAAATTGATACTAAATGAGTTCACAATACAATAAAACAATCAGAATGAATGTTCAGACTTTTGTTTATCTAACTCCACTGACAGCAGGCAGCACTACTCCCTCTTCTTCCTATTCTCTTCCCAAGTCCAGTGTTTTTGACATTGAGTTGGTGGTCAGCCTCGTTGTGCCATCCTCACTTAGAGACCATGAATCTGCTGCCCTCGCACCTCAGGGGGCTCTGTCTGACTGGCCGAGCTCAATGAAGCCCGCACTGGATTTCCCTGTTGCCTGTCTTAAGCCCTCTTCTGGTTGTTTTTGCCGAGGGGTGGCTGTCATCCATCATGCCTCTCTCGCTCTCTTTCACTCTCTTTCTCTCTCCCTCCCTCTCTCTCCCTCTCTCTTTCTCTCTCTCCCTCTTTCTTTCTTTTTCTTTTTTTCTTCCTGGACGAGCATGCAGTGGTGTGTTTCCCCTCACAGTTCACCACTCTGAGACTAAAACCTCCCCAATCCCTCAAGTCGCCAATGAAACCATCCATCATGCACTATTTAAATGTTTCAAAGCTAACACATCATTCCGCAGCTCAAAGTGGGGGAAAATGGGTTAGATATGCAGGTCTGGTGCTCATCAACAGTCCAAGATAGTGGAGGGGAGTATAAGCTATAGTTTGTGGAGAAAAAGTGGAGGAGTGCAGGTGAAGTAGGTTTACTTTGTGAAGGTGGTTGCTAGCGCTGCAAGATTTTTGATTTTTCAGAAGATGGCAGTTAGATTTGCAATTTAGGATTCAATTCAAGATTCAGGCACATTAACATTCAAGAGAAGAAGCTAAACAGATTAAAGAATCACATTTTACATCATGTTTCTATACATCGAAATTATAAGCTGAACATGTTTCTATTCATGAAAAATGCATTGTTTTTGTTGTTTTTTGTTGAGATTCTATTACCTAAATATCTGTCAACTTTGTGGCTTAGTAATTGCAGCAATTCAAAATGTGATGTGATTGTAAAAACAAGTTAAATGTCCATGGTCCATAAAGTGATTACATTTTAATCTAAAACAAGTCAAAATCACAACAAAAAAGTATTTTGCATTCAAGTCTATAACTTGCATTCAGGTTTTGGTCTAGCCAGCCCAAGAGACATTTCCTGTTTTGTATAAACCTTGTATTGCCAAGATTTGTATTATTTTCACTCAATTAATCACATTGTTTCTTAGTTTAACAAGTTTTACAACCACTGGTCACGAGAACACTGAAACTTTAGGTATAATAAAGGAAAAGTTGAATACAAGCCATACATTTTTCAAAGCTAATAATACATTAGAATAAATGAGCTTTGCTAATGGCTGGTTATCTTTGACAGGTGCTTTGAGAAATGCATAAAAGGATTACAGCTTGATTTAGTGTATGTTAAATGAAAGAAGACGGCAGAAAGGAAGGCAAACACTGAAGCTGAATGCATTATGATGAATGTGGGGTAATATTCTAATGGCTTGCTCTTAAGCGCTGATAAGCAGTTATACATACGTCAACTTTAATGTTTTAATTAAAAAAAAACTTGTACTAAGGTGTATACAAGTAATAGATACTGATTTTGGTACCACAATGTAGTTTTACTGTCAACTAGAATTTGTTTTTGACAACCCTGTAAGCTACTAAACTACCCCTAATTTGTTTTGTCAGTCAGTACAGGTATGGGCAGTTATGTATGAAAGTTATGTATGAAAACTTAATAGTCCATTTTAGTCTTTTCTAGAGGCTGTTTGCTGGCAGCGCTCCACACCACTGTCATCGCGTTATTAGTTTTTTAACACCAGTGTCGTGAGTGTTCATACGGCGGGTGCATGGGGGAGTCGGCTGCTTCAAAGTGAGACTGAAGTCATTTAAGGTTCCTGTTATTTCCCCTCCGCACAGACAGGCGCAGACAGCGGCTCTCCAAAGCACCGCGCTCAAAGTGATTTGTGCCGTGGAGTGCCTTGCTTCTTTCACACCTATAGCCTCCCTCCGGTGCAAAATGATCCCCCCTTAGTCCTGAGACACACCGGCTGTGTGCACGCGCGTCCTCCAGGCCACGTGCACATTCACATGCGGTCTCCAAACATCCTGTTGTTCTCTTGTTCGCCCGCACGGACCACTTGAAAGGCAGAAGTGGCAGACACAAAACAGACTGGAGGCAGGGGGAGAGGCTGAGACTGAGACTGAGTGCAGGCATTTGAATACCCCACCACCTGTCAATCACATCATGGACAGTCCTGCCTACTTTTGGTTTTCTATGGATATCACCCAGAAATGAATCTTGTCTGGTTGATTAGTTATTTAGTTACTTAGTTAGCAGTGGTCACAACGTTATGGCTACAGAGTACATGTTTGTTTAATTGACTATAGCTTTGGTGGGGTGCAAAATCCAGGCCAAAATTGAGAAATTCCTTATTTACACCAGTCTTATTTGAATTGAACTGCCATGCCATTGAATCCTGTGTAAAGCAATATGAACATATGAAATTTGATGTGTTATAGGAGTCTTTTGCTATCTGTACCGGGCATTCTTTGGTGATTATTGGTGATGTTTTTGTGTCAGGACTTATAACTTTACTTTATATCCATAATTAATTATTGTTCCATTTGATCACAAAAAATTATGTCAGTTATTGGGCCCTACACTACACATGTCCTATGTCAGGAAAAAGTCTTAATATTATTTTTTTTGGTCTGATATGAAAACACTTCCCTTCCAATTGTATTTTACACCAAAGTCTATTACACCAGTCCTGCCCACTCCTCTCTCAAACCAGACCAACAGAGACACCAGACAGCCAAGGGAGCAGAGTCTGGGCTTGATTTGGAGCAGCAAACCAGTGCCCTCTCATGTAGTGCTGGCTTCAGGCACTGCAGCGGGAGTATACACACACACATCCATTCACACAACAGCCTCCACCATGGCACTGTCTCCGGACGTGCAACATTTGCCAACAAAATGTCCAGTTCTATCTTCACAGAGGCCGGGTTTCAGTACAACCACCCAACGCTGTGTTTATTATGTGATGAGTCAATGGACGTTTCCTCTATTGGAACAAAATAGAGGGGAATGATGGTGATGGTGATAAATATATAGTTCAAATATAGTTAAGGTCCAAAGTACTACTACTCTTACTACTACTGCTGCTGCTGCTGCTGCTACTGCTGCTGCTTCGACTACTACTACTACTACTACAGCTGCTACTACAATTTCTGCTGTTGCTACTGCCACTGCTGCCATTGTTTCTGCAACTACTATGTCTAGATTACTAATAATATACTACTACTACGCCTTGGGGTCCCACTGGAGGAGCTGGAGGACGTGTTTGGGGTGAGGGAAGTCTGGGAGTCCCTGCTTAAACTGCTGCTTCTGCAACCCGGCCTCGGATATGTGCAAGAAAATGGATGGATGGATACCACTTCTACTCATACTATTACTGCTACTACTACTGCAGCTGCTGTTGCAGCTGAATATGTTTCATTGCTTTTACAAAACTGAAAAAAACTAAGATAAAAAAAAGTAAAGATAATGCCCTGCAAATGTACTCTTAACAGAGTTTAAAAATACACATTCTTCCAAAATTGTAAATAAAGTACAGCTACATACTCCATGCACTCCATTGGTATGTGACTGCTTAAGTAGCCTATTCCACTCTATGAAGTAATATTCAGGTCAGCCCACAGACTGTTCCAGTACAATGCAGAGGCAGTTGTGTATTATGCCCCCTCTCGATCTTCTTTACACCATAGAAAACATGTTTGAAAGCCGCTCTCGGGTAAATTGACCTCTTTCTTCCTCCCCACAGGCCAACGCTATGCTCAACAAGATCTGCCAGGAACAGAGCGGGCCCACGGTGAACAAGACTCAAGTTAGAGGAGGAGGGGGTGGAGGAGGAGGGGCCACCTATGTGTTCAAGGTAACATCCAGAGATAGCCTCTTGGGGAATTAACAAATGGGGACATGTTATATAAGAGTGCATAGCCAGTCAAATTAAATAGACTAATATTTAAAATGGTCTCATTGTGGCAGTGATCACAGTTCCAGTGTCCACAAAGAAACAAGGTTATTTCATGGAATGTTTAATTTGATGAACTTTGTTCTTCTTATCCCTGCAATTCTCTCAGCTATTTTTCATTTTTCATAACAATCCTGGATAGAATAATTTCAATTGGAATTGTGTTCAAAGTATAGGTATAGTACCTCCTTGGACTACCAAGTCTCAACCTTTCCCTTTCAACATGTAGGTGATTTTAACCGTGCATATAATTGTCTGTGTAATCCTGTAGTTGTCCAGGTATGGTTACATATACATTGATATGGACTGTTTAGCATGCTATGGAAGTGGATCTAACATATTAAAAACATTTGTAATCATACCTTTGTGTCCACACAGGTGGAGAGAAACCAGTATGTGCCCCTCATTATTGCCGCTGGAGGAGGGGGTCGTGGGTACAGCAGCCTATCAGACACTCAGCTGGAGCAGATGGACTATGACCCAAGTCAACCCGGCCGCAATGGGAAATCTCACGCGGCAGGTAAATGTGGGGCTTTGAAGTGAACCCTGTGTACAGCCTGTGTATGTGATAGACACCATTTAGGATGCGGAGAGTGTCATCTGAGTTCACTGTCTCACTAATCTCTCAAATGGGAAAACATCCTTCCTACAAATTATGGGGACACAAGCAACCTCAAATCCTCAGTTTATCCTTAGGAGGTTGGCTTCATAGCACACCAGTTAGCTGCATTATGGGTGTAGCATGTCTATCGCACATAGTGTAACCTTACTTTAAAAAAAGGATAATACATTTTATATAGGAAACGTTTTGAGGAATCACAGTGAATAAAATGTTTGGCATGACTATAGGATTATGAAGCACTTCAAAGCTGTAGGAAAATGAAATGGAGAATTAAATTGGCATATGTCTGGCAGCATTAAGAAATCATTTAAATTCCATTATGGTGAGAAGTACTTTGTTAAAGTTGGTTTTAAACCAAAGTGTTAAAAGTGCATTTTAAGCTCCAATCAGTAAAATTACATCTGTGAATATTTTTTGATCTGTAGCATACTTCACACTTGATATATATGTAGCAGCAGTACATTAAATGTAACTGCAATTTAAAAAATGCTTCTTTATAAACTTTACATACATATTTGTATGATAGACCCCTAATCTAGTAAAAGAAAGTAATTGTCACAGTCCATTGTAATGATACATAATTATTATACAAGTCTAATGTAGTTTTTTTATAGACTATCAGCATTACCTGAGCCACACTTAAGAGGTGGCAAGTTATTTCTGTAGCCTTAGTTGCCCTGGGGCAGACAGGCAGAACACTTGACTGTTAATCTGCACCTAGGTCTTAGAAACCAACACCGTCTAACACATTTTCACTGGTAAAGTGGATCGAATGTCTTGCCCAAAGACGCAAACACAGCATGTAATGCAGGAGCAGACTCTGAAGCAGTGATTACTTCTCACTGAGCTTCCACCGGCTCAAATAACCATATTCTCCTCGTTTTTCATTGCGCTCATATCAAATTTGTACATCTTGTGCTGACAGGGGGAGGAGGTGGCTGGAATGACAGTGCTCCCCTCAGTCAGGGGGGCAGGCCTCTGGTCCTGGGGGGTCAGGGAGGCCAGGCCTGTCAGAAGTTCTGGCAGACTCGCGGAGGCTTTGGGGGCGGCGGGGGCGGCTGTATCTCCGGAGGTGGCGGTGGAGGCTACAGAGGTAAGGACCAGAGCAACACCGTGATAATGTGTTTAATACACAGTTTCTCAGCTCTTTGGACTGTTTGATATCTTACATGACACACATAAGCATCAGGGATCAAGGAACAAGGAAGTCCAGTCTCAGTACATTCATTCTGTAGGCTTAGACATGACAGCTCCGTACCCTTGGGAGAGGAAGCTCAGGGTTCGCTCAATAAAACACTCTTTATTCATTTCTTGTACAGATCCACAGGGAAAAGCCCACAGTATATTGAAAGAGGAAGATAGATATTGAAAGAGTATGAATGAACAAAGGCAGGATACATGTTTTACTTAATGCTTTGTTGTAGGAGGCAATACATCTCTGGATAATAATGCCAAACATGATGGAGATGATGGGACGTCATTCCTAGGACCAGAGGGAGACCCATACGTATATCCTCTGAAGGGTAAGACATACGTCTGACATGACCACAATAAAGTTGCTATGGATATTGTCATCACAAGTCTTGTATCAATAAAACGGTGGTCATTGAAAAGGCTGTGCTATAGGTTTGATGTGTAAGCCAGGAAGACAACAAATATGAATAACTTTTGCTTTTTAAAATTAGGCCTATGTGTTATCAAAAAACAAAACAAAAATAGGAAAATACTTAAGCATGTGCTAATTGTTATTTTGATATTCAGTACCTAATTCTCACTCTTTTATAGATCCATAGTAAGTATTACATTTTAAAGGCAATTTGCTTAACAATCATTAAATCATATTATTTGTGAAAACATTTTTATGTTTTTTGTTTTTTTTTAGACTTTTAACATAGAACTCTTGTTTTTAATGGGTAGATTATAGATAGTACATTTTGTCAAGTCAATAATTTTCCTCATTTGTGGCTATATAATCCTTTGTTTAATAAAAGTACTTCTGTGGATGTTAGTTTTAACACAGGAAGTTGAGAATCATGAAGAGCATTTGCTTCTTTAAACCATAATCACCACTGGTTTCTCATGTAATTTCCCCCCTGCTTTGAACAGCTCAGTCTGGTACAGCAGATTAAATCAAACCTGCATGTGACAGCAGACGGCCCGCCGTGCACACCGAAAGACCCAAGAAAGGCCAGACATAAAGCCATTGATGCCGATGGAGCTGACATGTTTGGCTGAATACACATTTTTAAGAACTCAAGGACCAGAGTGGTGGTTTTCACAGCAGCTGTTCATTTACCTTCTAAGTGAAGGCTAAGAGAAATCATGCATGCTGAAGGAAATGAGCTGGCCCAATAAGATTTCTGATTATTCTTATATTTCCTCTTACAATGCTTTTTTCTTATATCAATTCATAAATTGGAGATAATAATGTGAAAGTACCATTCTAAAACAGCATAAACATGTCTACTAAGAGCTACACATTGTTTTAGATAAAAGATATAAATGCAGCATGAGTGAAAATCATGGCTCTCAAACCACCCCCCTTACATTTTATGGTAACGTGTTATTATGTGGTATATATGGTTATGGTATTTTCAACAACAACCTTCAAAGTCTAGCATGCAGCTCGTTATCTGCCAATGTGCAGCTGTCATTTTATTTTCACACATTTTTATGTAGCTTGCCATCTCTATTAAAAACTGAATTTTACAACAGTTATGTTGTTTTTTTTTTTTCTTCGCTAAGTTGTGATATTGCTCACTTGAGCTGATCTGGCCGATCGACTACACTGAAGAGATCTCCATTCATGTGTGTGTATAAATATATATATATATGTGTGTATATATATATATATATATATATATATATATATATATATATATATATATATATATATATATATATATATATATATATATATATATATATATATATATATATATATATATATATATATATATATATATATATATATACACACACACACACACATATACATGATCTAGCTGTTGAAAAAGTGATATTTATGTCTGTACTGTATTTAAACATTATACTTTGAAATACGTTTAAACATTATACTTTGAAATACGTTTAAAAACAGATAGTCAACCCAAACCAAGTCACCACCAGTATATTTTGAATTCACTGAATTGATATGAAATCCTGTTGTGGTAATCAGGGACTGCTTGGTAAACCCTTGAAAGTACTTGTGCTTCTCTCCATCCAGAAGATCCATAACATGTTTCAGTTAGTATGCAGTCAGCAGCTGTAGTCAACATATTTGTATTCTGCCTCTAACCCATGGCAGTGTTTTGGGTTAGATTTATGTATTTAGATTCCCGAATGCTGATAAGAGTATGCGTACAGTGCGAATGAAAATGTGCTGCCTCCCTCCACACTGTCGAACATTAAGGCTCAGATTGCCTATTTACGATGAACAGAAGCAAATGGCTGAATATATTAAGAAGACACCCTCCAGTATCTACTCAATACTGTAATGTCATACACTATGATTTGTGAAATACTGTCTAATGTTCCATATAGACTTTTAACCTTTTGGCACTGACTGAAAGTGTTTTAACCCATTTTGTATCATATTTTCATTCTTTTTTTATAGTGTAATTTTCACATTCAGTCCAAACAGTGCATACTGCCGTTGTGTACTTGGGCAAGATACTGTTTACCACCATGCCAGTGTGTAAACGTGGTGTGTAAAGAGTGTTTGGTGGGACCTCAGATTGGCAGCTATGCTTCTGGCAGTCTAGTCCAGGGCAGCTGTGGCTACAGAAGCTTACCAATACCAAATATGGGGAAGATAGGAATATTGCATGATTGTAAATTGAAAAAGCAACATAGAGCAAACATTATGTTATTTATGAAAGTAACCCCACTCGCAGCTCAAATGCATGTTTGTAATTGACTAAACAAAACATACAGCAAGTTTAATACTGTAATGCGGAACAAGTAAAGCAGCTGGCAGACGAGAAAGTTACATACTATCTTTAACTTTTTTTCTTGTATTTTTCCCACTGCTACTTGTTATATTCTAGCCTCACTTCACAGTTCTTGAGTTTGTCTTCCAGCCATTCCTGTCAATGAGAAAATATGTATTTTACCTTTCAGCCATGGAGGGCGATGGCGAGGTGATCATCACTCCAGTCCAGAACTGCAGCCACTGTGAGAGCGGAGACTGCCACGAGAGCCAAGAGGGCATCATCTGTTACTGTGACGACGGCCCCATCCTGGCACCAGACGGGGTGTCCTGCATCAACTCCACAGGTAGCCCACACTACATACACCTCAAATAATGGACCCGCAAAGTCATTTTCCCAAATAGCCTGTGTAAAATGAATGGAAACAAGTGGAAATGGTTTGTAAAGTGTAATTGTACCTGTAATAGACTGTGCCTGCGATCACATAATGAACTCTTCTGTAAAAGTAATTAAGCCCCGCAGGCTCTTTACTCTATTGAATCTTTATCAGAGGAAACATTTTTAATAGTGTCTTAATCAGTCATAATAATTATAAAACTGCGGGATAAGCCAAGTTATTATTGAAAATGAATCCCCCAGTGGCACAGATGTGAGATATTTCTGCAGGTATAAGTCGTGTTGGGTAATTTGTGATTTATCTCTGCAGCAGTGTCAGATTAAGGGTTTGGTTTTATCGGGTCAAGGATTTGTGATAAAAGATTTACTGTGATGACATTACACGCTGCATTGTGTCTGCTGATGCCTAATAGATTAAATGAGTCAATGCTACCGACAGTGCTGGATAAAACCTATTGAAACTTGTGTAATATCTTGGTTTGATTATTTCCCCTGGATGCATAAAATTAACTATTTCCTTGTCTAAAATGTAATTGGAATGATTTTTTGAAGAGGTTTTTCAGGACTAATTTCTACTAAGCACTGTAATTATGATCTCGCAGGGATGGGACAAGATCTCATGCCACAAAATATCACAAGATAAAACTGATATAATTGTGCACACATGTGAAAAATTATCTTGTTAAATTTGTTTTTACATTTGGGTTACACCCCTTGACAGGCCATAGTTCCAAAAAACAGTGTTATAATGAAAGCAAACATATTTAGTAAAATAAATTTAAATTTGTGAGGTCAAAATTGTGAACTGAACTGCAGCAATTTGTAATAATACAGTACGTTAAAATATTGACTTGCCTTGTTCTTGTGGACCCATTCTCATCTCTCGTCTTGTGGAAATTGTCTCATCCCACCACTATCATTCTATGCACTATAACAGTAAAATCATTTCACTGCAGTCCATATACCACATTAAAGAAGATCTCAAAGGACCTTCCCTGCAAGTTCTTGTTTCCATGTAACGTCAAACAACCTTACAGCAGCTTTTGCAATGATACAAAATCTATTAAAACTTAATCTGTTAATCTTGAGTGTTAGTGTCTGTGGTCTCAATCTCTAAATGGTGTGAAATCATTAAAACTCATCAGTGACTATGACTTTAAAAACTTTGATAACACTGTTCAGACCTCTCTAAAACTTTGGTGCAGTGCCTTATTTCTGGAATCAGTGGCAAAATGACATTTTATTTCCGACCAAGTACAAGGCAGATGTGTAATTATCTTTTTGTAATATGTTAACAACTTGTCTTTACTCTCAGCCCATAATTTCCAAATCTGCTTCAGCTAAAGTCAACTAGTAAATGACACCAGGAAGCTAGGTCCCAATTTCAGTCTATTCATGCAGATGAGTAGTTTTGTTTGAGATCTCCCATTGTGGTAGATAGATAATTGTATTGTATTGTATTGTAATTGTAGCAGCCATCGCAGCTCCTAAGCTCCTGTATGTCATCATTTTCACATTATTAATTAAGTTGGTAATCAAAGTGATTATGAGAATGTTAATCCTCCTCTTGGGGAAAGATAACAACTGTGATGCTGTTGTTGTGTCGTGTCACACAGAGGTGTCCTTGCTGCCTCCTCCACCCTCTCTCTCACACCTGGCTCTCGGTCTGTCTGTGGGCACCTCCGCTCTCATCGCCGCCCTGCTACTGGCTGTGTCTGGAGTCATGATTA
This sequence comes from Periophthalmus modestus, assembly GCA_019594935.1. Lineage (NCBI taxonomy): Eukaryota > Metazoa > Chordata > Actinopteri > Gobiiformes > Gobiidae > Periophthalmus > Periophthalmus modestus. Next base: position 9,881,127 of record JAIEZT010000068.1, read on the forward strand.
GTAAGTATGCAGAGTCTACATGTATACTCGATTATTGTATGTCTTTTGAGTATTTTGTTTGTAACCGTGAAAATGCGCTATATACCTCAGTGAAATTTAGTTTTTTTTGACAATGTCCTAAAAACTTTCAATACACTATAGGCCAACAGAATATCCACTTCAGATCTCTCTAAAATGTATTCCAACATTCAATATTATTAGCAGTATTCTACAGCCTTTATCGCAGACTTCAGTTGTAACTGCTCCCTAGAAAAACATGAAATTCATCTTTGCTGACATTTTCTTCTATGTAGCCAGTGTGATTAAATAAGTCCTGTCCATTAAAACACCATGCCTGTCTCAAAATCAACCATACAAACCTATTGTAGTCTAAAAAGGGCATCTAGTTACATTTTCAACCTCTCTTCCAAGAGGAGAGCCTCAAGAGAAAACCGTCAAGGATCTTTTGACCTTTATGGCTGACAGCTTTTGCTTAAGTTAGAGTTTCTTTCACTAGATTAACATCTTTAACCTTGCAACACTCCGGTGATTCTCTGAGCACAATTGAACTCTAAGACAGACATCTGCAAAGTATCACTAAAACTGCCTTGAATCTGCGCCTATTTACTTGGCATTATGTTGGCATTCTGTGCTTTAATCAGACTTTAAACTCCTCCACCGAATGGCTTCTGCCCTCTCAGACAGCTCCTGTAAAATGACCATGAAACATGCGGCTAGTGCCTGCATTTGTCTGTCTAGGCTTGTTCGCATCATTATAGCCATCGAAAAGCCATTGTCTCGTCCACACATATACACCTATGCTAGCCGTAGGCCAAGCGCACTCACCAACACATTACCAACATTGCTCCCGGGCCTATTCACACACCAGTAGACCAGGCAGGTGCAGGAATCCCTCAGTGATGTATGAAACCACTAATGATGGATGGTTGCTTAGTGGGCACCTGACAGCACTCATGCATTAGACATCGCTGGGTAAATAAATACACTCCACATACACCCAGAGGAATACACACATAGTAAGTGCACTGAATTGAGCTAATGTCTTCATAATGTAGGTCAAGACCTTTGTTGCTGCAGCTCCACGTGTCTGTCGAAAAGAAAAATAATCAATAGCTTGCTCAAGTAGAGGTTAAAAGTCCACTGAAATTCATTTGGTGTTACACTTATTAAGTTTTTATATACTTCCACAATACCTCCATAAAGTAAAACTGATGTCTATGTGGTCTTATGTAAAAATTAACCGAGACACATTTTGCCCATGTGAAAGTTTGGAATGGTGAATCCAATCAAATGTAGATGCAGGATTGAGCCTTGAGGAACACCTTGAATTGTTTACTTATGTATTAACCTTTATTTAACCAGGTGAAAAACCCATTGAGATCGATATCTCTTTTTCAAAAGTGACCAGGGTCTTGAAACATTCCACCTAGTTTTTATATATTTACCTTTGCAAAATACCACAGGTTCTGTTTTCGATTGAGTTAGATTGTTTTTAGCCTTTATATTTTATCTTAAAATAAGAAGCAAAATTAGACAGAACACTTTTGTGCATTATCTTTTCAAGTCAATAAGAAAACAGAAGACAGTTACTTTTGTTTATAGTTTATTCTGCCAAACTCTTACAGTGTTGTTTGCCAAAGCAGAAGTTTTATAAAGACAAGTCAATAATTAACAGTAATTTGTGTCATTATCATTATTTCAGAACGCCTGACTTTGTATTGCAGATTATCCTGTGAAAATGCATTTGCTTTTCTCCCTGCTCCAGTGTATAGACGGAAGCACACAGAGCTGCAGTCCATCCAGCTGGAGCTGCAGAGCCCAGACTGTAAGCTGAGTAAGCTCCGCGCCTCCACCATCATGACCGACTACAACCCCAACTACTGCTTCGCTGGGAAGACCACCTCAGTCAATGACCTGAAGGAAGTGCCCCGCCGAAACATCTCTCTCACGAGGTCAATGGCTGCTACTACAACTAGTGCCAGTATAAACCCCAAACAACACTAATGATTATACTTTTGTTACCTGGAAATCTTTGTTAACAATAATTTGTATAATTAATTTCCTTTCATGCGCTTTATAATGCATTCTTCATTATCCTGCACTTGGTGGTGTTAAGCTACTCTGAGTGATGGATAAGGGCACTTTGTAATTAGGGAGGTAGTCCTTTAGTCATTTAGTTTATCAACCGGTCGATGGTGTCTTTGTGACGATTTTTTTTTTTTAATTAGTTGGCTAATTATTTATATATAGATTTTTTTTAGAGATTATAATGATTTATATGGACCACAGCAGGAAAGATAAAGCATGGAGTGAGTATGGGGTAAAAATATGTTTGCAACACCCCCTACTATAGTATATTGACCCCAGATTTCTTGGCTTATATTTTGAAGTCTGTTTGGTGTAAAATCTGCTGCTTTAATGCCTAAATAATAGATGTGGCGCTTAATACTGCATGTGTTTTGTTCCTCCAGAGGTTTGGGTCATGGTGCCTTTGGTGAAGTGTACGAAGGCCTTGCGGTGGGGATACCAGGTGAACCTAGTCCACTCCAAGTCGCAGTCAAAGTAAGTCCTTTTAGAGAGAGCCGTGGTCTGAATAAAAATGACCCTCATGAGCCCAGTGAAGATAAATAATTAGGATAGGACACATGCACTTTAATACTTTGCATAGTTCCTTTGCAGTTAAACTTTAGCAGCTGAAACACTTCCTCATCTTTTTTGTCTCATTTACAATAGACCCTTCCAGAGGTGTGCTCGGAGCAAGACGAATTAGACTTCCTCATGGAGGCCTTAATCATCAGGTGAGGCAAAGTACAAAGCCGTGTCTCTAATTAAGTGCCAACAAAGCAATTTTTCATCCACTGTTATTTCTGTGCAGTAAGTTCAGTCACCAGAACATTGTGCGCTGTATTGGGGTGAGTCTGCAGGCCATGCCCAGGTTCATCCTGTTGGAGCTCATGACCGGAGGGGACCTTAAGTCATTCCTGAGGGAGGCACGGCCAAGGCTGGTAAGGCAAACAGCTTCTACCATCTGTATAATATAATCCACGTGCTTTCAGTTATCAACTAATCTATATGTATATGCAATCAGGAACATCCATCAAGCCTCACTATGGTGGATCTGCTCAACGTGGCCAGGGATATTGCCAAGGGCTGCCAGTATTTGGAAGAAAACCAATTTATACACAGGTGAGTGGCCGGATGAAGATAGAAATCAAATAATAAAGCTTGCCTGAAGACTTTTTCTAACCATAGACAAATATTGTGCTAATACTAATTAAACTAGGAATGTCATAATCTAGGTGTCAGTTCTATTCACAAGATATTTTGTTATACCTTTTGGCAAATATCCATAATTATCTATTGCCAATCGTGACAAAATCAAATCAGCAAAAAACTTAACTTGAAATGATATCCAGCCAGACTACATAAGGGCTGTGCATGCTTTTTGCTCTGCACATAGAGGCAGGGAGGACAAGTGATGAGTTAGGCTTCACAGCTGCCAGATGGGCGAGCGGCTTGTGTTTTTATGGTCCGTATCCATGGCATGAGTCAACAAATAGCCCCCTCTGTATATGCACATTCACTTGTTCAATCCAAGAATGAAATGGAGTTGTAAAATAACACTAAAATTATAATGAGAAATATAAACCCAACTTTAGCAATGGTGAGACATGAGACAATGTGTAAAATAAAAAGGATTTTTAACCATCAAATACTGACATCTTCTACCAAGGATCCTGCACACCGAAATATCTTATGAAGTCAACCTAATTAAAATACTGCTACTAGCTATTTTTGTTGCCTTTGCTTACGTGAAATCTTCAGGTCTTACTTTTTTATTGCTGCTTTTTGCAAACTTCAAAATTCAAAATGAGCTGACATCTGTTTTAACACCTTATTCAATGTTTACATAACAAATGCCATTTATAAAATATTTATAGTAGAATTTAGAATTTATAGAATTTATAACCAGCTAAATTCTATAAAGTTTTGAGAGAACGAGTAAAATAAAATCTATTAAACTTTTCAAACTTGTCTGCACTATATCTCTTCTTCAAACTTGTGATAAATTGGCCTCATCAATCCCAATGTCGAACCTGCTTTTGTCCAATCCTCCTCCTTTATATATAGCCTGCCTTCTCACTTTCAAACCTATATTAAAATTCACCCTCGCACCGTCCTTGCATCTAATTTCAATTTTTATGACGTTGTGTTTACTCAGGGTTGAGCTGGGGGCAGGTGAATAGAGTGGGAGTAGCAGGCACTTGTGGAGAGCTGCTGTTTTTGGAGGATTACAGTTAAAAGATTCACTGTGGTCCTTCAGACAGGTTAATCTACTGGGTTAATGCTTCCTGAGAGAAACATACACCTCTTTTTATTGTCTGCGCTTTACGATAACCTTAGTATTAACAATAGAAACTGCAGCCTTCTGAATCAGAGCTGTAGAGGAGAGTCAGCTGGTGAGATAGTGTCATAACACAGGTGGGTTTGTAATTGTCTCAATGAAATGGGCCTTTAAGCTGCAGTTAAAATTGAAAGTAAACAGGATCGACACAAAGATGCTAGTTAACGCAGTACTGCTAACAGCCCGCAGTATTATCGTTGTGTAGTGTCCTTCCCTGCAGCTGCTATGTCCTTGCCTATATTGAATCATTAATTTGGATTGTCACAGGCGTTTTAACAAATACCAGTCAAATTTACATACAGTACCAACATGTTTAACTAAGGTGAATCTAATGATGAGAGATTCGTGGTGGCATAGTGCTCTTTTCACTCAACAGTGAGGCTGTAGGTAGGTAGCAAGCTGTAGACCCAAGACAAAGATATGAAAGCAACCGTTAGTAATGAGTAACTGTTCATCCTCCAATTTTGCAATAGTGAACCCACATACAGGTATGTGTATGTGGATATGTGACCCCGCTCACAGTGAGAATGCATGTTATTATTATTATAATTATTATTATTAACAATCATAATCATAAAACACATGTAATGGAATTAATATAAATTAGATTTTAATGTCACACCCTGGAGGGTGGCATACCTCCACAAATATTGCACCTTTAGGTCCAAAGTTGCAGCAAGAGGAGCCTAATTCAAATTTCACAAAAAAATATTTTACTTACTTACTACTAAACCTGAAGAATTAGAAGATTTAAAAAGAAAAATAAAATAAAATAAAATACAAATTATGAGCCCAGACACAAGGTTGTTGTTATTCAATGCATAGTATCACAAGTGGGCAGTTGCTAAGCATTTCTGGCACAGCAAAGTGGGGCATCGTGGTTGAGACGTGCGCCTTTTTAGAAAGCCCTCACTTTCGATCAAACCCAACTATAACTTTATCCTCATTGTGTCATTTCACATACATGTTCACCCCTGTAGAGAGGCATACCACAAACATTAGGATTTCTAGGCGCTAAAATCAGATCAGGGTTTGTCTAATAAAATATTGTAATTTTATGTTTGATGAAAACAATGTCTCACGTTTAGTTGATTCTGCAGGTTCTAGCTTCATTTCATTCCAAGACATAAGCATAGTGTGCATAGAACTGTCAGATTTTTCACAAAGAATTCCCATGGCAAATATGAGGTTTCCGTTTAAAAAAAAAACAACACACATTTTTCTATATTCCAAGTATGTTTCAATCTGAGCTCCAGTTGCACCATGTGGGTAGTGTCATAAAAGAGTACACTGTAGGAAACCAGTATCTCCGCATCTTGCCCACGTCTACGGCTGGTTACACTAAAGTGAAGAATCAACAGGGGACTGCTGCTGAAGCTTCATGCCTGGAATTCTCACAGGTGCAAATATATGGAAAAGATTTAGTAATTTACTGACATAGTGAGACAATGAGATGGTACGATGCCATGGTTCAGCTCATATACACTCCCACGTATGTTTTGCATTTTTTGCATTATTGTGTAAAATAAGTTTCATGTCCAAACTTTGTGTCTGTGTTTCTTACTTTTGTTTTGTGTTTTTCAGGGACATCGCAGCACGTAACTGTCTACTGACCTGCAAGGGACCTGGTCGTGTGGCTAAAATTGGAGATTTTGGGATGGCTAGGGATATTTATAGGTAAGGATCCGTGAAAGAGAGGTAGAAGATATTTGTGCAGTGGTAAATAATGTCCTTGGAAACATAATGACCACATAACTAACAAGCTTCTTTATATATGATTACCTGTGAGTGTTTATTGTGGCATTTTTCTTCTTTTCTTTCTCTGTTCTGTCTTTGAACCACTTTCTATTGTGCTTGAGATAAAACCAACATTATTGGATCAATTCCACCATGTTCATAGCAACAGGCAGCAACATATATAGAGCTCAGGGTCAGATGTGAAAAACTGTGTGTTGGTTGCTGCCACACATCCCTAGAGATGCATTAGCAGAAGCCATCTAAAAAGTAAACAAAAAACAACCAGATGAGCTGCTGGATCCCTACAGGTAAATACATCTATCGCTCTGATTCAGATTTTGATAGAATATCTATGAATGAACACTCACTTTTGTATTTATTGTCTTAAAATATCCATTGGTTAAACATTAGGCCAACAGAAAATACTGATGATATGTGCCAACAACACTGTTCCATTGGCCCAAGCCATTATACTGCCAGAATTTCCCTGCATTAATCTTAAGTAGTGTGTAATTTGCTTCTTTTTCACTTTAATATAGCTTGCATCTCCAATATCTATGTGACTATTCCCAGAATGCCTTGTGGTTTGACAACACCATCCATATCTTTGTTATTGACCACTACAGAATTATAATCTGTTTTATTTGTCCCCAGTGGGAAATTCTTTAAAAACACTCCACAAAAGCTTCAGTTTTGGCGATGCTTTAATCCAAGCATTTATAATAATCACAAACAGGCTCTTGTCAAACTCTTACCCATTCTTCCAGCTTCTTACACATCCCCTTAATGCATCATACCGACTAACAAGCTCCATGATGAAGAGATAATGAGTGCAGCTCAGTTCTCCTGTCAGTGGTCGTAATGATATGGCTGATTGCTGCTTTATACCGTTACTCCCTGTGGACTCGCTCACTGTTTATTACTGAATGAGCAGCGGATTATTCCCTATCACATTGTCATACCTGTGTTTTACTCCCCAGTCCCTGTGGAGCGTCATTATTATTCTTGCCTGCGCCTTTTTTAGCGATAGCAACATGTGGAAAAGCTTAAATGAACGCCGTATTCTGCAGGGAAATCTCCTAAAGCCTTTCATCTGCAAAGAAGTCGGAGCGGGGGGATGTGTCACAACAGCCAGCCACAGCGATGCACCATTTTAGAGTCGCCCGATGGAGAAGTCACGTAGGAGCAGAGACTAGGCAGCAGTAAAACGCATTGTCCCGATGGGGGCTGCTAGATTTAATTGCTGATATCAGTTTTTCAGGTGCCTGGTGACATTCTTTTGTTTTATTCTTAGCCCAAAGCTGCAGCGCTGACACTAGGATTTTATATGTATTTTCTCATTGTTATTTGAACTCTTTGTTATTTGAAGGGTAGTTGTTTTGATGTCACCATGTCAAGTGGGCTGTGTGATGTGGCCTCCCGCTATGTGCCGTAATGTTCTTGTGGGGGAGTGTGTGTGGAGAGAAAGGGGGGCTGATGGAGACCGCTGTGTCCAATGGCAGCCTGTTTGATACTCGCTGTGAGGGTCAAAGGTGAGGATTATCTGACATTACACTGTCTATTTTTGAGCTTTTATGTCACTCAATGCATATGAATTGTCCCTATATTGAATAAAAGTGAGACTGTCTGTTGTTGGTTAAGGTGGGAAAGGTTTTTTGCTCTGCCCCTATTCCAGTTACACCAATATAATAATGATAATAATCAAAATATTAGGTTTGATGAATTAATTGCGAATCAGTTAAAATCACAATCTGAATTAACATTATTAGCAAATCACTACAAATTTTTTGAAGTAACATAATTTCCACATTTCCAGTTTCAACAAACAAGAAAATCTGTCTTATTCTGCATAAAAAACATGTGCCTTTAGTTTAGATTTGGGCTTTACTGAAATGTGATTCTTGAATTAGTTTGTCTGTTCATATTTCATAATTCATATTTCTCTTTGTTGTTTTTCTCGACACATTTAAAATGTGAAATTTGATTAGAATCATGTGACGATAAATCACAAATCTCACAATCACAAAAGCAATGCTTGTCAGAAAAATCACAATTGTATATTCTTTAGAAAATCATTCAGCCCTAGTGTTGTTGCAATATTACCATTTCAAAGTCGACACTTGACACTAGGGAAAATTCTTCATACATTTTGATACCACAACAGAATATTTGTACTTATACTAGTTACAAATATTCAGAGAGACCAGATTAAAACTATTTGGAGAAGGATTTGTTGTTCTATTTGTATAATGCATTTCAGTTTGTAAAGATAGGAGCATGCAGCCCATAGGAGTTATAATCTGTACACAACAAAGTGGCTGGATTAACTAATTCCCCAAACCGCATTAGTGTCGCTCATCATTCATGAAATCTGTTAAAAAAAATCATTCATATTTCAGATAGTGGGGCAGTGATCAAAGATTATCTCTCCATTATTGATACGGCACATTGTCACCGGGTCCTTGAGCAATACACTTCCTCAGAGTGAATATTTGTCAGTATGAATTGGGATGGCTCTTTAATAATTGTGCCCATAGAGGTAGCATGTATAACGTATATATGACCATACTATACCCTGTATTAGCTCTCACTTGCCCAAGGTCCTCTTTAGATGGAAAGCTGAGTAAACAACTGCTGCTGCTTCATAATACTCTGAGGAAAACAGGCACAAAGACAGGTTAAAGACTGCTCTTGCACAAAATCTTTAGTATTTCCACTAAATAGCTTTTATACAGCCGTGTGTGTGGCTCAATAAATGGTTAGTCATGTCAGCTTGCTCCCACAATTATCAGGCTGCATACTGTGTCTGCAGGTCCCTCGTTGCTATTCCACACAACTCCTCTTTGTTTCTTGCTGCCACTTTTCGCCTTGGTATTTTCCTCGCCTTGCACATTAAATCCCTCACGCTAGCAGGAGCAGACATGAGCTACGCAAACTCATCTTGTCTATAGATTTTCCGGGACTGTATTTAAGCCTTTCCCTAATCTGCTTGCTCTGCCTTTGCCGCTCAGTCGGGGCTGCTGTTAGCTGTCATAATAAACATGTGCCTAAACCGCGGGAAGAGAATCAAAAGGGCTTGATCCGGTGATAAAAGCTGTTTACACACCTCTACTATTTTCTACGGGGGAATCTTTTTGTTTTGTGAAGGTGCATTTAAGGTCAAACTGGGTCACTGTAGCTAGTCAGGCAGTAAGTGAGATCTTAGATCTTTATTAAATGGCAATATTAAAGACCTGCGTTCTACTTGTTTCAACATATGAAAAACACAGAGAGTTTATTTTAACTAGTTTGCAGTTATTCCTCATTTACCTCATGCATTCCCAGTGTACAAATTATTCACCATTTTATAAGCATTTCTCACAACTTTCAGAGGCCAGATCAGAGTTTGCAGCAATGCTATTAACAACTTGCATGCTAAGAGCACACTTCCTGAATCTCTGATGATAAAAAACTTTATAATTAGAATGACACAGCCCGCAGTGGCGTCATTTCTACCTTAAGAGCTGCTTGTGCAATAACAAGAACACATTTAGCTCAACTAAACAGCAACTTTAAATCATGTTTTGGATAGATTCTGGAGGTTGAAGTTACATTTTTAAGGTGTTATTGAACAAGTATGAGCTGTACATGGTAACTACCTTGTCAAGCTTCTGAAAAGTAATTGTTTCTATGCTTCATGAATTGTGTCTGTCTAATAATACTGCCAGCTTCAGTATCAGTATCATCAGTATCATTTCTAATTAGTAACAGCACACTTTTCTTATCATTCTGCTGACCTGATAGCTCAGTTACTTTGTAAAATAATTATCTTTTAAATTAACATTTTATAAAGAAATACACCGTAATAAACCATAAACGTGAACCATAAACTGTGAAGAAACCCAAATGAAACTTGAATTGCATTTATTCTCTCCAAGGATATGCTTTAATTTTGTTGAAATGTTTAAGGAAGAGCAGCAACAGAACCCAGAAACGCTTATGTGCTGGTGAACTTTTTAAGCACTGTTTGAATCTAACAACTTTGTAATTCTTTAAGCTATATTTATCATTATGTTTTGATAAATTAAGGTTAAGGTGTACTTTATTGTGTACACTTTATTGTGTTGGCCCATCCTTCAATGCCTCTGGGGTGCCAGATGTGTGTTGCCAATAGTACAGCACGGGTTTCTTCTTTTATAATTGTTATTTTAGCGTCAACTGTCCACCTATTACAAAACAGTTTCTGCATTCTGTATTTGGTCATTCAAACTTGATTATGTTTTTTTCAATTGCCTGTAAAGCTTGTTTGTGTGCTGTGCTTGTTGTACTGTAAATATTTCTTCTACACCATATCAAACTGAATTGAAAGATCTTGTCGCAGTCACAGCTCAGACACAGTAATAACAGTGATTTCCTGACTCTTAACTTGGTTCATATGGACACAGAAATGGCACCGATGGCTCTTTATTTTCCACTTAGGCCTTTGGAAAATTGAAATGGCAACGTTCCAGTCATAAACCTGTGCGCTGCAGCTTAGCTCTTTCTATTCATTATAGAGACTACATTTTAAAAACAAGTCCAGGGAGAAATTTGATGATTTTATGACAAAATGGCGGCTGGGGGAAGACAAATTTATTGCTCTTGTGTCACAAACATTACCAAGTGATGCTTTATACAGCCAGCCGACACCACTTAACTCACATCGCAATCTATGTTTCTATGTGATGGACAGGCTAACAGAGCAGAACCAAACCCCTAAGCCTTAAGTTTGCCTAGAGGCCGGAGATGAACTCACTACTGCCCCCATTAGTGTCTAGCATCAGATAAAACAGATCATTTCTCTGCAGTGTTAAAAATGACCCAAACATTGAAGAAGACCGCAAGATACCAAGATAAGGCGTTCTCGGTAGAAAGATTGGATCAAGCTGAATTAATTGCACTGAGCAGTTTTCTCCCTTTTCCAGCAGACTGGGGTAGCTGTGTTGTCATGGTGATTGTCGTGTATGCTATTTGTTGTTCGCTATACAAATACTGATTAAAATGTTTTTGGTCCAGGGCAAGCTACTACAGGAAAGGGGGCCGTGCCATGCTGCCAGTCAAGTGGATGCCTCCGGAAGCCTTCATGGAGGGCATCTTCACATCCAAAACAGACACATGGTGAGTGTTTTTGCAAAGAACTGCTAATGCATTTCCTACGCTTTATATCTTAGTAAAGTGATGCTAGAAAAACATAGGTTACAGCGTTATTACTACATGCCAATGAAGAGGTCTTATGCTGAAGTATTTTACTTATGAATTCTGCATGTTTCAAATGGGTTCATGTTTATTTAAGATTTTTAATAGATCTATTAGGTGCACTCACATAACTCAAAGTATTTATTTATTTCAGGATAATGAACATTTCTGGAAATATGGCGGAAATATGGCAGAAATATGGCAGACTGTATCACCATATGTTTTTTTTATCATTTTTTATGCATCACAATTATGATCTGAAAACCTCCAATTTTACCATATAGTTGTTATGAGTTAAACTAATTAGCCAAATGGTCCCTGGTCATTGCATTGTATTTCCCCAACCATGCTAGCTGAAAGATTTTTTTTACAGTGAATCTTAGCCTTAGTAACTTATTCAATGTTCAGTGTAATACTTTGTTTTATGTATCTAGTCATAAGATTTCCATTTCCAGATTTGCCATTGTTGTCTGAAGAGGACAACCAACTTTTGCATCCACAAAAGTGTTTTCCAAACCTGCTAAGTCTGCACCCTGCCTCCCAGTGTCCTTCACTACCTTTGCTCCCGGCCCATATGTTTTTTTTAATTCCTCGTCTTGTCACTATCTCATTTCTCGTCCACTTTAACAGCCCGAATCGCCGATGATGCTTGTAATTTATGGCTTCATTCTCCTTGGTGGCTCGCTCCCTGTGTAACTAATCTCTGCTCTAATGACGCCTCTGTCTCAGGTCGTTCGGAGTGCTGCTGTGGGAGATCTTCTCATTGGGCTACATGCCATACCCCAGCCGCAGTAACCAGGAAGTTCTGGAGTTTGTCACCAACGGAGGGAGGATGGATCCACCCAAAAACTGTCCCGGGCCAGTGTAAGTACAATGACACTAACACATATACTTCAACTCTGACACCAAGATTCAGAACTTGGGTTAGAATCACACTTGGACATCATGAAGTTGGATTCTTTCAGCCGAATGACAACCATTTTTATTTTGACTGTCTGTGATAAAAGACTGGGGAAAATGGTATGTTGTGTGTCAAAAGTATTTGTTTTAGGTCCAGCAGTAAGATTAAATTGTGAACCATTGTAGGACTAAAGACGAGCTGCGATTCATATTAACTGTGTCTAATATTTTGGGGTCGGTCGCAGAATGAGCCGCCTCTCTCTGCGTCGATGATCAATCTCTGTCAAACACGTGACAAACAGAAACACGAGTGCTCCATCAGAATTACAGATAAAGAGCTATGAAGAAACTAGTCTTTCAGGGAGCACACTGCCTTTTAACCTGTCTAACCATAACCGACATACATAAAAAATCAGATTGCAATTTTTCAGACAATATTGCAATTGCAGTTTGATTTCTGTTTAAAAAGTAGGATTCTGGTCAGTGTGCACATTGTAAACAACTCCAGGAGCACTACATTTGAGTGAAGGCCGTAATATGAACTGCAAAACTAACAGCAGAATCCCATTTCAGAACTTGTTTGTAGAGTATAAGATTTTCTCTATAAAAAGACAGGATAGTTTGTTCTTTACCAAGGACATTCTATTATCTAAATAATAGCAGCAGCCTTCATGATTTGCTAATTGTGCAAACTCACATTTCAATTTGATTGTTACATATTGTGTAACCCTACATTAATTAATTAAAGACTTTTGTTTTTCAAACTTGCAGCACTTATTAGTGACTTGACTTTGACTACTTGAACCAGTTTTCTGTGACTTTTGCTCAAATACAGCTAATACTTTGGAAAAACACTGACTGAAAACTATGATCTCAACTGCAACCCACAAAATAGACAGACAGAATGAGCGCTTTAATGAATGAATTGTATGGGCTGCACATGACCACAAGAATGTGCCTATAGTCCCAGGAGTTCTAATTACTTAGCTCTACATAAATAAGAGAGAGCCATGCATGCAGCGAGCAGCACACAGAGCCGTACATGAAAGCCGCCGCTGATTAGCTGATATCGACTCATAAAAGACTTGTGACCTAGAAGGCGTCAGGAAAATTTAACGCCAGATTGCTCCCAGTGCCTCCAATATGGCTGCCATGCTAACATGATCTTTCAGGTTTGACTCGCATCATGGAAGATGTCACAGGGAACTGATAGAAGGATCAAAACCGTTTCAAAACCAGTCCTTTTTCAAATTCACTTTGGCAGATAACATGTCTTGTCAGCTAAACTGTGTAATATTTATTGTAGGAGATTGCTTTTTTTTAACAAAATTTGCTCAGTCAATTTGTTCAAGCTCACCTCTCTGTGCTTTTCTGTTCACACCTGTTGGCCACAGCTCTGCAGATGGCAACCTGCTGAGATTACTTCTCTCGAAAACCTGAATGCATTAGCCAATAAAATCAACAGCCCAGCGTGCGCCTTTAATTTGAAGTTTAAAAAGTCACCAGTCACAACCAGGTTCAAACATTACCCACAGCAACAAGAAGTCCGCAATTAAAAGCATCTTCAGCATTTTACTTCACCGACGGTGGCTGTTGCCGTCTTAACAGCCCATTGAACACAATCAGTCAAACTAGAGGGAGGCTGCTGCTCTGTAATTCTGCCTCAAGCAATCAAAACAATATTAAGAATATTTTGGTGTTGGAGGCAATCCAACTGGCAACGTTCAATTAGCAGGGATATGTTACTGGTGAACTTGACATTTGCATTTGTGTATTTTTCCAAGCAATGAAAACACAGTGAAAAATATTGCTTCCTCTCCTGGCTTGTGCATATCTAGGTATCGCATAATGACCCAGAGTTGGCAGCACCAGCCTGAGGACAGACCTAACTTCTCCACCATCTTGGAGAGAATCGACTACTGCTTACAGGTAATTCAGCACAGATCAATTGGGACTCTTTTCCACCAAATTGCTCTCCCAATTTAAACCACATCACTCCGCTCTTTTCACCATTCTTGGAACCCTGGTGCCACCTAGTGAAACAGTTTATATCTGTCCTTTCATGTTTGCACATCTGAACATAGCATGTACCTGGCATATATTCATCATGAGTACTGTTGAATATTGTGTTTTAGGACCCAGATGTGGTGACGACTCCTTTGCCTATTGAGTATGGCCCTGTCCCAGAGGAGGAAGAGCGAGCTGCGCACCAGGAGGATCAGACCAGTCCCACTGTGGTGGTGAAAGCCCAGGTGCCTGATGGGGAGGTTCCTCTGCCCCCAGCCTACCCCACTGAGGACACACGCAGAGCAGCAGAGAGCAGCGAGGCCAAAGCACAGCCACAGCCCTGTCTCCTGCCTCACACACAGACCACCATCACCATGACAACTGCGGTCACCTCCACGGCAATGTCCACACTCACTTCCAAGGGCCCCCAGGTGTGCACACAGCCCCCTGCGGAGGGGGGCCATGTGAACCCCGCCTTCACCCAGGGCCACAGTGTGGAGAGAGAGCACAGCACAGGCAAGAACACCACCCTCTGGAACCCCACCTACGGCTCCTGGTTCCTGCAGCAGCAGCAGAGGAAGCAGCAGCAGCAGAGGCAGGCAGCAGTGGGGGCCATAGGGGGCGTGGGGGGTGCAGGGGGCAGGGTGCCTGGAGAGGGCCAGGAGCATGTGGGCCGAACTGTGGCCGAGGTGGCCGGAGCGCTTGGGTTGCAGCACCAGCACAAGATCCAGCAGCAGCTGCAGATGCTGCACCAGCAGCAGGGCATGTGTAGACCCCTGCTGCCCCCTCCTCCTCCTCCCTCTACCCAGTCGCCCCTCCTGCTGGACTCCAGCACACTGCCTCCCGTGCCCCTCTACAGACTCAGGCGCTTCCCCTGTGGGAACATCGGCTATGGGTACCAGGAGCAGGGGCTGCCTGTGGATCCCAGCGCAGCACAGACCTCTACGGCCCACCCCCGAGGGCCCATCCCCACCTCCCTGAGCAGGCCGGGGGTGTCCGAGGACAGCCGCCCCCTGCTGGTCACTATGGGCACAGTGCAGGACCCCCGGCTGCCCCGTATGGAGGGCCACAATGCCACAGTGCTTTAGCCCCATAGGCTGCTGTTTGTCTCAGACTTTGGGTCAGGACGGACTGGCGTCATCACTTTTCCATGAAACTGTGGAGGCATGTCCACCCACCGAAAGCACACCAGAGGACTACAGCTACAGCTGGACATGGACAGGAGAGTCTAGTTTTAAAAGAGTACATGTATTTTTTCATTGCTGGATGTATGGACTGATGGAAATGGGCTTTGTGTGTTGAAAAAGGACAGATCTTTTCAGTGGACTAAAGTGGAAACAAATCTTTATATTGTTGATTTAAACCTCCGATCACAAACTTTCGTGATATCTTTTGCAGCTGTGCGAGCCAGCTACACCACGCCATTTTGGAAAGAAACCAAGTGGTGAAGACATCTATCAGACTATTTTTCCAAAACACAATTACCAGAGACTTTATACCTAAAATACTGAAGAGGTGTTTGTTGTTGTTTGCTTGCCTGCTTGTTTATTTATTTGTTGGTTTATTTATTAGTTGAAAGTGGCTCTATAAATTATTGATAAAAAATGGCTTTTAAAATCCCATTTCATTTAACATATTTTCAATTACAGTTTGTTTTTATTATTTCTATGAATTTAGTACACTGACTTTCACTTGGAGTTGTGAACATGGCTGTGCAGATGTGTGGATTAGAGGAGAGGACAGAGCACAACTGACATATGCCGAGATCACATTTTATACCGATCTTTAGCTCCTGCTTTTACAAACTTACAGTAAAAAAAAAAAAAAAAAAAAAGTCTGCGCTTTGAGAGACAACAGTTGGCTCTGTCCCTCTCTTTTCCCATTCCCAGACCACAGAAACACAGTGGATATTGCTGAATCAATCTTAACCTTCAAATTGCTATCTCCAAGTGCTCTATGTTCAGAATTTGCATATTTTATCTTTTCTATTACGGTGTGAGAGTTGTTGAATACAGATGAGTGCGGCTACAGAGTTTGAATATCAACGTTTTTGGGCTGTACATGTGAATGGGTGTGCGATCTTTATCAGTAACCTGCTCTCACATGCTGTTAACACTTGTCCTCGCTAAAGTCTGCCTCTTTTATTTTTACAGACAGCTAAAATAGACAAAATCAAGCAAAACCAAGGGTGAAATGGTTGTATTTGGTAAACCTGTCCCTGGGTGGCGTGGCAAAGCGGTGATAAGTCGTCATGTTTGTTGGCACATTGCAATTGCCTGTCATGCAGCGCTCCAGCAGAATGAATGATGACTAATGCATTTCTGTAGGTCAATATTGGCTAATGAAAAGAGTTGCTATGTCTGTGTTTGTTCCCTTCACAACTCATTGACATATTGTTGCATTGCACCTGTAAATGTTGTAATTATAAAGTATTGTATTATGGCTCTGGTAAAAGCTGTAAATTGCCCTTCAGAAGACATTCGCCAAAATTAATAAATTACTATATAATAACTGTTTTTTTCCTTCTGTTCACAAAACTGAAAAAGGCCCAGATGATTTAAGAGATGATTTAATCAGATGATGGAATGAAGTTGGTGATTACATGTTTTAAATATACATATAATTACACATATAATTATCATTTAGCGTTGATTTGTTGCAGCTTGTTTCTTGTTTTTCTTTTTGTTTCTGTTTTTCTGTCACTCAGCCGCTAGTGGTGGTTAAGTTGTTGTTCAGAGAGTAATCTTTATAAATGAGCCGCTTAATTGACAGCAGGAGTTAATTAAAACATGCCAGCCCAAGTGCAGCACCAAAAACAGTTCAGCGGGTGCAGGAAATTAAAGCTATTTTAACTCTAAATATCAACTGAGAACGTGTTTTCGTCTGCTAATTTATCTGATTCAAAAGAGAGGAAATGCTTTAAAATACTGAATACACTTTTTAGGTGCTTTTTTAGTGAAATTTAAGCTTAAATGAAAGGCAAAGCTACCCTGATCTACTCATGTCCTAGTCATTTCACTTTTCAGATGTATTTTTTTTAATGCACAAGTTAATTATAGGAATTATTTATGCTAGGCTATAAGAGGTATAAAGAAGAAATACAAAACACTTTAACAGCCTTGATTATTCATGAACAAAGTACCAAATAATTCATATGTATTAGAAATGATTCAGCTTTTGCTTAATTAACACCCTATCTCTAACATCCAACTCTAACCTCTAAATTAAGTCTGAATTTGTAACAAACTGTTGAGTTAAAAAAATCTGTGTCTGTGTTTTATTATGGCTAATTAAGGTTTAGCTATTTTAAAGTGGTACCAAAAAATATCTTTGCATCTCATTGCCCTTTCCACTCTGTAAAAGTTGTATGCGTGCAGTCAAATGGAGCAGGAAACAGGAAGCTTTAGGCGGAGTGGAGGGGCGTCTCCAGCTGCTCGTGAGAGGCAGTGAGAGGCGCTGATAAAGATGCCAGACTGGTCCTCTCTGACATTCTGTCTGCTTTGGACCTGCAGCACCAGCACAGACTGTCAGCCCGTGTCAAAGTCCTTAAAGTAACAAACAAAATATACCTGACCTGCATAACAATGTTAAACTCGGCAAAACGCACAAATGACTCGAGGATGGAGAAGGACTGTGTGGTGATTAAGCCATATCCTGGACTTGTTTTGGGTGTTTAAAAATCTCTAAATATTTGGAGTATGAGTGCAACAAAAGCGTCTACACTTGGTTGTGATTTTGACCAGAGATCCACCACTACAGGTTTTTTCATGGCCAGTGCCAGTTGTTTAGAATCCAGAGCAATTGAGCAATTTTTGGGCTGATTTGGATATTTTTTACTAAAAACTAACCCCCCCAGATTTTGTGCTGTTATCGCTTCACACTTAAGTGAACAAATAAAGCGTTAGGTGTGTTCTTTAGGCAGCAGTTCAGCCAAATCGAAATATGGGTCTATGCTGGAGATGTAAGGCTGACAACTGATCTGTTAAAAGGTTAAAAAAAAAAGAAAGCCAAACTTAACAGCCAATCTGTCTATCTCTCATTTTGGCTCAATAACTACTTTATTTAGCAGAATTTGTGTTTTTTTCTGAGCTGTGCAGATCATTGGGTTCAAAAATCTACCCAGGGCGATGGCTTTGTGCACTAAATGTGAGACTGGAGCATAAATTGGCATGGCATTTAGAAAAAGTTGACATTTTCTGACATTATTACATATGTATTGTATTTTTATTTGTTGATCTGCTGCTCCTTGGTAGGGTATGAAACCGTATCACTTGCAACCTGAAATAACCTTGTTTTTGACACAACTTTATAATGATGTTTCTGTCTCCAGCAGTTTTTTCTTCAGTTTGAATTTAAACATTTTGCATGAAGTCTGAGGCGAGGCACAGCAGGGGCAGTGGACACATTGTTATCTTAGTTCAAGGTAAGACGCTGTAGTTGTGTTGGAATTAGAGGTAAAATCTATCTGTACTGTTGTATTACGCAGGATAATGGACTGAGCTGGTCATTACTGCCTATAAACCCAGAATGTGTACAGAGACCCCAGCAGGATTATCCCAGAGCTGTCCACAAATTCAGCTGCTAATGCATGGTCCCATGTACAGTGCATTTCTTAGTGCTGAAAAACCAGAAGGCAGCTAACTTCCTGTGCCTGAAAAAGATCATTGGTCTCTCACTGGGGATAAGCTCGGCATTGACTACAAAGTGCTGATTCTGCATCTGAGCACTTAACACGCTGCGGTGCATCTGAGCTCTGATGCAGCTTCTGTATTCATCTTCAGCACCAGCACTGCGAGACAAACCACAAAAAAGCAGTGAAGGTAATGCATACTGCGGAACATTGCAGGCAGACCAATAGCATCACCATGGAGACGAGCAGGTTTGCAGACAGTAGACAGTAGTGATGTGAGTGATGTGATGGACAAATTGTTCAAATACTAACTGTTCAAATACTACGCAGTAACTGGCATTGTGTGATAAAAGGCAAAATTACGCTCAAGCCTGAACAAAAGTGGTGAAGGTAATGCCTACTGCGGAACATTCCAGGCAGAGCAAGAGCATGTCCATGGAGACAAGCAGGTTGTAGACGGTAGACAAAAAGTACATTTTGTGGATACTTTTTACTTTTACTTCACTACATTTGAGAGCAGGTATCCGTACTTTCTACTCCACTACATTTTTAACTGGACTGAAAAGTAAAAAAGTACCTTCTCATATGATTTGAGGGGTTGTTTTTGTAACATCCTGACTAAAGTTTTCAGGTTCAAGTTTTGTATTGCTACTGTTGACCAAAATATGAATCATATTTTAATCCTGGCAAATGCGGCCCTCAGACCAATTTTTCTCAGCCCTCAAGCTTCCAGGTGAAATGGCTCATATTACTTTAAACAGTACTTTTTACTGTATATTTCTGAAAATCTACTTTAACAAGCCCATATCAAATATTTAATGTGTCCCATTGAGGATGTAAGCATTAATAAAGGTCTAGTGGTTCAGTCTAACTTGTAATAATAACGCAGATTTGAAGCATTCACTGCATTGGTGACCAGTCCTCAATTCCCTCAGCTTTGTCTGTGTTTTTATATGCGACTCTTAATGAGAAAAGTTTGGACACCTCTGTTTTAATCAATATCACTACATTTTACACTTTAACAAATTAACAACACTGGTTTGAAATACTTTTAATTTTGACTCTTAAAGTACATTTTAATACTTTTACTTAAGTAGATTTTTTCATGTGATACTTTTACTTAAATAACTTTTTGCTTCTGTATCTGTACTTTTACTTAAGTAACAAAATTGAGTACTTCATCTAACACTGGGTAATGCATACTGCTGAACATTGCAGACAGAGCAATAACATCTCCATGGAGACAAGCAGGTTACAGACAGCTGACAGTCTGCTAAGTGATTAGAAACATGATGGGCAAAAGTGTTAGATATTTTTTAATAAATACAGCTCCTTGGTTTTTGTCTTTAAACTGCCAACCTTTACAGTTTGACTCTTGTATTTCTATGACAAACATAAGGTGAATTGTCCTTGGTGAGTTTTTACACAAGCCTGTATTTATTCAGCAGCATGTTCTCCTCAGTGTGATTTGAATGTGTTGCCCAGACTGGCATTAGGGAACAATCCCACTCTTGCAACAGGCTTTTCTTAAGCTCCGGCAGCGACGAGCCCCTGTGGAATCAAATGGTAAGTGAGCAAACATGTAACGGCTCTCAAAATGTCATTCGCCTTCTCTCTCCCAGAAGAAAACTCCCTGTATTTATGAACAGTCAAAGTCGAGTAAACAATGGCTACTGCAATAGATGAAAAACAAACAAAAAATCAAGTCTGTGAAATAAAAGAATTCTTTATTCAATTTATTACATATTTGAACCAAACAAATTCATATAACACAAACAAAAATAACGTCAAAAGACCAGCAGACATTTTCAAGTCTCATTCCACAATTTTCAATTTATCACAGTGGCTGATTTTCAAAGAGTGTTTTAATGTGCAGCCTTTTTAAAACCACTTTTTAAAATGCTAAGATCTTGGAAAATCGGTCCGCCTTGTGCTCTTCTTTTCTCTCCCTGGGGACTTGCCAGACACATCAATGACAGGAGTCTATTGGTGATGCTGCTGTGGGCCATGCACCCTAATTGGAGGCTACATGAGGGGGTTTTACTGAATAGCAGGTCTGTTTTTCCACACTCACAATCAATCTTTTGTACAACTTGCTTGCTCTAATCAGATAGCGCAGTCTCTTTAGAACTTGTAGATAATTGCATATTTCCTCTGTCAGGATGCTTTAATTGAGCACTGAATACAATTAGGCCATGTCTAAAGTTGGGAAATGTGGTCCAAATATTGGCAATGATATGATTATAAAAAGTGGTTTGGTGTGACAGTGAAAGGTTTGAATGACACAATGCACTTCTCACATTGTCAATATGAAGATTTCTGTTAAGAATTATATTAATGAGTTTTGATTCTTACACTATGAAAAATAGTGCAAACAGTTGACTCGTGCAGTTTAGTGAAATAATGTACAAAGAACAATGATAAGTGTTGCCAAGCAGTTTAAGGTAGTGTTATAGAAGCTTTGTATTAGCTGGTGCAGATTCATTGGCATTCAAATGGCAAAACAAGACCTACATTAAACATAAATACATTTTGCTCTCCAGACCCTGCATTTTAAATGGGGATTGACTTAATAAAAGTGCTTTTTGTCAATAGAAATATAATACACAAATTTCTAGCATTTTAGTTGTGCTTTAGCAACATTTCCTGCTGATACAATTAAATAAAATATTTTCTCACAGGATCAAAATTATCTTTAAATATCTCAATATTTTTTCTAAAATGTATATGTCTTTCAGTGCAAGAAAATTAGGTTCTGCAAATTTGGACTCCCTTATACTTATTCTTCCAAAACTAATTCTAACAAGAATTTCTATAAAGTGCTTTTGGTTTTTGCATGTACTTAACTGCACAAGCCCCATGCAGTTGCACAGGTAACATTGTTCAATTCTAAAATTTCAATGGGGAGATCAAGCAAAGAACTTTACAAACGAGCAGCCTGACCAAAAATGTTAGAATAGATCAAATGGAGCAGTTCTGGGGACGAATCTGGATCAAAGTTTCTAGCAGAAAACTTTCTCCAGCAAATCTCTCTGTGGTGGAGGCTGTTCTGCTGCTAGTGAGAGTTTAATACAGTCACTGTGCTCCTGCCTTAAACACTTCCATTTGGTCGTACACTAGCTTCGTACGCATATGGATTCTGCCTTCCTTGATAAATTGGCACCAAGGTGTGTAAGTGTCAGTCTGCCACATGTAGTGCAAAGTGCCATGATGGCGCACAGAGCATGCAAACGTTAGTATAAAAAATGAGTTGAAAGATAATAAAGAAAATAAATAACAAAATGTCTCTAAAATGTTTTAGGGAGAAAAGTCCTCAACTGTTGTCAGCAACCAGCAGTGAGCCATTGATGCCTCTGTGGGTGACCCTGCTGGGGCGGACCAGCACGCCGTATCCAGGACGACAGGAGAAGTAGCGACGCCCATCCACAGACCCGTCATTCTTCCCCTTTGGAGTGCGGAGCTCGAGCCCCAGCCAAAGCCCTGAGGCAAAGTCTGCAGTGCCCAGGTAGCGGATAAAGGCCATCTCATTGGCACTGTTCAGCAGCACCTGCATGCCCACACGGAGCCGCACCTGCCCCGGGGCAGAGCCTGCTGGGCTAGAACCTCCACTGCCTCCACTGAGCGCGCTCCAGCGGCGACGGTGGGGGGCGGAGCGGCTTCTGTGAGACCAAGAGAAACAGAGGAAAGTTTAGCGACCGCATGCACAAAAAAGGATTTATCACAGTAACAGAGAGATTCATGGGAAGCCTGGTGCTTGAGGGATTGATCTTCTATTCCCTGTATTCTCTCATTATAACCACAATCATGCAGCGGCCATTGAATAAGGAACCTTCTGCTGACTAATAGTGCGGCTTCTTATCAGTATTGATTGTGCCACTGCTGGAGGGATTAGAGTGAAGCTGAAAGCTTGGGGAGAGGAATGGGAGCTTAGCAGACAGCATACACACCTGCTCACAGCACTGCTCCTTCTGCCTGAGTCCTTGGGAACAGCCAGTGCAGACGTGGAGCTGAAACTGCGCCGCATCGACCCTGTGCAAAAACCACACAAGTCAAGTCTCACACAGGCCTCTGCATACCACAAGGAGAAAGGAGAAAGAAACTTACCACTGAATGAGTGAGAGAGACGCGCTGAAGACAGCTCAGAGAGGCAGTCCACTGACCCATGGATCCTGTCAGCACAAAACACCACTTTTTCACATTGTCATTACATGATTACAAATCCTTTGTAATATGTGAATAATATCACCAAACCGCTATCAGAAGAACAAGAAACAAGTGTCTTAAAGTAAGAGGTGAAAGTGATAGTTATTTGAAAGAGAAAAGTTAGGTCTTAAATGTTTGTTTGTGGAAAAGAAAGAAAAAGCAGTTTATTTTGTAAAATGGATGGTGATAGGTGGTGACGGCAAGACAAAGAGAGGCAACAAGGTGTCTGATGGGGAGAATGTGAAATTCTCCATTAGATGCTCCTCTGTCAGAGCACACCGTGTGCCCCTAGGTTAATTAGGCAGAGGAAGACAAGCAGAAAATGACATGAATAAGGGATGGCAGGACAACACAGGGGCTGGCTGCAGCGAAAACAGCTCAGTCTAAAGAGGACATGAACAGTGTGTTCAACACAAACCCAGTCACTGCAGAATAATGAAGAGATGCAGTGCAAACTCTCTGTTTACAAATGAGCACAGGTGCAGGAGGAGGCGGGCGGATGGATAAATGCAATTCAACTGTGTTGTGAGGTAGTCAAATCAGATCTTTATTGAAGAACACACCGTAAGCACTTATTCATTCACACTGATAGGACTGTTGTTATTCAGGGTTAAGAGACGTGTTTGAAAACAACATGGCTCCTGGTGGAGCATGCATTTAAAGAAATATGGTGAGACACACAAGAATTACCTTAGTTATAAAAAATATAACCTGTAGCCTCTATTTAGGCTCCATTTGGGAGTTTACTGAGCACTTGCGGTGCTGAATTCACGCAGGTTTTATTTTGGTTTGGTAACACCATTATGAGTTTTATTGCAGAATTTTCATGTGCCATATGCTGTACTGGAACCTTGAATAAACTAAGGACTGTTTGATATTTTTATCTAAAAGTCTAACTATATTTATCAGCACTCCACTGAGCAGCAGAAAAGAGTCTGAAAGAGAGCAAGGTAAAGTGCATAACTATGGTAATTTCTCCTCTCAGGTTATTTCTGTAATCACTAGCTGACACTGTGAGACAGCTTTACGTCACTGACTTATTCCACTCATCAGCAGCCACTAAGGCAGCTGATGAGATACCTGGGAGTTTATCTTTGAAGAGCAGACACAGCAGTAACAATTGGACCAACCTTTTTCCAACTGGATTTCAACATGTTTTTTCAGCTAAAAGCCAGACATTATTAACACCAATTTGTCAACATAATAACACTTAAACATGAAGTAAACAGGGGGCACTGCGGGAAGGGTCATAACGCAACTTTCTTTACTATTGCCTCATAATAAGTTATAAATGAGGTATTGTCAGTATGCATTGGCTGTCACTATATAATCGAGTTAAAGGCCTTGAATAGTTTTAACACACTTGTCTGTTGTACGGGCCCAGTGCAAAAAAACAGAGGCAGTAATGACAAACAGATTTCACCTCTGGAAATTATTGGTCAACGTTGACTTTTCCTTTCCTGTTGTCCATTAATTTTTTCCATATTCACTGAAGAAACATGTGCAATAATCGATGGTTAAATGCAGACCTTGTGGCATCTGGCTCATTATAAAATGTCATGTTACAGTCTGAGATTATCTATGGAAAGGCCTTGGGCAGCACATCTGACAGCATTGACTGAGGCTAATGACAAGAGCAGAAAATAACTAAAAAGTAAAACAAATGTCAGTATCACAGAACTGTCAAAGAGTTCATTAGACATATAACACATGTATTGAAGTATAGCTTTTTGCTTTGTGCGATATACCTATTGGTGAAGAAAAAATAGATGATAAATGATAATACTGAAACAAATTCATGCCATTGACACAATCCCAAAAAACCTGGACTTTATTCTGCACTCTTCTGTTTTAATGGTAATTTTATGATGATTATTTGTGATTATTTATGTTTTGATTTGTGTGATTTTGACGTCTTTCTTATTCTGTAAAGCCCTTTAAATTACTTTGTGTATGAATTGTGCTATACAAATAAACTTGCCTTGCTTTGCCTATCCCAAAAATCTATTCTCAATGTACATATAGTTACAAAATATCAGCCTCAAAAACTAAATAGCAGGATGAAATATTAGTTAGGATAAATCTAGAATAATAAATAAAGTTATTTACTCAACCCCCTTCAGCTGAAATCTAATCGCAGTACAGAAAAATAACAAACTCTCCGATTAGTACAAAGAAAAAGTACTCATGATAAATATTGACCCCCAAAAATTATTGTTCTATGTTTCATATATTGAACTATAAGTTGATATAGTAATTATTGTGACAGGCATACTGGTAACATGCTAGAAGTTAGAAAGTTATAGCAAAATTATGAATTGACCAAGGGACAGTTCATACCTTTGAACACGAGATGGAGGAGCAAAAACCCCATGTTTCGGTGGGCAGCTGAAGTACCTCACTCCTCCAACTGATCCATCATTCTTTCCACTTGGTTTGTCCAATTCAATGCCCAACCAAAGGCCTGAAAGCACGGTAAAACAAGTTAGGGAAGATTATAAAATGAGATTAGCTTTACTGTATTCCAAATGACTTCAGCCTTAAGTTCATCCCTCAAAAATAAAAGTACTTTAGTGCCTTTCACATTCAGATCCAGAGACAAAAAGCCAAAGGGAAAACTGTGATGTTATGGAAAGAAAGCAGCAATCCTCAATGCACTGGGGCACAGATAACACAACTCTGCTTGCTCTGATTTTAAAATATCAAAGAAACGTATAAAAAAAAATCCTCCCTAATACTGTAGAACGCTGGGTGCAATAAAACAAGTTCATGTTCATTCAGACATGACAGATAAGCAGAAGTCAGAGATAAATATTTGGAGCACTTTAAGAGCTTGCTCCAGCTTTAACGGTCTTGTTTCGCTTTGCTTAACACTCATGAATCAGGTTTAAAAGAACTAATGGAATTGCTATCTCATCTCCACACGCCACTGTGTTCAGAATATGAAGAGTGGATTATATTTTCTGAGATATTTAGCTATTTCTTCAAATAATAGGAGAGAAAGACATTCATGGTTTATGTCTTCAAGATGAATTAGGTATTTGCTGCTATATGCGGAGTAGAAGTGTTTATAGGCCTGCCACGATAATTACTATATCGACTTATCATTCAATACATGATAGATGGAACAATCATTTTTGGGGGTCAGTATTTGTGGGTACTTTTCTTTGCAATAGTGAGAACTTTTTGGGTTTTTTTTTTTTTTTTTCTGGAAAAGTATTGTTATTAAAGATATGAGCTTTAGAGGGTTGAATTCATAACTTCTATGACTGATTGTATATATAAACTACCTGCTAAAGTGACTCATTCTGCTATTTATTGCAGCTCATACATTTTAACAATTTAGAATAGTTTTTTGGGGATATTATGTAAGGTTATTATGTTAGTGGTATAAATTTGTTTCAATATCATTGTGTAGTGTATTTACATAAACAATATATCCCACTTCAAAGTTTGTTATCGTGACAGGCCTAAGTGCTTATACATATAGCTTTGAATAAATATAAAAGGTGGGAGTTTATATGTAATGCAGTATATATTTTTTATCTTTTTCTTAAGTCTTCTGTGGTCGAGGACCTTGAAAGCAGAAGATGTACAAAACTCTGTGTCAGCCTTTTGCTGAATGTCTCGCCCGCTATTCTCCCCCATTTCACACTGCACTGTCCTGTGAAATAAAGTCTAGGAGCTGAGGGCAAAATAGAAAATCTGTATCTGTAACGGCATGAAACTTTTGGCACTATTGTATTTTTATATAATAATACAATTTTAAACAATTTTCACTGAACATACCTGGGGCAAAGGCAGTTTCCCCGCAGTACTGCACCACCCCTGTCCTCTGTCCCACTACCAGCACCCGGTCCCCCAGGCGAACTTCTGAGCCCTCACACACTGAACTGTTGGCTGATGGGGTACGGCTGCGGACACCTTCAAAATGCAAAACTGAACTTGTAGTATTGTCCACAATGCATTTATGAGTATGCATTGAGCATTGCATTTCTTACCTGAAGTAGTAGAGGACAGTCTTGAAGCTGGTGGTGGAGTAGTCCTCGTACTGAGTGAAGGGCGTTCTCTGCGGTGGCGGGCTGGTGGTCTCTGTCGCGGCAGAGGGCGGGGTCGGGCCGGGCGAGGGCGAGAGTCCAGAGAGGAAGACGAGGAGGAGAGAGAGTGGGACAATAAACCTGTTGACAGAATGCAATGTGGTCAGATTAGTAGACTATCCTGACTTATAATTTAATAAATTAAAGACAGAGTAATGATTTCTGGGGTCAATATTTATCATGGATACTTTTCCTTTGTACCAGTGGGAACTTTTTGTTATTTTTGTGTACTATAAAAAGGTTTGAGCTGTAGAAGGTTGAATAAATAATGTCTACGACTTATTATAGATACAAACTAACTGCTTTAGTGTTTCATTCTGGCATTTATTTAGGTTTTGGAGATAATCTTGCATTAGGGTTACTGTGTTAGTGGCATAAATGTGTTAATATATAATTTTTTATTGTCTATAATTCCTTCAGCATTCATCAGTAGTACCAGTCATCAGTGACAGCCCTATATTAGGCAGGCAAGCAGGTGACCAGGCCAAGTTACAGGTTAGATCTGTGGAGAGGCAAACCTGCTGACCTACAGAACATTTTTTCTAGGTATTTTTTAACAGCTGCAATTGAATTAAAAACAAGTGTGATACCCACTGCGTAATATTCCAGGCAAACCAGGCATACACCTTTAGGCCATTATTTAAACAACTTGTAAGACTGCAGCACAATAAGTATTGCATTTTATTCATATAGGTGTTTAGTCATTTTACCACTGTAGAAACTTGCCAGCTAATGCATTTTACATAACATTTTTTTATGTTTCTGTTAAATATCAAAAGAACAAGGAATGTTAAAGTAAATTTTAAATACTTCATTTATAAAGTAGCATGGTTAGGGCACACAATTTGACTCTCAAAAAGCCATTTGGACAGCAGACTTGATTAGTGCTTTGACTTCCACAGACCTTCACAGGCCACAGGATGATTAAGGGAAGATTTTAAAATGATTAAATCTTTGCCAAAGGTCTACAACATGGAGGAGGATAAGAAAAGATTGGAACCAGGTCGGTAAGTAATGGGAGAAATATTTTCATCTTTTAAAAGTACAAATTCCATATATGTTATCGTGCTCAATCCAAGTTATACTGTACTGTATTCTAGTTATTCTTTCCCTCACTCCCCATTCAAATACCTGTCTCCTGAAGTGAAATTGTATCTATCTGTAGTAAATTAAAACAAGCCTTTTTCCTTTTCCAGGCATGGTGCAAAAATACAAAAGACTAAAACCTATGCAACCTATTTTTATTAACCTTTTGTCCGCTTTTCCTTTCCAGTCCCAATTCAGGAGGGCTAGAACCAAGATTCATATCATATATTGGTTTATTGTCATTTATTTTTATAATTTTGAATGAAACATATATGGAAATAAATTATGATCTCATCTAACACTGGACAACTGTATCATACTAATGATGACAGAGCTGGGTAGAGTAAGTAAAAAAACTGTACTCAGGTTCAAGTAGAAGTACAAAGTAGAGGTCCAAGAAATTACTCAAGTAAGAGTAAAAAAAGTATTTGGGAAAACTACTACTCAAGTAAGAGTAAAAGTATGCTGCCAGAAAAGTTCTCAGAAAAGTACAATTTCTTTTAAAAGTTATTCAAGTAAATGTAACTGAGTACTCCCCACCTCTGTGACTATTGTATACACAAACTGAAAATAATTCATCACCACACTAAAAATACGCTGTATGATTATTAGGTAGAAAGGGTAAACCTTTTGAAAACAGTAATTAAGGATACACCGTGACACAAAAAAGCCACTGCTGACAGGATGGGTAATGTTGAAAAGCAACGAATAAAGGATTATTGGCAAAGCTTTAATCTTAATTGTACTGTCTATTTCACTGGTCTCACAATAAAACGCATATGCTGAGACACACAGTTGTATTCAGACAGGAGCTCCAGTGGCAGCATTGAATACAAAAGAACAAAGAAAACTTCAAAGGAATCTGGAACACAACACAATGCGGTGTGAAAATCAAGTCTGTGCGAGAAAAGGTTGATAATTGCACTTGTTAAGTCTCTTTTTCAATAAGAAACATCTGTATTTGAAGAGATTCAAAATCATCTTTCAAGATCAGTCTGCCTCACATTTCATGGTATTAAACATAATGAACCGAGAGAAACAAAAATACATTAATTTTCTTTTGATATTTTAAAACAGAAAAAAACACTGAGGGACTGGTGCTGTAAGAATCCTAATCGTTGAACAATAACAATTATATATGATATTACAGATCCAATTTCATGTATGACAAAAGACAGTAATACTAAAAGAATATTTTAAAAAATGCTGGCTTAATAAATATAATGTTTTCATTAGAATAGTATGCCAAATTTAATCAGCAAGGTGCACTAGGTAACTTTTCTGAAGAGGAGTCTACCACCTGCTTGTCTCTTAGTCTTCTTGGCTTTGAAAGTTACAATATGGCATTAAAGTTGTCTATCTTGTCTCATTCAATTACAGGTGTTTAATTGCTCAAAAAATACACTGAAAAAACACACACTTGCCTCACATGAACACAGAACGTTTTACACAGATCAGCCTACTTTATATCATATTTTAGCAGCAAAGCTTTTCACACATTCTCTATTGAAATTAATGGGATTCCCGCTAAACCAGAAGTGCCACCACAAAGAAAGTGCGTTTTAGTAGCATTTAGAGGCAAAAGTGGGCTGGGTGAAATAAACTCAATAGCTTTGGCCATGTTCATGGGACAAACTGCAGAATGCACCCACACTTTCTGAAAACACAGAGAGGAGATGTGAGCTGCGTGTGAGGCTGCTGTTCTTTGAGGTCTGGGCTAACAGTTGACATACTCTAATAGGGGCCAGTCTGAGCCTCTGCTGCCTGTGTCTCCCCGTTAGTGAGACAAGACGTGCACAATGACCCGAGCAATCTTTAGATGCTCCTAAATGATTGGCCCAGGCCGAATATGAGCGGATGGTAAAGAGCAGGTGGCAGCAAAACACTAAAGATGGTGCGTGTGCGTTTTAGCCTCTGTGCGGTGCATGGGTGGTAAAGACACACACACACAGAGTCCAGTGATGAATAGTGGCCAGCCTCCTCAGCTTGTCAATGCCCCAGTTATTAAACCTGCTTTAATTGGACTATCAATCACACCATGTTATAGGCCGCTCGCAGGGCTTCCTCTGCAGTCATGTTCAGCCTAACTGGTCTCAGTAAAACAGCAGCACATTTTACGTAACATACCTGCACTTTTTAATTGTACAGTTTGTAGCACTTCGCTGTAACAATTATCTAAACTAAAAATTGTGTTTTCTTACAGCTGACATTTTGTGATTTTGGTTAAGACTGTATTTAATTAACTTCAAAGCATTCAATGAAAAAGTACTTAATTGGATCATTTTTAACATACAGTTTACTAAAAAGTGCCTTACCTGTGTTAACCTTAGAAGTGACCCGGGACAAGTCAACTTTTCGTGGTGGGCGGATAGGTGTGGAAGTCCTCATAATTCCAGGTTTAAGTCTCTCCAGGGGTTTGGTTATTTTGGAAAGTGGTGCAAATATTCCTGTGATATGCAAAACAACTTTACACAAGTGTCAATGGACAATGAAATTATCTCTAATTGTGTTGTCAGGACGAACCATATCTGAAGCGACAGAGGAAATACTGGACTCCTGCCACTGATCCATCGTTCTTGCCCTCGGGTTTGTCCAGTTCCACTCCGGCCCACAGGCCTGACGAGAAGTCTGTGCTGCCACAGAAACGCAGGGTCCCTACCTGTGTACAAGTTTAAATGCCAATGTCATTGTACCTGTTAAAAATAAACTAAGGCCTGGCGTCTGCTAATTTGCAGAGTCATTTAAGAGAGGAAAGGTTTAAAATCTGATAAATCGTTTTGCATGTATTATTTTATTATTATTTTTTTTTTTTATCATGTTAATAACAATAACTGGCTTTAATCATTAAGTAACAAATTAACAACAAGGTACCTTCTAATTGTACTGAATATAATGAAATCTAAATGCACATGTTATCATAAAAAAGCAGCTTTGCTTGTCAGAACACTAAATTTGTAAAATATTCACAGCCAATCAGAAGAGAGTCCCTGCTGTGAGCAGCTGTGCATACCAGTATAAAGTACTTGTGCTCATCATTGACAAACGTCTTTATCATAGGTCAGCTTTGTGTTATGCATCAAAGTAAAAATCTATCTATCTAACCCTAATCCAAATTAATCAAGAAAATGCCGACCAACATCAAATAAAGACATAAAAATGAATAAAATAAATGTAAATCTGGACAGGCACAGATCAATGTTGATACGCCAGAGTGAACTGTCAGACAAACCCAGGATGCTGGAAATATGCAGAATGGTGTGCTTAGCAACTGCAAAGTATTTTTTCTCAGGACTAAAATAATTGTCTGAAATATTAAGTAAAGCTGTGTCCCATCAACGTTTTTAACTTCACTTACAAAGCCGTACAATCAGATTTGTATATTTCAGTGATGCATTTGAAATAAAGGAGTTCATTGGTCACCCATCATTTTGAAGAAAATTTTATTTCTCTTGGATTAGATTAACAGTTAGTGTGCTTCACTCATTAATTCTATAGAATACTGCATTGTTTTTTCAGTCCCCTGTGATATTTTGTTCCTTTTTTCCTCATAAGCAGTCATGTTTGTTTCAATATGGTCAGACCATGCGACTTCCTGTCAATCATGCTCATCTGAACTCGAGGATATGCATCAGTGACCAAACTCACATCGCTGTGAGTAGTATTGGAGAAGTGTGTATTTTGGGTCCTAGGCAGCAAATACAGTACATTAAGCCAGAAATACTCCCACCAACCTTCTGTCCAGCGATCATGACACGGTCACCGAGCCGCAGCCCCATGTTGGCGAGCTGCCCCCGGGCCTTTTCAGACAGTGGGGGGATGTGGGTCTGTAGGGGGAGGGGTACAGGGGAGGAGGGACGGGGTAACACATCCCTCAGCACAGTGCACAACTCCTTGGCCACGACTGCTGCATCTGCCATCTCTAAAGGCATGTCCAGAGGATCAGGGACCACATCAGCTGGACACTGGCCTTTGTCATTCTGTCAGGGAAACAGCAGATGTTAGTAACAGAGTCTAGCAGAGTATTGACTCATAAGATTAATATTACACAATCAAAATGATAAAATATATTAAATATTTTAAATGCATATATTTCATAAAAAAAATAACATAAAATATAAACAAAATATTCCCTTGTTTTTGGTGAAACAAATGATTTCATGAAGATTTTGTACAAAATTAAAAAAAAAAAAAAAAAAATTAGGGCAGCAAGACTAACTGCCACTGAATCAAAATTTGAATATTAATGATCACTGTTAGCGCATCACAAAGGAAGCCATTGTTTAAGGAATATCATGCCCAGTGCCAAATTATATTGCATTATTTTAAGCCCTCTGTCAAATTTAAATGTTACTGAATAAACTACAGATCTAATCTAACTGCAATATCTGATGGAATATCACAATTATATATTTTCCCACAGTGATTCAGCTCAAACAAATGTGGTCTTATATTCACATTTACCCTCTGTATTAGATTACAGAACAGACAATTCTAATATTGTCTTTCATGATTAAAAACTTCAGTCTTATCACTTTCACACCCCCAGCACCTGACAGAATTAGCACCCTTTCTGCAGAGCACAAAAATCACTAAATGTGCCTGTAATGTTTTTCAAAGCAGCTGACCAGCAGTGTGGCACAACAGTGGTGATTAGTGCAGTGTCTCAAGAAAGTACAGAGCTGTGTGCCAGTGCGCCTGAGAGGAGGTGGGAGGAGTCGCAGAGGGGAGGGAGGAGGCGTGACAGGCAGAGGGTGGGGTGTGAGGGGGGGTCCTTTGGCTTGGTTGTGCAGAGTACGGTAATTGGGTCGCTCTCGTTCAACATCCCCGTCAGCGATGACACCAGCAGTCTTTGATACACATCAGAAGGGAGCTTGTCTTTCCCCTGTCAGCGCTTTTCACTTGCAAAATCATCACAGATCCAGACTTAGACTATAGTGAGTGGAAACAAATGCCACTCAATGGTTTACATGATGTGACGCAGCAATAGCACTTTTAAAAAGGTGATTGATGCGATTTAAACAGAGCTGTGTAATTAATCAAATTAATATTTCTTATTTCAAATACTGCTCTACTGCAAAAATGATGTAATTACAAAGCCAAATGATCCACAAAACATTACTAATAAATTATATTAAGCATATACTTTCTCTACAGTAGAAGTTGTTTAAATGGTTTTCAATCATGAGCCAAATAATGCAGATCATGATTGTTACCATAATCAAGCAGCCCTAGATTTTAATATGATAGCAACACAATCAATTCTTGACAAGTGAGAAAAAATTATGTTTGTTTAAAAAATTCATCATCATTCAAATATTTTCTATTTCGTCGTTCTTGAGTTCATTTTGTATGTGGCACTATATGAACATGACAGAAAATACATGTCAAAAATATATATATTTTATATTTTTTTCCAGCCTAATAAGTCATACGCTTCAAAAGCTTCCAAACTTCCAGATTTCCAGTTCAGTTTTGTATGGTGCTTTGGTGACCTCCAGTGGGAAATTAGTGCATGATACAATCTTATTCATAAAATGTTCAAACAAAAGAAAACGTCTGGGGTTTGCTCTTAACTGTTTTTTTTCATCTAAGATTTATAACGACTAGTAACTCTTGGACTCCTTTATTGATCAGTGAACCAGCAGTTATACCACTTACTCGGAAAGCAGGGTTTGCTCCTGATTCCAGCAGACACTTGACAGCTGAGGTGCACAGATTGGAGGCAGCGATATGCAAGGCTGTGCCAAAGTCAAAGTCACTGCAAGTGGCATCTACCTCTACAACAAGGAGAGAGAGTCATTATACTGAGAGTCATTATACTGACTATTTGATGGTTAAGATGTTATGCTTATTTTTTTACATTTAAAGTAAAATTAAAAATGTGTAATGTTGAGTACTGTAAAATGAGTTAAGTGTTTATTGGGTCAACAATTTGACCATCACGAATGAAAGGATCAATGGGAAATATGTCAAAAAATGTATCATGATTCATGAACACTAACTTTATAAGAGTAGATGGGAAAAGTGTGTTTAAGCATAAGGGCTGCATTAAACAAAGAAGACCTAAATCAGAATATAACAATTTCACAAAAATAACATATTGTCACAAGGATCAGACTTAATTTGTATGACTATATTGCCCAACCATAGTTAAAATTAAGCTTTCTACAAACTAAATTTTAGAAAAGCGAAACTAATATAAAAAAGAAAATCAAGACTCTCATGATATGAGATGGGCAGTCCTTACCTCCGGGCAGAGCTGTCTGCAGCACCACACGAATGAGCTGGGGCACATCGAAGTAGGCCGCATAGTGCAGAGCCTTCATGTTTGTCCAGCGAGAGCGCAGGTTTGGATCTGCACCCAGAGCCAGGAGCTGCCGAGCAAAAGCAGCTGCCCGGTCTGCATCACCTGACAATAAAGAGTAAACACCCAAATAAAAGACAGCAGACAAGGGCGGCTGGTAGATTTATACTTCAAGGTTTTATATTAGAGTTTTAGTGAATGTTGATACAAACCTATGCCTGGAGCCCCAGCTTTGCAGCAGTAGTGCAGAAGGCTCATATCTGTCAGGCCGTCCCGATCATTCACACCACAGCCTCTTTTAAGGATCTGTGCGTCAAAGAAGATATACTTGAAATCCACTACAACTTATCTCTCTGTAACAGTGAGAAGAATATATTTTATCTCCTCAAGTCAAGTTGTTCTCTGGAAAATCCTTACACTAGCATCCACTTTCAGTTGCTTACAAAGCTGGGATTTTATCAGTACTAGGGAAAGTAACATGTGTAAATATGCACCATGACATTTTAAAATTCATATTGTACCCTTCAGTCAGTTGTATGAGGAAAATATCAGTAATGCTAAAGTGATAATGCAGGTTACCTCACTGCCAATGACATCGATGTTCTTCTGGACCTGGGGCACCCACTGTCTGAGTACAGCAAACAGCTCTGGAACTGTGGTGCTAGGATCCTCCAGAATCTCCTTGCATCTTGAGTCACCCGGGTCAAAGAAGGAGAACTCTGAAGAGAAGAGGAACTCAATTTTACATTTTTTTTCTATCATGCTTTACTACCATTACATTTCATTTGTGAACATTAGTAAATATTGGCTGAAAATGCAATGATCAGCTCGCTAAAATGTGTTAGTATCATTAGCATTCCTTTGGCTGAATAATTACAAAATAAATATTAAATACATAAGAGAGGAAAAGCATGACATGAAAAGACAATTTCTTGTAAAGAGGAAGGGAAGTTTGTGAAGCATAAATACTACTGCTAAGCAATTCTCATTTGGATACATTTCAATCCATGCAACACTTCAAAGTACAAGCCTTAATAGGATTAGCGTACACTAATTAGTAAGGCAACTTTTACCCATGTAAAAAGTAAAAACGCAGGATGGATAACATGAATGTACTGTGTTCAGCGTTCAACAGTTGTCAAAGATGCCAATGGTAATGAATATAGTACAAAGGTATTGGTGAATTTGTACTGAATGTATATGACCTACCACATTCACTGGGTATGGGTGCAGAGGCGACTGGGTGGACCATTGGACGCTGATGGGACAGTCCCAGCCTACTGCCTGGGACTGTGTCTCCCTCCACAGGCTCTGACACATCCTCCTTAGTCATCTCCCCCTCCGGGCCTAGGCATGCAACAATATTAGACATCCTATTCCGAGAACATAAGTAGGTCTCTCTGCCAAGCACTCAAAGCTCATAATATGTACTTGATATTGGCTTCAATGTATTTATTACACATCAAAGATTAAAAGAAAATAGAGCCTACTGTTATTTTTCTTTAACGAGTAAAAAGAACAGCGTAAGTCTTGAGTATAACTTTAAACAGACACTCCTAAAGGTTCTATTTTGTATAGCCAATAAAATAGTAAACAGAACTATGAAGTTTATATTTTTTCACAGAATTTTTATAAAATTTGAATCACACACAAGTCTCAAAGGCCACACCTACAAACTACACCCAAAACTCACAGTCATATTCTTGTTTTTCCATATCTATGCTGAAGTCCTGGTCTGGCAGGAGTAAAAATGAAAAGAACAGTCAGTCTTCTTACATATATTTATCTAATAATGATGACAAAAAAAAAAAAATAATAATAATAATAATAAGCTACTACTGTAGCCACAGCTGCCCTGGGGCAAACTGACTGAAGAGAAGCTGCCAATCTGCATCACCAACACACACACCAGAGTCATACTAAATAATGTGGGTGGAGTGCCTTGCCTAAGGACATATGACAGTTTTTGTCACTGGTGCCCCACTGTGGCACCTGATATTCCCAGCGGACTTGCGGCCCAGCCTTGCTTAGCTTATGAGATCTGATGAGATCTAAATCATGACACATTAAATCATTTATTTACCCCCTCTCTCCTCAGTCTAGAAGCTATTTACTACAACCTGCACAGTGGCTTCTCTCCACTTTCCTCAGATAGTTTTGTGTTGTGTGCAGCTGACCCCAGTGGCTCCTGATGAGTCGTACATGAGGGCTACAATTCAGAGACTGTGGCTTTGGGTGACAGGGCACATAAACAGTGTCGAGGGCAGACTGAAGAGAGTGCTGAGGCAGTCCACACTGTTCGACCAGAGACAGGAGTCCATCACCTCTGACAGCTCACCCACTCACATCAGGTTTTACAACTGCTGAGTGGTCACTTGAGATTCCTTAACTATTGATGATTACATAGAGGCACAATCTTAATAATAAAAGATATATTGCATTTTCGCAACACAAATTATCACTATTTTAAATGTTACTAAAAAGTGGTTATATCTTTTATAATGCCATATAATAAATGGGGTTTTGGATAAAATGTTAAATGGTCACATTTTTATATGCGCGCTTTTTCCACCTTGGAAAACTGCCTTTGGCATTGTTTGTTGTTGGGGTTTTTTTTGTTTGTTTTTTTAATCAAGCAGACATGCTGTGAAATATGAATATTTTGATAGTAAAGATTTTTATAGTAAATTTGTGCAGAAAAGTTAAAATTACATTTTAACCAAATAGAAGCAACTGTCTTAAGACAGTCAGGGCACATGCTGACTGTTTAAAGATTATTCATTAGGCCAAGTCAGTGGAAAAGCTTCCATTTACAAAGAGCTTCTTGTTTCTCAGCTTGTGATGCCACACAGCTGTCCTCTCTTTTGCCTTTGCCTTTAAAGACACACAACATTCACAACATTCATGTGTTGTTACATCCTCTCTTTACTTTATTAAAACATATGTAACAGTAGGACTATTTAATTCTACATAAATACTATCAGTAATGTCTAAACATTGCTCAGAACAGAAGAGCATGCAAACCAACTGTTTTTGTTACTGTTTTAATGTATAGTGTACTAGAATACTCACTTCTGTAGACCCACAGAATCAATAGTCTGTTGTGAATTTATGTTACAAAAGTTATTATGAAGTTCATACCTAGTACCTAGTAGTCTACAGACCCGGGTGCAGGACTGAGGGTGCATTCGAGATTCAAAGGGGCGCAAACATAATACGTTTCCATTAAGTGGCATTATTTTAGGCGCCTGAAATCAGGGTGCAAACATGTTTTTTACTGAGGTTGCAATGCACCCTTTTTCCTGGTAGCCTACCGTGCAAAATATTATATATAACCTTACTGTCAAAAAAAGAAATCTGCTTGGTCAGAGTTGCACAATGAAGAGTCGCTATTTTTCCCGTAGTCTGATTTATCCACAGTCACTAATGTTTAGAGTTCATTAGGATAGTGAGCTAGCTAGCAAGTCAAAGTGCGGACTGTGACTTTATTTAATCCACAATACAGCATCGCAAAGAGAGAAATAATTATCTTAAATAACCAGCTACCTTTGGCTAAGGCAATTGTAGAGGGCTTTTCCATAGATATGCATATTTACGTTCATCATATAGCATTTACTGAGGTCCCTGCTAAATGCAATGTTACTATGATGGAATTGCTGCAAACCACTTTTTCTACAAAAGCACGTTTTTCAACAAGGTTCACAAATTATACTTAGTATAGCACATAAGAATATACATTACCTTAACTGTGGCGTCTCTTTTATTTCATTAATGGACAAAATAAGTACACAGTAATAAAGAATTGTATGTCAATGCAAGAGTGCTAAAAATCACAAAGTACATCCGGTTTGGTCACATTCAGAATAAAAGCTCGGCGAATTGTATTTCCGTTTTTCACAATACGAGTGACGCTAAACTGTAAAATCACAAATCCTTCACATCATTTGATATGATTGTTTAAATTGCATGGCTAGAAGATAAACGGCCATTTTCTAAATCTCAAATGAATAAAATGTATTGAAAATTTAAGTAGTAATATTGTGTGTGTATGTTTTTTGTCTATTTTCCCAACGAAATCCACCTGCTGCGTTAGCCTGTAAAATAGCTACCCTAAGATGGTTGCCAAGGTAACAAATGTAAACAAAACTAGTTAAAAGCAGTGATTTTCTCCTGCACAGACAAGGTTTTTGCTCCTGATTAAGATGGAGATCACAAGCATGAGGCGTGTGTCGTCTGCGGGATACAGACTGCAGCCGAGGACCACTGTAGTCCGACCCAAAAGCAGCCAGCCTCGGACGGACCGGAGTCTGTATGCCCAGGGAGATGGAGACTCTGTGGGCAGAAGTCAAGAGGACCCCGTGAAACAGGACCTGCTGTGGAGAGAGCTGGTGTGGAGTGAACGCAGAGGAATCAAGGAATGGTGAGGGTGAACTTCTCCACTGCCTGTCCAGATTACCTGAAGCAATTAAGGCTATACTAAAATCATTATGTTTATTGTTAACAGGGAGAAAAACTGGGGCTTTCTAATGAAGTATGATCACTTGGTAAGATGGGCATTATTACTATTAATTATTTAATTATTAAGTTATTTATTTTTCTTCTTCTTTGTTATTATTAGTATTATTTATTTATTTAATATATTTTTATTTTATTTATTTATGTATTTTTTAAATAGGTTAGTCTATTTACCATCTACATTTTTTACCAAGAGAACCAATGTGATCTGATTAGGCTGAGTGACTGTTTTCCTCTCTCAAAGCCATGTTTTTGTCCTTTACATTTTATAACATTATTTTAGGGGAGATCAAAAGCAAGAGGCGCCTCTGCCCAGCTATGTGTCCTTCTTCTCTGGTAATGTCCCATGCACCAGCAACCAAATGTTCGGCAGCAGACTGTCCTCTCCAGCGGGACAGGAGCTGCTGCTCGGCTGGACAGAATGTTGTTCCTGTCCAACAACCAGCGGCGCAAACTGGACCCAGAGATGCTGCCTGGTTAATGCACTGCTCATGTGTGAATTAATAAAGCACACAAAACGTGATCTGCCTCATGTGATCAGAAATGGAGTTGCAGACACCTGATAAAATTTTGATGAGTGTAAGTTACATTTGAGATGCCTTATTCTAGTATAAGTAATTAAATCCTACAGGACCTGCAGCTTGTTAATTTCAATCATGTGTGTATATGTCTTTGTTTGAATTACATATGCATGGATTTGCATCAAGTTGCACTATAAGGAAAGAAGCCATTTAGTCCTATTATATGCCCGTGTTTTTGGTATTCTGTAGGCTTATAGATTGTATGAGTTGCCCTGAACTGCCCTTTCTAATTATTCCATATGTATGTTATGCTGAAGTTTTTGGTGTATAAAAACATCTTGTGAAACCATTAAAACACAAAGTTGTCTTGGTGTAACTGCATTGTGTCTTAGTTCTCTGGGTCTGAGTGTTTTTGGCCTTAAAAGTGCACTGCTGGTCTTCTTTGAGATGGTGATTTAATGCATGGCCTGCCCAAACTGTAAGCAAACTAAGCAGCTGCTTAGGGCCCCCGAGGCCACAAGAGGGCCCCCAATAGCCCATACATTCATATTGAACATAATGGTATATCACGTTTTATTGGAAACAGGGATTGTGGGGTTTACAGCAGCCTAAATATCCCTCTCAAATGATTATATTAGTTTTTTATCTATTGTAAAAAAAAAATATATATATATATATATATATATAATATATATATATATATATATATATATATATATATATATATATATATATATATATATATATATGTTCCTGGCTACATTTGATTTTGAGTCGTGCATAGGTGAGGGCACCTATGCGTTTACACTGGGGGAAGGACCCTTTATAATGTAAATTTAAGCCCATTGTCGCCAACTGGAACACATTAAAATCCACCAGAAACTTGTCTAGATTTTCAAAAATCTTGACCCCCCCCCTTATATGTTTGTCTGCTGTTCTTGTAACTGTTGTAGTTGGGACATTCTGGATGTTTTCAGTCTGATGTTGGTCATATAAATACAAATACAGTCAGTCAAGGTGATGAGAGCAGAGTTATAATGTTGTCAAATGTGAATCAACAATAGCTGAGCCAGGATAGGTCCGGTGCTGGGAGCCCCAGAGATAAATTCCGCTCTGGGCCCCCAGAAAGCTAGGGCCGTCTCTGGTTTAATGCCATATTGTGGAACAAGAACATCTCCACACTGGACACATACAGGTAGCGGATCCTCCACCAGAAAAAAATGGCTTAGTTCACCTTTAAGCGGAAGCAGCTTGACAATACCGGGCAGGAAGTATGGCCACTATAGATTTCAAAATAAGGTAACATTTTTACCATCCATCAATAGGCAGCCGTCGTTTAACCATCGTGATTATTTTATTTTGAAGGTCTAAGGCGGAAGCTTTGTACTTGATGCAACATTGACTCTGGTGACGACAGCATCTGGATGATAAGATTTAGCACCAAAGTAGAAATCAGTAACCTTTGAAAAGATGCAGTCGGATACTTTGTTGCACGTGGCAAACTTCAGCTCACTCTTTGTGTGCATGGTGCTCAAGTTCCCTCAGATTTTTTTGTTGATGCGAGCCAAAACTACAGCTGGAGTCAGCCTCAATAGTCTGCTCTTGGAACTTGTGGGGTGAGATACTTAGTAGTTTTCATGGTAGATTATTTCATATGTAATTCCGTGTAAGAGTGTGATGTTTTTACTCTATTCAGGCATGTGTGCATTTGACAAGCTGTGTTGCGTGATAATGTAAAAGCAATGTTTCCTGTTCTTCTTCCTAATTCTTTGAACCCTACACAGATTCCAAACAAGCTGAGTCCTGTGCATTAGTATATAGAGTTATAGAGAAAAACATTAGGTCAAATGAACCAAAAAAAGGTGTGGTCCATACTCTGTGGCTTCAGGGTGGTGATGTGTACATAAGTGATCTTCTACAAAGCTATTACTGTTCCCACGTCTTATGCAAAACCAGGATTAATTCACAATGAATTCACAATTGAAAATCACAAAAAACAGCATTAATTGCATTAGTTAAATCTTCCTAAATATGCATACTTTTGTGTGTTTTGTGTCAACTTTGATTCATGCTTGACAACAGTCTCAGATCTACTGGTGAGCGATAATGATAAACAACACATTGAATGTTATTTTTGCATGTGAGAAAAATAGATCTATTAAATATCATGGCACCATGTTGTCATCATTCTTCATCACTGCTGCTTAAAAATCACATGCAGGCATCATGAAATAACTTTCATGTTTAGATGGAGATGGCCTGTGTTGTTTATGATCTGCTTCAACATCCTAAACATGCAAGTAGGCCTGCAGTGATAAATAATTCAATATATGATAGCTGGAACAATATATTTTTGAGCTCAACATTTATCGTGGGTATTTTTTTATTTTTTATTTTTTATTTTTTGCAGTATTTGAGATTTTAGTTATTTTAGTTGCAATATGATAAGATTTGAACTCTAGAGGGTTGACATCTATGGCTAATTATTGCTTCATTCTGCTATTTATTTGTTTGCAGTTCACGCCTGTATACTAGTGTAAAAGTGTTCACTGGGATTATCTTGCTTATTGTTACTGTGTCAGTGCCATTAAGTAGTTTCAATATTATTGTTATATTTCTCTGTTGCAATACAATCATGCTTCAAAATTTGTTATCGTGACAGGCCTGCATTGCAGTTTTTTGCTGTTGTGGAGATGGTGTCCATTTGATGTACATCTGCAAAAGTTGGTTATCAGCTTTGTAACTTGAGCATTGGTGGCCAGCTTCCAACATGGTGGAGATGGTGTCCATATGGCATCTGCATATTTTAAAGTGCATGGTGGCCAGCTTTATTTATTTTAATTTATATATTTTTGTACCATTTATGTAATAAACACTGTACTTCTTTCAGATATATCGTGTTTGTAACTTATCAAATGTACTATGACTACCCTCCTCCAACATATCTGGAATATCCCATTCTCATCGCTCAAGGTGAGTGGCATTAAGGGGTTTTCAGAAATAAAATACAAAAAAAGGAATATGGGCTAAGCTATGCTTATAATGCATAATATTTATATGTGTGATGTTATATTGGGAAGTAGTCTGGCACTGACATGTACCAAACTAACAATGAAGCATTGTCCTGACAATAATGCTCCTTAGCTACAGACACAACAGCTAAATAAAACAAAGCAAATCTAAACAAGCTATAAGACCACATATATTTCTTCCATCTAGATGTTACAAGTTACATTTTATTTTCTTTAATTTATTATAATGTATTACCTTAGCAATCAAATGGACTTCCATGATAGATTTTGGAATAAACATTTTCGGCTTACAAATATAGAGACATTATGGGCTTTTTTCTCTTCATGTAGATGTGATTCTGCTGCTTCTGATCCTCCACTACACGGGCTGTTTGCGACAGAGCCTCCTTTACACATTTCTGTATCCTTTAACCTCAAGGTTGTATTTCCTGAGGAAGGGCTTCAGAAAGGCATTCCTTAACCATGTGTGTTCAGGTTTGTCGGGGGCTGGCGTCTATTAACTGTGGACAAGTTTGTTATAGATATGTCTATGGTAAGACTTGTTTACATAGTTTTTTGTTTTTTCATAGTATGATGTGATAATGTTTCTGTTCAGAGTCTTTGCACTTTTATTGGTGCGCGCCAGTAAATTCGCCCAACTTCAGTGTCTATGGAAGACGAAAGATGCAGGACAGATCAGTGCTCTCACCTGGGCTTTAGCAACCTATACATGCATGGGTAAGTGCAGTTGTATCACTTTGTTCTCAAAATTGTTTGACTTCACATTTGCAAACTGCTGTTGGTCAGTATATTTATTAAGATGCAGTCCATTAACAATTTGTGTACATTTTAGCCCGGATTTACACAGCTACACAGTCACAAACGGGTGACATGCTGGGTAAGTCTGCAGTCATTATACTATAAATCATTAATTGAATGTATGGGATTTTGTGTCTGTGAATTTGTTCATTTAATAATCCTTGAGGCATGCTTGTACTAATTCTGTGTCTTATTCCCTGGTGTGTAGTGCTGGTGCGCTTCATAGTGATGACCCTGTTAAACATGTGGGGTGCTCCTCACAATAATTTACTACCAAAGACAAAGCAGTCATAAGAAAGAGGACTGAGTTTTATCCTCCCAAGTAAGACAGACTGGTACAACAGTTATGTAAACATCTTGTGTAAACCTTCCCTTAAAATGTGCTTTTATTGTTTTTACCTCTGTGTCGGACGTCACATTTCACTCAAACATTCCACTGTCTAAAATGAAAACGCCAATCCAATGTGATACCAACAAATACTGTTATGAGGTTTGCTAAAGCAACTCAAGCCAAGTATTTCCACAATGTTCTTCTCAGGACAATGCTGTTTTAAGTAGCTTTTTTGAAGTGAACTTTCTGTGTTTTGTGCCGTTACCAACCTTTGTCTCTGTACTGTATTAATTCTTTCATAATTAAAACAAACAATACATGCAGACATTTTACTGGCATACTTCTTGTTTTAAATATTTAGTCATATCAGTTCTAGGCTTGTTGTTCAAGAGGGAGGAAAGGAATGTTTTTTTTAACCACCAAATAAAGTGGGTTTCTGTGTGTGTGCACGTGTACAACATTTAATAATTGCTGAAATCAACTGAGAATGTGTTATATAAACAAAATGGGACTGCGATTACAAAGAAACGTAAGCAAAAGGCACATCCATGTCTTTATTGTTTAAGTGGTTACTTTTATAGAGCAGTTTGGTAGCAAACATGCAATTGTTGTA
Organism: Periophthalmus modestus; assembly: GCA_019594935.1. NCBI lineage: Eukaryota > Metazoa > Chordata > Actinopteri > Gobiiformes > Gobiidae > Periophthalmus > Periophthalmus modestus. The sequence goes on from JAIEZT010000068.1 coordinate 9,925,520, forward strand.
GAGCCCTTAAATACAAAGTGGACAAGGCTGTATAAATAATATAATGTGCACTGTATGGCATGTAAAAAATATATACTGTGTATATTTATATGTATAAAACATGCTTCTGGTTAAAGGAGAGCACTTGTTTCACACTCAACACACACAACTCTTCACATGCTATTTTAGCCACATACACAATGTGCCCAAACCAAGCATCTGGTACTTTGAATACAAAAATATAATGACAAACACTTTTAGAAAAACTAAGTAGAATAGTGCTGCTTTTGTGTTGAAAACTGATTGCATACCTCCTGTTCTCTTTTTAAATACCCTCATATCTATGTGAGAAATACCTCATGACCACATTTCAGATGGAGGCCGCCCACAGTTTACTTCACTCAAGTGGGTGAAAAGGTAAACACGAGTCCACTCATGATAGTACGTGATCAAGAACGTTCAGTCAAGTACTTTTGGAAAACAACTACTTATAATGCCTATGTGATATCTGGTCAAGCCAGTGCAAGTACATTCAAACAATTACCCTCAAAGCTGATGGCAAGGATGTGGATCAAAACCAGAGCAGAATGTTTGTCACACCAACCGAATATGAGAATCTAGAGGCATGTGACAGCAATGCCCAAAACACTCCTCAAATGTTTATGCAAGTACCTTATACTGTTATGTTTCAGTCGTCTGTGGAAACACATCTAAAAACAAGGCTACTAGCAACAACTCCACACGTTTATGAAGTACAGCCTATGAAGTTAAGTTTATGTAGGTCTTATGGTTCTAAATTTGAACTGTAGTGGTTCCCTTTAGAATCTTCATCGGGCACAAACACAAGTCTTTTTTGGCCATTATAATCCCCATAGGAAATAAGGAAGAGTTCACTTTCTTCAGTTCAACAGTGCCTTGTGATGAGTAATGCAGAGGTGAATGTGTCTTGCCAAAAGCTGTGTGGTGGTCTTGGTTTAGGGCTTTTGGGTTGGTGGTGAACACGTAATGCCAACTGCTTGATTGGGGCCAGCAGTTGCACCATAAACGTACAGCTTACAGGGTGGCTCACAGGTGAGATGAAAAATGATTGCCATCAAGGGTGAGGCGGAACAAGCAGAGTTGATGTCTTGTGTCTCTTTGCTTTTTATTGAGTCTAAGGAGGAACTGCACCTCACCACTCTGAAGAGGCACCACACTCCGAAGCAAGGTTAAACTGAAAAGAAAAAAAAAACAGGAGGCATGATCACCTGGTATTATCCAAAAAATATAATTTAGTAAAGCAATACAAAGTATTTTTTATTTTTATTCGACCAATTTTAATAAGAATTTATCATTACACATGAAAGTGCCACTTAGATGTAACACCACCCCATCTCATGCATTGTTACCATGTGTTTATTTAACCACTCCCAGTTCACACAGAGAAAGAGCCTGTTTAACATACACAAAGTAAAGGAAGCTAAGGGTCAGTGCAGATCATTTGTATGACTGTCCCAGTGTCAGATTCTTGACGCTTCACTTTGATGCCGTTAGACCTGTGGTAGAGCATTTATGTATAACATAGTACCATAAAGTTATATTAAAGTGTTGTAGTTCATTGATGAAAACCTCCAATTTAAGAAAACAAACCATTGCAATACACGGCACACAATGCACAAACTGTTACCAGAGCAATTTTCAGAAATGAATTGAAGAACAATCATCATCAAGATCATCCAGGGCCCAGTGCCAGTCTTGAAGACTCCAGTCTGGAGACAGCGCTCTGAAATGGGATGTGTTTTGGATGACCAGATAAAACGTTTTTTGGTTGGGCCAATATGAGTAGTTCATTATGAATACATTGTGTTTGAAAGGTAATGTGTTTTTTTTAGTGGTAGTCCTTTGTTTACTACATACATGATATAATGCTGCAAAAACCAAAAATATTACATCAAATATCTTTTGTAACTGACAATTTATAACATAGCAACTTCCATTCTATTTTGCTGGACAGCTCACATCATACGGTAGTTTGGAGAGAGAGCAATAAGTTCCCCACAAGTGCAAAATAATATTCATAGATAATATTGAGCCACAAAATAAAGTTCACCTTTCATACATTGACTACCAAGTTCATGTCAAGTTCTTAGTTCAAGTTCTTATAGTATTATTGTAACAGGCCTATATGTAGGTAGACAATTGTATACCTTCTTGTCTTACTCACAATACGAATTTTCTAACTGCAGAGAATTTTGTGTGACAAGCCCATTCCTCCCACTTTCTGTCTCAATGCAAGAGGGTCTCGAACCAGATCATACATCATAGCAGACAACTGTCCAATTTTGGCACGGTACAATCACAGTGGCTAATTTGTAGCACATGTCTCTCCTGAATTTTCTTCATAACATTCAGAAAGTATATAACTTCTAGTTTGCTCTATTGTGAACTGTGCGTGTGGTTGTTACCTGCTCTTGCTAGTGGGGAGCTGCCTGCTGGGCCTCCTCATAGACTGGCTGGCCTGGACCTTCATGGTGGAGCGGGGGGAGAGGAGCGTGCAAACTGCTCCCCCCCGGCCGCCTTCTTTGGAATCTTTTTCACCCAGACGACTCACCCACTTCTGCTGCTCCTCTTGAGACACCGCCCAGCAGCAGCAGGTTCTTGGCCGTGGACACATCGTAATTGACTAAAATACAGAGTGAAAAAGAGTAAAAGGAATCATTACCAGCAATTCCAACAATTATCTTGGTTAGCATATTGTTGTGCATTGTTCATGTATAAATAAAACTATGCCACACCATTAAGAGCTCACACTTGCGATAAAATTGTCACTTTTTTATGACACAGAGCACTGTACAATGGTGTGTGAATATTTGGAAATACATTTTTGTAAAAGATTCTGTCTAGTTTCTAGATTTGATTAAAACTTTGGACTCAGCACACAGATTTAAGACATTTTTGGGTGTCTTCAAAGATAATCAATATTTACAATAACAAAAGTAAATCTTCTAAAACATTTCAGTGCATATAAGAAAATTATTGTATAAGCATAAAATACAAAAAAGTTGCCTTCAAAAATATTTTTATAAACATATTACCTTTACATGGTGCAAACAATGTCCTCTTTCTTGTCCATGTGGTCCTTGTGGCATTTGATGTGGCAGCGGCGACACTCGAGGGCAGGCGGGGGCTTGAACATGTTCCACAGCGGTTTGGTGCAGGCTTCACAGTTGGTGGGAAAGTGGTACAGGTGGGCAGGAACTCGTGGCCTTTGTGGCAGATGTAGCTGGACTTCTCTCCGATGGGCAACTGCTCCTCACTCTCCTTTTTGCTCTCCCCCTCATTGGCATAGAGAATCTGTGAAAGTAGAGATTGTGTATTCAAAAGGTTTATAAATATAAAACTTAATTTACAACAACCGTTCCAAAATGGCAAATGAATTCCTGATACTGACCTGAAATATCCTGGGGATTTCTTTGGCATCAGCCCTGTATACATCTGTTTGAGTGACAGGTCTCACATGGAAAAGTTTGCTGAAATAAATACATTATATACATTGTTATTTAAAATTACAATAATATTACAATAATTAATTGTATTAATTAATTATCATTAATCAATTAATTAATTAATAATACAATAATTTGTTTCCTTTTAGCTGTTGTCGTTTTGTAGCATCTAGAATTTGAAATTCAGCAAGAAATAATCTGTCCTATAGATGACATGGTATTGTGAATTTATCTTTTAGGTATTAAGAAAAATAAATAAATTCACAAATATTTAATGGGATCATTCATATTTGTGACGAGACTCTAGTACTTGCTATTTTAGGAGAAAAATCTGCACTTTAACAACAATATTAATTATAACTGCCTCCAATCTGTATTAAATATTAGTGGCCTATATATGACCTATGTTTAATCCCATCTATTGAAAAAAACAACAACAAAACTGTTTCCAATTTATTTACTATTATTACTAATGTATTGCCATTTTCTGTACCATTTTTAAAACAATATGTAGGTTTTTAACGAAGAATACAGTTTAAAAAGGTTTCTACTTACTCTATATCCAGGACCATGTAGGGTAGAGACTGCTCTCTGTCTTGTTCACTGTTGTAGAAAAGTATCTTTTTGCTGCTCACTACAACATACTATAAACAGGAAAAATTTGTAAATATGTGTCTAGATTTGCTATGATATATTTAGATCATTTAATTTGTGCTACCTTCCTCTCCCATCCAAATTTCTTAGTGTTGTTTCTAACAGGAAGAGACAGCCAACCTTCAAGTCTGGTTTCTGATTTCAGAAAAAAAACAAAACCATTTACTTCTTTATTCTAACAACAAGCTGGTCAAATAAAAATTTGTGTGACAGAGGCTTCACCTGTGTATGCATCGTCAGTGTCAAACTCTGGCCCACTGCTGATGCTTGTGGAATCCATTGATTGGACACTGAGCGACTGCAGGAGATTCCTGAGCTGTTCGATATCACTGTCTTTACTGTCCAGCGCCATCTGCAGCTCAATGCGGTTCTGGCTCTCATCGGCCAGTTGCTACAAGTACAAAATATAGAACATGTACTACTGCAGCCAAAAACACAATTGCATTATGCAAAAAACTAATAAAAAAATAACACTAGTTACTAATATACTAGTTAAGTGGTAATTGGTATATTAGCAGGTGGTTGTGTAGCTATTCATTTGTAGTTTATTAGGATTATTAGGATGTTAATAAGTACTTTAAAAATAGTTACAGAGACATAATTAAGCATTTATAAAGCCTTTTACTATTAGTAGCCATTAGTTGGTCCAAAAACTAAAGTGTTAGCAAAAAATAATAGGAGGCAAATAAGTCAATATGAACCAAACTAGCTTATAATTATAAACTTATGATAAACTTTAGCTTTAACTATTTCATATTTTTATTGATATGGTCTACAAAAATCTATATTCAATGAAAGGATGAATTAAACATTATTTAACCTATAATATTGTTTAATGATGTAACAAGTCAAAGGGAAGGGAAATAACACAATGCATGACGTGATACTGACCGCCTGCATCTCGTTGATCTCTCTCTGGTATTTGATGATGGTGCTGTTCAGTTTTTCTTTCTCTGACCTCAGCTCCAGCTGTAACTTCCTGTTCTCCTTCTCCTTTCGCCTCATGTCTGTGTCGTTACCGCGGCGACTGCCTCCTCCACGCACCTCCTTCCTGTTCATAATCTCAGCCAACTTGTTGACAGCCTGGGGACACAATAGCATTATTTCATGTTCACTGTTTGCTAGTGACAGAATACTTTTAAGTTGTTTGGTGAGTGGGTTACCTGAGTTTTCAGCGTCCTCTCAGACTGCAGCTGCTTTTCAAATGCTTGTTTCATCTGGCTGATCTGCTGCTCCCAATCCTTCGACTTCTCAGCTTCTATAAAAATAGTTATAAGAATAAATGTCATTCTGATAAAAAATATTCGCCTTCGATAAAATGTGAGATTTAATTTTAGATTACCTTCTAGCATATCCTTCAATTTGTTGTTGAGCTCCTCCTTTTCATTGGCCAGATTGGCGACATCACTGGTGAGAGTGCGATTGGCTTCTTCCAGCTGAGGAAAAGCAGAATAAGATCATTTTCAGTGTATTCTGTTAGGAGTGAAGTGTTCAGGATATCAAACCTAGGTCCTATTTCTCAAAGCAGTTCATATACATTCTGGGATTTACTTGAGGTGCGCTATGTAACTTTTCTGGAGGGTCTGCAATCTTAAATCTTTCTGTGTTTAAGTTAAACTGTTCAGTGTTTGGTACTGGCAGTGTGAATATACATCTATGAAGTGACTAAGAAATCTATGATAGATTTCAAATCACTGATGTAGTGCCTACAAAAGGAGTCACTCATTTTGAGTGAATCATCCCACTTGCTTGCACACTTGCACTGACCGAGTTGATGGTGATGTCCTTCTCAGAAAGCTCCTGTCTGTGTCGGGCCATCATCTCCTTCAGCTCCAGCTCCTTCATGATCTTCTCCTTCTCCAGGTCTGAGTACTGCTCCTCAGCGATGGACCGGGCCAGCTGCTCTGAGTCAGCCTTTGTTAATGTGATCTCCAACTGCGCCGCCAAAGAGTCCCTGTAACACACAACACGAGTTTGTACAAGCTGGTTTAGAATGATTCGACATCACAAACTATAGCTCAGGCCCTCAAGCTTCCTGGTGAATTTGCTCACATTATCCTGAGAAGTACTTTTTACTGCAAGTACAAAATCCTCCACCAATATCAATAACTAACATTTATTTGTGAGACAGAGGTTCTGAGACAGATTTAAGACTTTGTGACACTAAGCAACTTTATTGAATGATTCTCTAGCCCATTTGATTGATTTTCAATTTTGATCAAAAAAGAGTGGACGGTCCTGTTCTGCTAATATGATAAATTACCTGGAGTGCAGTTGGTAATTCTGTGCTAAAATTTCCCCTTTTCGAAACACCTATATTTTGTCCTGGTGTATGTTTAATATCCTTGCACTGGGTTATCCAAATCAAATAATAATGGGCAGAAAGTTCAACATCTTCTTTGTCTGCATAAATAAACTGTGTAATTATGTTACCTTTACAAAATGAAGGCATTATTCAGTCAGTGAAGTAAAAATGTTTTAAGCTAAATGATTAATACAATTTTATTTATACAGTAAATGACCTATAGACTTTTTTATACAGGCCTCTGCCTTCTATCTGAAACTGTGAGATCAAATTGTAGAATATTGTGAATGCAACTAATGAATCATACAAATGACAAGAGGCAGATGAGTAATGTATTTTCATGTGTGCATCATTTCAATTCAGGTTCTCACCGCTCTTCCTGTAGCTCCTGCAGAGACTGTTGCACTTCTTTATAAAGTTTATTCTTCTCCTCGCACTCCTCCTTCAGTTCACGCACCTGGGTCTTGTACAGTGTCTGAAAACAACAATATGTTTTGAGATGCCATTTGGTGATATAATAGGATACTTTGTGAGTAAACTCATAAATTTGCTGAATATTTTAAAACGTTACTACAGCCCACACACAATGACTCATGATTCAACAGGCAGACTTACAGAGAAATACTGCTCGGCTTCTAACTGATCTTGTAATTCCTTCATTTGTCCATCTGTGTCTTGCCTTTCCCTGTGAAAGAAAAAAAAATGTAATGATAGCTGAAGTAAAACTTGTATTATTGGCATTTACACCACTAGGAGTAGCATTTATACCAGTAGTTGCAGTAGCAGTGGAGAAGGAAGAACCTACAACTACACATTTTTGTTTGAACAAGAATTTTACTTATACAGAATAAGATTACTTGGGGATAAAAGCACCTTCATTACTTACATTAACATATTGTAACTGTGTTTTAAAACTGCAAAATTGCTATTGAATCAAAATATTTTTTATGGTCACAATCAGCCAAGGCAGCAATTATTTAAGTTCAGTTTTCACAGCCCATTATCCTTTATCATTATGTATAAAACCGGCTAACCCTGTTGTTTAAACAGCTACAAACATGTTCTGAAATGCATGATTTTTGCATTAGATAAGCAATTCTGATTTCAGTATTCTCTTAATTGTCAACACTCTTGGACTTGTTCCTGTGAACAGACTTATAGTCATAAATATTGTAACTAGATATTATTTCAGTAATGTTCATCTCTGTGTTCATTTTCTATTCCATATATTAATATCTTTTGTTGTGTGTATAAGAAAGTACTGACTTGCGCAGCTCCTGGTTCTGCTTCTCCAGACTGCGCTTTATGTCCAGCAGGTGGTTCATCTCCTGTTTGAGTTGTTTCTCAGAGGTTCTCAGGCAGTTGAGCTGCTGGTTTTGTGCCTTCAGGTCATTCTGAGTCAGACTGCGCTTCTGGGTCTCCTGTTCAATTTTCAAGGTCAGGTTCTTCACCTAAAAGCATCAATAAAATACAGGAAGAATTCAGATAATTTGTGACAAGAAGAAAAAAAGCAAAAAGTCATTGTATTGGTGTACTTTAATGAGGTCTACAGCAGCTGCCTAGTCTTAAGACTCATCTAACTTTATTGGACTTGTACTTAGGGCTGGGTGATATTGACAAAAATAATGCAAATGACAGTAATCAGACAATATTTTGGCAATCCATCACAAAATATGCTGGTACATGCCTCTAAATTCTTGGTTGAGGTTCAAGTATCACACAAAACATGAATGGGCTGGAAAATTAACCACTAAAGTTCAGAAAGCACTTTATACTGTACTTTTGACTGAAAGACTCAAATTCATTTTTCATTTTAAACTGCTCTTTTTTACATCTTTTTATTATATACACTGCATTACAATCTGCAAAACAACAATTATGATTATCAGTTTTTCAATACATTTCCCACCTCTACTAGATTCTACTTTAATTCATCACTATTAATTTACAAGTATGTAGTTGTGGGTCCTTTATTTTTGTGCATTTCCTAATTCCCACTGTAAAATTACATTACAGTATTTATTAAAGTGTCAAAAACATGTTAAATCAGATGTAATTGTTGTTTATTTAAATAGTTTATTGTGTTATTTGACCTAATTTCACTAAAAGATACTGGGTTTTAAATAAATAAAAAAAAAAAAAAAGCAAATACAATAGCAAAATGTTTCAGCTATAAATGGAAATTGTCTCACAGCCCCCAGCTCATGCTTTGTGACATCCACTTTGGAAACTACTGGTGTAGGGTCTGCTTGCTCACTTATTTGTCTATCTCTAACTGCAGCACTTAGAGGCAACCGTTGTCATGGTGTTGGTCAGTAGGAAGAAAGTAATAAACTGAAGATATATCTGGCATCTTCACACTGTTTACATAATACACCCACCTCCTCTGTGAGATTGTCCTTGTGTCTACGCAGCTCGTCCGTTCCAGTTTCTGCAGAGCTTGTTTGTAGTCACAGTCCATCATGCTGCTGTTTTTCTCCAGCTCCAGGATGCGTTTTTTCCAGACGCATTTTAGCTGAGCGCTCCTCCGCTAACTTCTGCTCTAATTCTGAACACAACAAATACAATAAACAAATGCTACTTTAGACAAATGGTTTTCATGCCAATTACTATACTGACTATATATAAATGATAGAAGGAACAATAATTTGGGGGTTTTAATGTTTATTATGGATACTTTTTCTTTGTACTAGTAGGGATTTTTTGTTATTCTTCTGTACAATCAGATTTGGGCTGAAAAAGGTTGAATAAATCAATTGAACATCTCATTCCAAACTATTAAACTATCAGAGTCCATTTAGAATATTTGGGGAGAATCCTGCTTCAGGGTTATGTCAGTGACATAAGTTAATTTACATCTTATAGTTTATCGACTACACATTTTCTTTTCTATATCATACTTCAAAAGTTGTTGAGACAAGTACCACCCAAAATAATTCAGCTTTCCGCATACTACCAGATTTAAACCCGGACTTCATTACAGCTCTACATAGTCTAAAGCATTAGTCCTATACTTAAAGTGCGCATGGCCTCACATACATGTACCAGTTTGAGAAACACTGTTTTTCAAACTATTTTATAATGTAAGAAATATACCTTTTGTAGACTCCGACTTGGCTCCCTCAATAGTAACTTTGATCTTGCTTTTGTCTGCCAACATGGCCCTAGTGGCTTTGTGTGCTGCCCCCTCCTGTTCAAGCTCCTGCTGCAGAACCTTCAGCTTGTACGTTAGGTCTATCTCCTTATTGCTTTTTTCCTGCACAAATATAAAAACAGTATACATTTTTAATGTGCGTAAAGGAATGAGGTTAGGAACACAACACATGTAAACTTCTTTACGTTGTTTTAACTGTGTGTTTACCTTCTCAAGTTCATTAAATTTCTCTTGAAGTTGTCTCTTCTCAGTCTCTAGTTTAGACATGGCTTGTCTCTGTTGACGAGCCTCCTCTTCTAGGCTGGAAATGCGTGCTGTAAACAAATAAAGCACAATCAAAACAAATGTTCCCATTCCGGTTAACTAACTTATTTGAGTCAAATATTACTACTAAATGGGCAAAGCATAGGGTCATTGCACTCTTTGGTGGCCACAAAAACATACTGCTTAAAATATCAATCTGAGCTGCAGCTTTTTCAGTGTTTATGTGGATAGGAGAAATGATGCAATCAAATTATGAATGAATTAGAGAACCATGGAATACATTTAGGGGCATGCAGCAAACTATAGTGTATAATGTATGCAACACGTATTCTGCAACTGCACTTTAAGGACACTATAGATGTTCATGAATCTTTTCTAATTCATGAATCAGTTTTACTTAATTGCGACAATGAACAACAATGTATAAAAAATATCCTACATATTACATTTTGCTCAGCATAATTATGTTCTACCATGATGATTTTTAAAGTAAATAAAAACAAATTGTATGTGGGTATTCAGCCGGCCTTGTCCTTATTGACCCTCCCCGTGTGACTGACCCATGAGGTCGGTGATGGTCTCGGATCCCTGGCTGTGCTCCTCTTCTCTCGCCCTCCAGAGCGGCCTGCAGACTGATGCACTCTTTCTCCAGACTGAGTTTGCCCCGCTCCAAGATGCAGCACTTGTCCTGCAGCTCGCGAACGTTGGCCTCCAGCTGCTGCAGCTGTTTGCTGTTGTCTGCCTGTGTTTTACGCAGCCGCGTTGCTGCCTCAGACTCAGCGCGCAACAAAGCATTCGCTTCTTCAAGCTAAGGAGGCACACAGGTGTAAAATAAATGAGAGAAACTCAACAATACTTCAGAGAGTATATTATTGAGGCTGACCTGTTTTTGTAGGTGTAGGTTCTTCTCATTGGAAATGTGTGAATTTTGATTGCGCTTCTTCATGTCTTCCAACTGGTCCCGAAGACTGTTGACTGTAAAAATATAAACAGAGAAATTTTAAAAAACAACAACATATATTTCATGTTAGTTTATGTTGGTTGATGTAATTCCTTAGTCATTCAGACACGCTTCATAATAATAAAAATTATAAACATTAATCTACATAAACCCAGAAACATCTAGGTAGTGGCCATCTTAAAATTCTGGATAGAAGCTTTTACACTGAAAACCTTGTCCAGTTGACATTTTAAAAAGTCTGTGTTACAATTAATTTATGTAAAATAGAACCCTATAATGGATGATTATAGAGCAATGATTCACCTTCATTTTCCAAGCAACGTTTGCGGTCTGCCTCATTCTCGGCCTTACGGTGACTCTCCAGGGTCTTGTGCTGCAACAGGGCCTTCTCCCTCTCCAACTGCCTCAGATTCGACTCCAGGCTTTTCCTTGTGGTTACCTGAAATCACAATTATGTCATTATTTACTTTGGACATTTATGATTTACTGGGCATGCAAGGCAAAAGATCGTTTGTACATTATTTGTCCAAATTTTAAATGAATCAACGAATGACATCAAAATGCAGCTATTGGTTCATTAGTGTCAACAGGTCTGTAATGTCAGAAAGAGTAAAATGTTCAGCCAACCTCTTCTTCAAGCTCTTTGGAGATTTTGTCCAAGCGACTACTGGCCGGCTCTGCATCAAAGAAATAAAAAACACCAATGTCAGTTTGGTTCCTCAGTATGTTTAATAATGTATTCTTCATTTAATATATGGATTTCTGTTACCTGTATTTATGTTCAAAGTCATCTTTTACTTGCTTCTCATTGTTAAGCTGGACTTCAATCTGATGGAGTTTCTTTTGCAATGCTGCTGACTACAGAGGAAAAGCAGCATTATCATATATTTTAAAATAAGACATTCAGAAGACAAGAAGGCGGCATTTACAACTATTGACCAAAGCCTATTTGAGTAGAAGTCTTATTTTAAATTGTACAGAAGTCACAAAAATTTTCACCAGATTATCTTAAAGTCAAGTCGCTTAGGCACAGAAAGCTGCTTAGTGTCGTCTTTGTGCCTTTAAATTCTCCCAAAGTAGTTATAAATCACGGGATCAGGAATAAAATCCGCCTTTGTGTGATTTCTGTGATAATCTTGTAGTCTATAGTCACTAAACAGGCTTCGAACACATGCAACCATTTCTTTAACCCAGTTCTAAAATTAAATTAAAATATTCACCTCTCCTTTTGAATT